>CM075988.1:17007522-17480703 GCA_038087875.1 Malacoraja senta
AACTCGTTCTACTCTATCTGCCAGTGTTAAAGGGTTAGTTTCTTTGAACAAGGTACCACAGTCCTTGGCATTTTGTAGATAAGGTCCCATTTCAATACATAGGCTCAGATGGAAGTTTGGCGACTGTGGCAGGGCTTTGCCTTTCATCACTTACTACAAGGTGATAACAAGTGACTGTGACCCATCACTCCCAGACAAGCTCGATGGTTTCCAGGCTTGCTGCGAGAGGGAGAACAATCATGTATCCATCATTGGCTCCCACACCCCTTGCCAACCCTGCGATTTCAGTCTCCGAGGACAACATCCTTCATAATGGTGAACCTTCACAAAGCATCTGGCCTGTTGGCATACCTGGCCTCATTCTCAAAGCCCACGCAGATCAACTGGCTGGAATTTTTGCAGACATCTTCAACCTCTCACTAGTATGGATTGAGATCCCCACCTGCTCTCAAAGAACATTCAAAAGTGTCCAAGAAGAGCAAGGAGACACCTCAATGACCACCGACCCATGGAACTCACACCAATTCTGACCAAGTGATTTGAGAGGTTGGTTATGACGATCCTGTTTCATAATTACCTGGACTTTTTCAATTTTCTTACCACCACAACAGATTAAATTGTACTTGCTCTCCACTCTGTGTCATACTACTAGGAAAACAAGAATACATATGCCAGGCTTCTGTTCATCACTTACAGCTTGGTGTTCAACACCATCATCCCGTAAAACCTCATCGTCAAACTCAGCCAAACTCAGCCAACAAACTCTGTTCATCTCTGTGCAACTGGATCCTTGACTTCCTTATCGGCAGACCTCAACCGGTACAGATTGGCAACACAGTCTCCTCTTCACTGACCAACAACACAGGGACACCTCAAGGCTGTATGCTCCGTCCACTACTCTAAACTCATCTATAACCGGGCACAATGAAGGAGGCTGCAGGAAGTGGTGAACATTGCCCGATCCATCTTGGGTACTGACGTCCCCACCATCGAAAGGATCAACTGGAATTGGTGTGTTAGGAAGGCAGCTAATACCATCAAAGACCCATACCACCCTGGCTATGCATTCATCTTGTTGCTAACATTGGGAAGAATGTACAAGAGCTCAAGAATTGTTACGTCCAGGTTCAAGAAAAGCTTCTTTCCATCAACTATAAGGTTCGTGAACCATTCTACCTCAACCTGACTGAACCACTATGGATTTTTCATCACTGGTTTAGTGGTTCAAAACACCATGTACTTTGTTTATTGCACTAATCTTGGTTCAGTTTAATTAGAGTAACTGATAAGTTATTGTATATTTATTGTTATTATTACTATGTGTAATATGCCTTTAGACTTGCACCCTTGTTCTGCATAGGTGCCAGAACCCATGTCTGTGAGCGGATGATGGGCCAATTCTATCGCCACAGTTTACACTTGGTGTTGTTTTTCCGCATTAGTTTTCACGTGTTTTTCAATTAGTTTTCTGCAATTCCCTGGTCCCTCACGTGCCTCGGGACTGGCTGCCGTTCCCAGGTCGGCTCGCCTGCCCTGGGACTGGCTGTAGCGGCCAGGTTGCCTGCGTGCCCCGGGACGAGCTGCAGTTCCCAGATCAGCTCGCGTCCCCGGGTCATGTACGGCGTACACTAACACCATCCTACACACGAGGGACTATTTAAACATTTACTGAAGCCAATTAACTTACAAACCTGTATGTCTTTGGAGTATGGGCGGAAACTGGAGCACCCGGAGAAAACCCACGCGGTCACATGGAGAAACTCCATACAGACAGCACCCGTAGTCAGGATCAAACCCGGGTCTCTGGTGCGGTAAGGCAGCAACTCGAACACTGTGCTGCCTGTAAAGCTGCAGCAAGTAAGAATTTCAATGTTCCGGATCACATCTGGTGCTTATGACAAATAAACGCACTTGACTCTTGAATGCACTTGTTTGTGGAAATTAATATTTGCATTGAAAATGAGCATGCAATAGCGGATGGGAATCTGATTATTAATAGTGTAGATCTTGATTCCCTGGCTGCCTGTGTACTTTGTATTCCAAACATACCTTGACTTCACACTCCCAATTTACCTCAGAGATGTTAGATGCTATGTCCACAGTTACCTCATTTTCAACCTCTGCAGCCACAAACCTGGACATTGTTTCCCTCACAGCAACAATCGCTATTGTTTCTTTGTATGCAAAAAACCCCAAACTGATCATCGCTCAAAAAGCACTGCCACTATCCCATTATGGATGTAATTAATGACATTGTTTTCCAAGTCATTTTAAAATTTGTGGTTTGGCATATTACAGATCAACGTTTAATCAATAACTGAGCATTGGACTTGGTCTTCAGGAAAGTAGTTATCCAATACTGATAATGTACTGTTAGACTGTATCCTTGTTCGCTCATTGTTTGCAATAGATTTCCAATTAAGAAATGCAAAATAGAAGCAGAATGGTAAATGTCCTTGAACAGAAAATTGTATGCAAATTTGAATTAATTTGCAATGCTTCCCAGGAAAATTACAAACAATTCAGACATCTTTCTTTTCACATTCCACTGCTTGCACTATAATTACGAGAATAATTAAATCACAAGGTTCTGGTTTCATGGTGAAATAAACCCATCCATTTATATGTACCTGACAGAACAAATGAGACCTCGCCTTTCGAGAGTGGCAGGTATTTTCCTCCACAGTGCGGTAAATTACAAGTATCCCACTAGCAACTATAATAGATTATCTGCTCGTTATTATATAGCTGTATGCAAAACCTGCTGTGCACAAATTTACCATGTTAGCTAGTGGGTATACTTAATTAAAAAAACTGGCTGTATGGTTTGGCAATATATATCACGAGGGGCATAGATAGGGTGAATGCATGGAGACTTTTACCCAGGGCAGGGGAATCAAAAACCAGAGGGCAGAGGTTTAAGGTGAGAGGAGTCAAGTCGAGTTGAGTCAAGTCAAGAGAGTTTGTTGTCATGTGTCCCAGATAGGACAATGAAATTCTTGCTTTGCTGCAGCACGACAGAATATTGTAGGCATAAATACAGAAGAGTTCAGTGTGTCCATATACCATAGAATATATATAAATACACACACACACATAAATAAACAGATAAAGTACAATAGGCTGTTATAGTTCAGAGTTTGTCTGAAGTTGTGTTTAATAGTCTGATGGCTGTGGGGAAGTAGCTGTTCCTGAACCTGGATGTACCAGTTTTCAGGCTCCTGTACCTTCTACCTGAAGGCAGCAGAGAGATGAGTGTGTGGCCAGGATGGTGTGGGTCCTTGATGATGCTGGCAGCCTTTTTGAGGCAGCGACTGCGATAGATCCCCTCGATGGTGGGGAGGTCAGAGCCGATGATGGACTGGGCAGTGTTTACAACTTTTTGCAGACTTTTCCACTCCTGGACATTCAGGTTGCAGAACCAAGCCACGATGCAACCGGTCAGCATGCTCTCTACTGTGCACCTGTAGAAGTTCGAGAGAGTCCTCCTTGACATACCGACTCTCCGTAATCTTCTCAGGAAGTAGAGGCGCTGATGTGCTTCCTTTATAATTGCATCAGTGTTCTGGGACCAGGAGAGATCTTCAGAGATGTGCACGCCCAGGAATTTGATGTTCTTGACCCTTTCCACCATTGACCCGTTGATATAAACGGGACTGTGGGTCCCCATCCTACCCCTTCCGAAGTCCACAATCAGTTCCTTGGTTTTGCTGGTGTTGAGAGCCAGGTTATTGTGCTGGCACCATTTGGTCAATCGGTCGATCGCAAATCTATACTCTGACTCGTCCCCATCAGTGATACGTTCCACAACAGTGTTGTCGTCGGCGAACTTGATGATGGAGTTCGCACTATGTCTGACTTCGCAGTCATGAGTATAGAGTGAGTACGCAGCCTTGAGGTGCTCCCGTGCTGATTGTTATCGAGGATGACACATTTCCACCAATACGGACAGACTGTGGTCTGTGAATGAGGAAGTCGAGGATCCAATCGCAGAGGGATGCGCAGAGACCCAGATCTGAGAGCTTGGTAACCAACTTGGAGGGGATTTAATCGGGACACGAAGAAGCAATATTTTCACTCAGAGGATGGTGGGTATCTGGAACAAGCCGCCAGAGGCTGCAGGAGAGGCGGGTACAATAACAGCATTTCAAAGGCACTTGCAGAGGTACACGGATGGGAAAGATTTAGAGGGATAAGGGTCAAACATGGGCAAGTGGGACTAGTTTAGATGGGGCATCTTGGTCATCATGGACAAGTTGGGCCAAATGGTCTAACACTCTTACACATTCCAGGCATGTATAGAGTGAGTTTGCTCCAAGCCAAGTTCTCCCGGTATTAAACTACACAATGGTGGGGGGGGGGGGGGGGGGCACGGTGGCACAGCGTTAAAGTTGCTGCCTTACAGTGCCAGAGACTCGGGTTCGATCCCGACTATGGGTGCTCTCTGTATGGAGTTTGTACGTTCCCCTTGTGACTACGTGCATTTTCTCCAGGTTTTCCGGTTTCCTCCCACATTCCAAAGATGTGCAGGTTGGTAGGTTAATCGACATCTGTAAATTGTCCCTAGTGTGTAGGCTAGAATTAGTGTAGCGATGACGGCTGGTCGGCACAGACTCGGTGGGCTGAAGGGCATGTTTCCACGCTGCATCACTAAACTAAACCAACGCCTGTCCATAGCGTTCCTGCCACAACAGCAAGCACAATTGTGGGGTGGAACAGGCAGGATAAATAAAGGAAGATAATGCCAGGTAAAACCCAAGTAAATGAGGACACGAAAGCTGGGACCTGTCCAGGAAAATAAATGTGCCAGCTTTCAGAGTTGCATCTAAGTATATTCATTGAGAGAGCATGTGCATGTATAGAAAGAAGATAGACACAAAATGCTGCAGTAACTCAGCAAGTCAGGCAAC
Source organism: Malacoraja senta (assembly GCA_038087875.1). NCBI lineage: Eukaryota > Metazoa > Chordata > Chondrichthyes > Rajiformes > Rajidae > Malacoraja > Malacoraja senta. The sequence goes on from CM075988.1 coordinate 17,012,433, forward strand.
ATCTCTGGAGAGAAGGAATAGGTGACGGAGTCTGAAAACGGGTTCCAACCTGAAACATCACCTATTCCTTTTCTCCAGAGATGCTGCCTGACCCGCTGATTGTGGTGAGCCCTATGTGCTGTATCATGCTTCCTCTCTTCACCCTTGTTCAGAGCACGGCAACCTTGGAGATTTGTATCTATATATGGACGTGTTCACCAATGCAAATTGAGCGCAAAAAAAGAATTATACATTGCTAAATACAAACCCACTCATAATCAAGTGGAAACTCAGGTCTCGAGCTGCAGTCAACAAAATAATACTTTTTAAATTGAAAATATTTCCTAGGTGGCAAGGCTCATGTTGAGCATTGTATTTATCTACAGTAAAAAAAAGCACATTTGCATTAACACTGTTAACTCTGTTTATAGAATCCCTGCTAACAACATGTGTTCAACATTGGTCGGAGTTGTGGAACATCTATGATCTGCTCTCAGCAGGAGTCTACTTTAAGAAATAAAATCCAATTAGAAGATCAACATGGTGTGATAACAAAACAGAACATGTTAACCCTTGGAGAACCAGAATTATATTTTTCTCACTTAAATCATTTGTGTAACTGATTTGGAAATAAGCTGAATTAGCAACCTTGCCATCTGCAGCGAGAGGGGTAATTTATCACCCGACACCTTTACCCAGTGCCATCAACAGCTTCCCTACCTGACCCACTGCCACTTGCTAATGGTCTGCAGCAGCAAAACGACATTGCAACCTGCTGTGTGGACTGGTGTCGAGAGATCTGCATTCTATCACAAGTTCTGTTCTCGTGTTTGTCGCAACAGAAGATTTGAGTCACACTCCTGGAGGTAGTAACAGCTTAGGACAGTGTTTGAGTTTGCCTTCTTCACTGGTTGAAGCTTACTTATTCACTGAGATCTGTGAAACAGAGCTGTTTACTGAGTAGCACAAAGTGCCTGAGTATCTCAACGGGTTCATCCAAAAGTACAGAAGGACCTTGAGTAGCTGGGCAAGTGAGCAGAGGAATGGTTGAGACAGTTTAATGCAGATAAGTGCTAGGTGTCGCATCTTATGTACTCAGACCAGGACAGAACCTACAGAGTGAATGGCAGGGCCCTGGAGAGTGTTGTAGATCAGAGGGATCTAGGAGTTCAGGTACATAGTTTCCTGATAATGGTGTCACAAGCAGATACGATTGTCAAGGCGTCTTTGGGTACATTGGCCTTCATCAGTCAGGGTGTGGAGTATAGACGTTGGGATGTTATGTTACAGTTGTACAAGATGTTGGAGAGGCTGCAGTTAGTGTTGTGTTCAGTTTTGGTCACTCTGATATAAGAAGGATGTCATTAAACTGGAAAGTGCGCAGAGAAGATTTCCGATGGCTGTTTCCAGGACTTGGTCTGAGCTCCACCCATAGTGCTGGCTCGGACTTTATTCCTTGGAATACAGGAGACTGATGATCTAATAGAGGTGTACAAGATCATGGGAATACATAGGGTGAATGCATAGAGTCTTTCAACCAGAGCAGGGGAATAAAGAACCAGAGGACATAGGTCAAGGTGAGTGGGGAAAGATTTAATACGAACCTCAGGGCCAATTTTATTCACACAGAGGGTGGTGGATATGTGGAACGAACTGCCAGAGGAGGTTATTGAGGCAGGTATTATAACAAAATGTAAAAGATATTTGGCAAGGTACATGGATAGGAAAGGTTTAGAAGGATATGGACTAAACACAGGCAGGTGAGACTAACCTAGATGGGGCATCTTGGTTGACATGGGCTAGTTGGGCCCAAAGGCCTGTTTCCATACTGTATGACTGATTCTACATTAAGGGTCCTAAGGCCTTTGGTTTGGGGCAGAGATGTAGAGATATAGGACCCCCTTAGTAATGATGTGTTAGTTGGAAGGTGGAAACTGTCAAAAAGGAGGCATCAGACATATCATAGATACAAGTGGAATGGACTGCAGAAGGGAAGAATAGAATAGAATCCAGGTAGGAAGTGGGATAAGAGTAGGATGAAGCAATGGGTGTGTCTAACCATCCTGCCTGTGGATCTTGAGGAAGAGCTCAAAGTCGGCTGGGTAGAGTTGGGGGACAATGAAACTAGAGCTAGTGAAGGGTTTGGGTGGCTAATATAAACCCTGTTGATAAAAACATCCGATTCTGTATTGAGAGTTTAAAAAAAAACACTAACTCGTTGGTCAATACAAAAAAATCATTGGTCATCTTTACAATCAGATCTTCAAAGAATCAAGTACTAGAATAAGTCAAATTGTCACCATGCCTCAACATGCAGTTTCCACATGACTGTCCACTTGCTGCTTGGAAGGATGAGTGATCAAATCCTGGGCAACCACAATATTCTGGTACCTGCATAATATTTCACTATTACTCATAGAGCAAGATTAACAATGATTGAGTTTGGTTGTAGATGATATTCTGGAATTCAAGATAGGTTGGGTCTTCAGAAGGTGGAACATTGACAGAGAGAGAGAGAGAGAGAGAGAGAGAGAGTTTTATTGTCATGTCCCAGATAGAACAATGACATTTCTTAGTTGTAGCAGCACAACAGATTATGTAGATTTGTAAAGAGTTTATTATGCTAATTTCATTATTTTAATACAACCACTGTTGTTAAAAAAAGAAAAGGAAAAAAAAAGAGAGAGGACTTGTTAACACTGTACAGAATGGTTTCCGTGTTAAACTTCCATTCAACCAAATCATTCCTTAATCTTTGCTAACTCCTGCCTCACCTCTGCACACGCATATGCACATGGGAGGCATGTGCACTGTGGAGCTTCTACCTCATAGCATCAGAGACTGGGTGCTATCCCGAACATTTTTCTCCCACATATCAAAGACGTGCAGGTTCGTAGGTTAAATGGCCTCTGTAATTTGCCCTTAGTGTATAGGGAGTGGACGAGAAAGCGGGATAACATAAAACTAGTGCAAATGGGTGATGGTCAGTGTGGTTTCGGTGGGCCAGAGGGCCTGTTTCTGTTCTCCATCCCCAAACACTGAGAGATTTGGAGATTCTTTCAGTCAACCTGGTGGCATCTAAATCTAGCATGTCCACAGGTTCTTCAGTCACTGGAAGCTGAACAAACAAGGCATCCGTTGGGGTGGGAGATTGCAACCTTCAGGTTGTCCTCCCTGTTTCGACCGATGCAATTAACTTGGTGTGCACAATCAAATAAGATCAAATAGAACAAGTTGTCCTCCAACTTTAGGCTGTGCATGCCATACGCAAGAAGAAGAAAACGCCCGTGAAATATTTGAATACATTTCCCTCATGGATAGAAAAAAAAAGCATTGCAAACTCAGCACGCGAATTCGTGCCATCTGCAAATTGCATTGTGACAGATCATCCAAATACTCCCGTATGCAAAGGCCACACTGTATAACTACCGCAGGCTGACTTAACAGCTGTTTCTCTCAGCCTTATGTTTGCTAAAGGTGTTCTAGAAGCCTATAAGGAAGCTGACTGAAAATAAAGTTGCAGCAAAATTCAATAATGGCTTCCTGTCCTTTGGTTTACCTGTATTCTGTTTATCTGGTGCAATTAATTTGGTACGGATGGAAATTTAAAGCCCGCACCTTCGATAGAAAGTTTGACATGGTTACAGAGAATTCAGATGTGTGGATAAAATAGGCATGATGGCAGAATAGCACAGATTACAGATACAGCAAAAAGGCAATTTGGCAGAATGTACAGCCAGGTAAATTCTCTCTAATACATTGGCTGGAGCCAAATTTATTCAAAACACCTGTTCCTGTGTACAATATATTCAGGATATGAGATACAGTAAGTAAATAGTACTCCTGGCTTCCCCTCTACAGATGGCATTACACAATCTCTCTTGCAAGTGTAATAATCCTATTTAAAATAATACTTTTTTTTTTGCAGGAAAAATGTTCCCGATGTTGGGGGAGTCCAGAACCAGGGGGTCACTGTTCAAGAATAAGGGGTAGGCTATTTAGGACTGAGATGAGGAAAAATATTTTCACCCAAAGAGTTGTGAATCTGTGGAATTCTCTGTCACAGAAGGCAGCGGAGGCCAATTTACCAGATGTATTCAAGAGAGAGTTACGGAATCAAGGGATATGGGGAGAAAGCAGGAGCGGGGTATTGATTTTGGATGATCAGCCATGATCATACTGAATGGTGGTGTTGGTCCGAAGGGCACCTAGTTTCTATGTTTCTATGTCCATGTTTTTCTTTCTGATGGGCTGCCTTTTACTGGAGTGCTGTGAAGATAATAGATCATACGTACAGATAAAATACATTTGCCAGTTTACATTGATATCGCAATAAATAGTTTTAAGATATGTCGATTAAAACAAAAGAACCCTGCACTTTATTCCTTGAAGATATGATGCTTCTTTAAAAAGCATTTTACTAACAATCATGAACCAAGATAAAGAGTGATAAAAAATAGTATGTGATGGCTTATCTCAACACATGTGGGAGGCATTTAAGCCCAACATATAGATTTAAAGACAAATGTTCCTAATCGTATCAAAGATAACAAAGACAAATTATTATTTGGCTTTGGTAGACAGAAAATGCTGGAGGAACTCAGCTGGTGAGGCCCGAAACGTCACCTATTCCTTCTCTCCATAGATGCTGCCTCACCAGCTGAGTTTCTCCAGCATTTTTTGTCGACCTTTGATTTTTCCAGCATCTGCAGTTCTTTCTTAAACATTATTTAGCGTTGGATTCTTCTTGAAGCATTGAACTGATGTAGCTTGTTCTTTTACCGTTTCAAAGGTTGCCGGGAATGGGAAAAATAACGAACATAAACATAACCGGGTCGGTGTTGGCATAAATTACAGTTAACATGGGAATTGGGGATTGGGGTTCACATGGGATATGGGGAGAAGGCAGGAACGGGGTACTGATTGGGGATGATCAGCCATGATCACATTGAATGGCGGTGCTGGCTCGAAGGGCCGAATGGGCTACTCCTGCACCTATTGTCTATTGTCTAATTGTAATTTGCTTAAAACTTGGACTGATTGCTGGTTAGGAGACAACCTGGACAGAGTCTAGACCTGGGGGAAAAAAGATCACGGGAATGCACATTGTCAATGGATTTCTACCTCTCCGATGCTGTGTGTGTTGGGAATAGTGTCTTTATTTTTGTTTTATTTATTTATTAGCATTTTTCTATTTCTTGCAATATTGTACACGTGTAGCTTTTGATTCTAAGTCACCGCTTTGGTGTTAAAGTTGTGTCATGATTTCCAATTCACTCATCATCGTTGAAAACATTAGCGACGCAGTGGCGCTGGTTTCCGACGGGCACAGTGACGGCCGCACCACAGATCTCTGTCCTCCATGGCAAGCTCCTCTACACATGCGTCTAGCATCAGCATCGTCTTGCTCAGGTCGGGGGGGGGGGGTGGGGGAGAGAGAGCTCCGCCCGCCACGGGTACCATGTAATCCCGTGCTACCTGCTTCATGGTCGGATAGTCGGCGACTAAACCGTCTCCCCCACCTTCGGTAGAAGTTGCGATCACTGTCGTACATAGCATTGTAAGGAACGGTGATGACTTCCAAGGAGTATGCTAATATTTCCAGGGAATTCACAAATGGGAATTACTGTGCAGTCAATAGATATACATATGCAAGGTGATATAAGGAACTGCAGATGCTGATTTACAAACAAAGATAGTGCTGGAGTAAATCAGCGGTTCATGCAGCATCACGGGAGAAAATGGATGGATGCTGTGTCGGATTGGGACCCTTCTTCAGAATGATGGTGGTGGGGAAGGGGAGAAAGCTGGAAGAGCAGGACAAAGCCTGACGAGTGATAGGTGGATACAGGTGAGGGGGTGGGGGGAGATGATGGCCAGAGATGAAAGGAAAACAAGATTTGAAATAAGGATAGTACAAATTGTGAAGCCAGATGAAGGAAGCTAGGTGGAAGGGGAGGAGGAAGGGGAGAAATGGGCATGAGGCCAAGTGGTGCAAGGGGTTCTTTGTGGGTTAGTGTTCATACCACAAAGTTGCAAACTACACAGCCGGAATCTTTCCTGCTGGGGTCACAGATGTAGTTCCATGTGTTTTGTTTTAATGAGCTGAGCCACAAGTCTATGACGGACAAATGTCATTGAGTTTACTTAAATATTTTTTTTTTAATGAATTCCATAACAAGACCAAGATTAAAGAACATAACACTGGGCTTGTGGATAATGTTACATTCTGTTTCAACCGTACATAGATTCATTTTTTTTGTTTAAAGAACAAAATAATTATGTACAAACAAGTGTTTATCTACAAATTATGGAATGTAAATTCTTGGCCAATGTAAATTACTTTCTTTTGGCTTTCCAGATGTTTGACACATGCAGATCTAGTCGGTGCTTTTTTTTGCAGATATAAAGATGCCAGCATATGTAACAATTCACATGACCATATTGGATGATGTACATCAAGTTCATATGTAACTTTTTAGAGGTGCTGATAAACCATAATGTGGCGCATAGCATCACACAAAACCCCCCCAGTAGATTTAATCACCTTAGAAGCACCCTATGGAGCCATTCACACAGACATTGAGCACATCTCAACCTGAAGGGCAACTTTATTTACACAAAGGGTGGTAGGTATATTGAACTGGCTGTCAAAAGAGGTATTTAAGAAGGAACTGCAGATGCTGGAAAATCGAAGTTCCTCTGCAGTTCTTTCTTAAACACTTTGTCTACTCCACTGCGAAATCTCCTCAAGGCATGCCTACTTTGAAGAAGTTCTCCTCCTCCCTCCGAAGACAGTTTTAACGTTGCCTATTTCCTTCGCTCCATAGATGCTGCTGCACCCGCTGAGTTTCTCCAGCACTTTTGTCACAAGAGGTAGTTGGGGTGTTTCTTCACTTCACAGATGCTGCTCGACCTGCTAAATTCCTCCAGCAATTTGTTTTTTTCCCCTCCTGCTCCAGACTCCAGCAAAATAACTTTGTTACATAAAACCTTCTGATGACAATGAACAAAACTGAGGATTATTACCTGGGACTAGTTCTTCTGTTAAACCATGATACCAGAAAATGTTCTCAATTCTGTGATCGTGCACTCAGTTCAGAACCCGACGTTTGTTTCAAGCAATTGTTATTGGATTCTAAGTAGTTTCCAATCCTATTCTCGTAATAATCAATGGAAAGATCTTTGGAAAGGTCCGATTAGCCAGTTCCAACTCGGTAAAAGGTGTTTTAGTTAGTTTGTATTGCAATATTGACAGATAGTACACTTATCTGCCTTGCTCTTTGAAGCATTTATCTAGTGCAGACAAATATACTTCAAGCAATTGCCTTCACTCACACGGCCTGAATAATCAATGCAAAGCTCTTCTTGAACTTGTCTTCTCAGCACACTGGGTGTGATAACTCCATGTTCCCATTTAACACAACCTTGTTCAATAAACATTTCATCGATTGTGTGTTTGTAGTACAGTCCCTTGCTTTCATCTGTCCATCCTTTTATATTTTCACCCTACAAACAGCTAAAAATGGCCTGTTTGCTTTATCATCATTACTTTTTTGCATATCTTTCATTCATTGTTCTTTATCTTTCCACATCACCGTCCAAATCTCTTGTTTCCCTTATCCCTAACCGGAAGAATGATCTCGACCCGAAAAGTCACCCTTTCCTTCTCTCCAGAGATGCTGCCTATTCCGCTGTTACTCCAGCTTTTTGTGTCTCTCATCCTTTTAAGAATTTCTTTACACATTGTAGAACAACATTTTTTTGTCATCGAATCATAGGTCAGTCTCTCTTCTTCTTCTTGCGTGTGGCGTGCACAGCCTAAAGTTGTAGGACAACTTGTTCTATTTGATCTTATTTGATTGTGCACGCCAGGTTGATTACATTCGTTGAAACAGGGCGGGCCACGTGAAGATTGCAATCTTCCACCCCAGGGTCAGCCTCACACAGCAGAGACAAAGGCCCTGCAGTCCATTGTATATGTGCTGATCATTAAGTACTTGTCCACATTAATTCCGTTTACTAGCACTTGATTCATAGCCATCCATGCTTTAGTGATTCAAGAGTTTCTGCCTCCACCACCCACTCAGGCAATGTGTACCAGATGTTACAGTGTGCCTGTCTTAAGATAGGGTCTCAACCCGAATCATTGTCTGAAGAAGGGTGTCGACCCGAAACGTCACCCATTCCTTCTCTCCAGAGATGCTGCCTGAACCGCTGAGTTACTCCAGCTTTTTGTGTCTATTTTAGGATTAAACCAACATCAGCAGTTCCTTCCTTCTCATTGTACGTCCATTCCTTCCACAGATGCTGCCTGATCCACAGGGTTTCTCCAGCACTTTGCAATTTTAAAAAGTCCAAAGTGTCTGCTTCCATTTTGAATCAGGAGAGCCGGTAGGCTTTTTTTTTTAAAAGAAGTTCTCCATAATCACAGAAGACAACCTCCATTTAATCTCACGCAAGTCAAATATTGCCCAATATGTAATTTAGATTAGGAGTCAACAACATCGCCTGGCCAGGCTGACCCCCGCAACTCCGACCCAGTGCCACCACCAGGACAATAGGCCTTTATGGCCAAGTTAAGACCCTACATTTTTAACAACTTTGGACTTGAATCATACAAAATGGTGGCAGAAACATGGGGATGCATATGCTGTCTCAGTGTAACCTACTGTTCCTGCACTCTTGCCCCAAGTATGTTGTGCCTATGTATAGCAAAGGTTTTCCCGAACTGTATGGGGAAAATAAGTAATTTCACTGTACTAGGTACATGTGACCATAAAGTGCCGTTAAACCAACAATACGGACAGTGTTGAAACCCTCATACAACGGGCGTAACTGCACACTGACTATGCTTTCCCAATGGACCTATAAGATTGACATCTAGCTAGTAATTTAGCAAATTGTGCAGCTGTGTCTTTAGAACAAAATGAAACAATAAATGCAATCTGGCCAATTTCTGCATAGTCTGATTTCAAAATGATGAGCATGTCATTGGTGGTAGTAAGACACACTTACTCTCCAATGACCTTCCCAGCGACACCCAATATAGATCCAACTAGAAATTACACAACTCCAGACTTCATTAAAACCTTAGCTCGATCAGACTGGATTCAAATTACAAAGGAAAGAGGATCTGACTACACTGAATATTCTTAGAATCATAGAAATAAATTATCTGGGCCAGTGCATCCTTACTGGCTAGAAAAGTTGCTGTCTCTTTCAGTAACTTACAAGTCTTTCAGTGCAGAACAGGAAACATGTTAAAAAGTAATGAGGGCTTCTGCAAATAAAAACTGCTGGAGGAAATCAGTGGGTCAAGCAGGCAGCATCGATGGAAGAAACAGACAGATGGTGTTTTGAGTGGTGGTATGAATATTGATTTCTCCAATTTCAAGTAACCCTTGCATTCCCTCTCTCTCTCTGTCTCTCCGCCACCCTAGTCATCTTTCTAGTTTCACTGTTCATATCCCTCCGTAATCACCTCTTCCACAGCCAGCAATGCACCATTGTGGGCTCCACCTTTCCCGAGTCATTGACGCCAGGTCTGATTTAGTTTAGTTTATCTTAGAGATACAGCACGGAAACAGGCCCTTCGGTCCGCGCTGACCAGCGATCCCCACACATTAACACTATCCTACACCCACTAGGGACAATTTTTACATTTACCAAGCCAATTAACCTACAAACCTGTACGTCTTTGGAGTGTGGGGGGAAACCCAAGATCTCGGAGAAGACCCACGCAGGTCACGGAGAGAACGTACAAACAGCATCCGTAGTCAGGATCGAACAGGGGTCTCTGGCGCAGCAAAGGCAGCATCTCTACCGCTGCGCCAGCGTGACTGCAGTAGAGTTGCTGCCGTAGAGACCCAGTATTGTCTGTTACAAAGCTGGCCTTTGGATTCTAAATTGATTACTACTTGTAACGTACATTAGAACTATTCTAAACACTGGTTCTTATTTGAATTAATGCCTACAACCTAATTTGATGACTCCTGCACAATTCCTAAAACCTTCTGCCACATGAACTCAATTAGTCTCACCTAATATGAGCTACCCCTTCGTTCTGCCCATTCCATGCCCTACCTGAAGAAGGGTCTCGACCCGAAACATCACCCATTCCTGTCCAGAGATGCTGCCTGCCCCGCTGAATTACTCCAGCTTTTTGTGTCCATCTTGTTTAAACCAGCATCTGCACTTCCTTCCTACCCATCCCCTACCTTCTCCCTTACAGAAAACGACATTGTTTTCTCACTTTCCTTTTTCTGAAGAAGGCTTTTAGACATTAACCTCATTTATTTTTTCCACAGATGCTGCCTGACCTTCTGCAGTTTTCCAATATTTTCTGCATGTATACCATATATAATGTCAATACAGTTGTAGCATCCAGCATTGTGACTGTACTAAGGCTCAGAATAACGACAGTGCATTCACATTTCCTTGCCTTCACAATCACTGTCAGTGTTTTTATTTTGCATGGTTGCAATCCATTTCCATCTACTGTTCGCCCAGAATACGTAATCACTTTCTGCATAATCCTTCTTTTAGATTTTACATTGTTTTTCTGTCACAGCCTGAACACTTCTCAGAACTGAACATTTTCTGAGGCACATGTGGTTATTAGTGCATCATGTTGATTGATTAGACAATGAGCCATATCTTGTGACATCCTGAAATATCTTCAGTGGTGATTTCATCCCACGAGGTAGCTTTGTGTATGAATAAAGACTTGTGTATTACTTATCAAACTATGTTGACTTTCCATATCCATATTCAGCTGAGCCCACGCATGTGATGGATTAAATTTGAAAACCTTTGCTTCTGCCAACTCTGCAAATGGATTCTGTAAAATAGATAATAGTTACTGCTCTTCATTGTTTAGTTCATCGTCATCTTGTAAACATCACACTGTCGAATGGTCTTGCCTATTTCTGACACAATTACAATTGGTGTTGCCTAATCACCATCTTGAGTTGTAGTATATAGAACAGCAGTAGGCCCTTCGGCCCACAATATCTGTGCTGACTGTAATGCCACTTTGCACGTGCCTGTCTAAATGCCTCTTAAATGTTGCTATCATATGGGCTTCCATCACCTTCCCCAAAAGTCTGTTCTTGGCATCCATCCCTCTGTGTAAAAACACTTGCTTCATAAATCTCATAAACTTTGGCATGGGCAAGTTGGACCAATGGGCCTGTTTCTACACTGAATGACTCTATAAACTTTCCCTCTCTGACAAGACGATGCCCTCTAGTATCTGACTGGAACTCGAAGCCACTCTTGTGTAGGAAGGAACTGCAGATGCTGGTTTAAACCGAATATAGACACAAAATGCTGGAGTAATTCAGAGGGACAGGCAGCATCTCTGGAGAGAAGGAATGGGTGACGTTCGGCTCTGAAGAAGGGTCTCGACCCGAAACGTCACCCATTCCTTCTCTCCAGAGATGCTGCCTGTCCCGCTGAGTTACTCCAGTATTTTGTGTCTAAGTCACTCTTCCTTCATGTAATTCTTCAGTGTATCTGTGGAGGGGTGACCCTTACATTCCAAACTGGTTTTGGACCAATCTTAAAATCGACATGGGCATTATAATCTGTAATACCAGTGTTAGTATCCTTGGACATTTTGCATACTCTCTCAACAGTTTAGTTTAGAGATACAGCACGGAAACAGGCCCTTCGGCCCGAGTCCACGTCTACTAGCGATCCCTGCATTCTAACACCATCCTACACTCGAGGGACTATTTACATTTATACCAAGCCAATTAGCCTACAAACCTGTCGGTCTTTGGAGTTTGGGAGGAAACCGGAGATCCCAAAGAAAACTCATGCAGGTCACGGGAGAACGTACAAACTCCGTACAGACAGCACCCTTGGTCAGCATCGAACCAGGGTCTTTGGCGTTGTAAGGCAGCAACTCTACCGCATACGCCACCGTGCCTCCCCATTTTGATATTAAAACTTCCTGCTGAATCCTTGTGTGCTTCAATTTCCTAAGATGCTTTTGTCCAGCGTTGCTCAATTAATATAATCAGCTCAAACCACTGAGAGGTCTAGCTACCGACTGTTGTGACTCACTAAATATTTAATCCCGTCTTAAGTCTGCAATGCTTCCAATGATCATGTTTTCAGGTTCACTCTACTCTTTGCTGGAATTGACATAGTCTTGTGTCATTTTGCATAATTGAGAAAAAGAAACTGCTGCCATCTTGATGTACTGACCAATTAACCACACTTTATCTTCAATTGTTATGCTTTCTGCCATTGCCTCCAGGTATAATTCTGAATGCGTAAGCACAATTCTAAATTGTCCATTGGTCACATTAGCTGTAGTATTGTGTAAACTGTCCTCCTGTGGCTTTTGGCACTGAATATCTGCCCTCTATGAGGAACTCACACCACTGGAATTGGTTTGGTTAACTACCCTGACTCTAGGTGCATGCTGTGAGCAAGTGCTTGTTTTCCAATAATTAATTCACACAGAGGGTGGTGGCTATCTTCAATGAGTTAACCCTGGATGTGGTAAAGGCAGATACAACATTTAAATGACATTTCAATAGCAAAGGAGTAAAGGGATGGGGGCCAACGCAGGTAATTGATATTAGTGTAGATTGGCATTGTGGCCAGTATTGGATGAAGTGGGCTGAAGGGCCCATTTGTGCTGATCATTCTGTGAAAACACTTTGCTATTTTGAATTGACACATGTATGAAGGACAGCTTCTGTTACATCTTAAACAGCAACTCCCATCAATGTTAGCCATGGGTTTCAGATTCTGCATTAGAATATCCTTCTCAACCACCCGAAAACGATGGAATGTAGTTATATTGGATGAAATTCTTTGACATTTCTAACATTATCACCATGAGAAACACAGACTTTGGCACACAAGATGGGTGAATCTGTTCAATAACCATTTGAATTTGCTCAATAAAAGCACAAACAAACTTGATGTAACAGGTGGTCTGAGAAAGACCTAACCAGGACTACAATGGCAAGGCTGCTCTGCCAACATGCATTGCCCAACATCTACACTCTAGCTGAAGAGGTAGCAATCACCTGGACTTCTGGCACTTTCGAATCGAATTGCTGTTGTAACTTCAACTCATCACTTTCACTTTCCATGGCGTTGGAAGTTCATTAACATCATCTCTCTTTTTCAGAAGTCACTTCAGTTAGAAGGATGACTCACTTGCATTTACTGAGTAACATCATATTCTGCAGACAAATTTGCATCACTGACAATTTTCACTTTTATAATCACATTTTAAAACATGTCTGTGTCACCGTCAGATAAACTGAAAGGCGTGCGCACCCAATCATACACATGTCGTCGAGTTTGTCTATTGTCATATGCGCAAGCACACAGAGGTACACGTACAATGGGAATCTTGCTTGCAGCAGCATCACGGGTACATAGACTCAGACAACACACGAAACTGAGCTCTTGGCAGAGGTTGAGCAGGCTAGGACTCTATTCTGTGGAGCGTAGGAGGATGAGGGGCGATTTTATAGAGGTATACAAAATCATGAGAGGAATAGATTGGGTAGACGCACAGAGCCTCTTGCCCAGAGTAGGGAAATCGAGAACCAGAGGATTTAATAGGAACCCGAGGGGTAGCTTTTTCCACACAAAAGGTGTGGTGGGTGTATGGAACGAGCTGCTGGAGGAGTTAGTTGAGGCAGGTAGTAACACAACGCTGAAGAAACATTTAGACAGGTACATGGATAGGACAGGCTTAGAGGGATATGGGCCAACCACAGGCAGGAGGGACTAGTGTAGATGGGTGCTGCTCTGCATTTACACATGGGTTAACCGCACCACACCATGTACACCAACAAGCTGGGACATAGTTTAAATTACATTGTGAAAAAGCTAGGAAAGTCTCAAAAATGTGCTACCAAAAATAGCTCTGTAAGTGCAGTGGAGGCCAAATCACTGGATGGATTTAAGAGAGAGTTAGATAGAGCTCTAGGGGCTGGTGGAATCAAGGGATATGGGGGAAAAGGCAGGCATGGGTTATTGATTGGAGACGATCAGCCATGATCACAATGAATGGCGGTGCTGGCTCGAAGGGCCAAATGGCCTCCTCCTGCACCTAGTTTCTATGTAACTATAGGAAATGAAGCAGCTATTGATGAATTATGTAACCAATTAGATTTGCAATAGAGTTCTGATTTGGAAAATTATTGAAATTAATAAATAAAATTAAGCACCAATATTTAAATCTCATGTTATACCATGTCCAAACACATATTACTAATATCATTGAGGGAAGGGAATGTGCTAGCCTTTCTTGGCCTGGTCTATTTGTGATTTTGACCCAGCGACGTGATCACCCTCCTCAGTTCAATGGTAATCAGGACAGGACAATAAATGTCAGTAATCATATTCACATTTCAAATGAATGGAATAAGAACTCTGGAGTGCATTAAATAGTAAAAGAATCAAAAACAGTAACTTGCCAACGCCAACAATGAACAGGAAGGTGGTCACTTGCGTTTCATGGACACCAAAGCCATGAGGCTTTATCACACCACAGAAATGAAATCACTTGGCTCATTGTCTAATTCCATTTCAACTTGAATTAGTGACAAATACAGACTATCTTTAATGTTTCGTCGCATTCCATTCAATATCACAATGCTCTAATCAGTAGGCCAGCACACAGGAAGAAGATTCAATGCATGGTCACAGAATGGATGGTGAGCGTCTACGTTGAGATGTTCATCTCAGTAACATGAGAGGAAGTTAAACATTTCACCCCATTCAGCGCTTGCAGTCAGAGAGCAGGTGGAAGTCAGTTTTGAAATGGTTAGCAGTTCTGAACTAAAACCCAGACGTTGGAAAGATGTACCTGGCAAAAGTAGGAAACAACAAATGCATCCAAATTGAAACTAATTATGTTTGATGAGGAAACTGTGATTTCCCCCCCAGCTATACATATCCCTTTATATTCCCGAAAGGCTTTGTCTGATTTCATCTTCCTAAACCTTGCATATGGTTCTTTTTTCCCCACTTTTGACCAAATTTACAACCTCTCTGGTCATCCAAGGTCCTCTTACCTTGCCGTCCTTGTCCCTCCTTACTGGAACATGTTGGTCCTGAACTCTGCTCAACTAGTTTTTAAATGACTCCCACATGTCTGATTTGGAATTGCCCAATAAACAGCTGCTCCCAATTTAAGGGCCTGTCCCACGAGCATGCGACTGCATGCGGCAAGCCGACCTAACGTGGTCGCTTGAGCCGTACGGCCTCGCGGGGCCGGTCCCACTTCGATCGCCGGAGCCGTATGGAGTTGTGCGGAGCAGGTCCTGACATCGCGCGGGGCTCCGAAAAACTGACTGTTCAAAAATTCCGCGCCGCAACGGCCTGCCGGCCCGCAGCCGCTTTGAAGCCTTACGCACCACCTCGACGCCGAACTTCCCGCGGACTTCGCTCGAACTTCACGTCAACTTGTACGGGATCACTCGACCTCCGCGCGGCCCCCACTTCCGGTTTGGTCGCGCTTGCCGCATGCAGTTGCATGCTCGTGGGACAGGCCCTTTACTCTTTGCAAATTTACTAATCAGGTCTTGTACATTCTCATGCAAATCATTGATATAAACAACAAACGACGATGGGCCCAGCACCGTTTCCTGAGGAACACTAGACACAGGCCTTCAGTCCTGGTGGGCATGTCCCACTGCCTAGCTTTTAGCAACACTACACAACCTTCTTCTTCTCTTCTTGCGTATGGCGTGCACAGCCTAAAGTTGTAGGACATCTTGTTCTATTTGATCTTATTTGATTGTGTACGCCAGGTTGATTGCATTCGTCGAAACAGGGTGGACCACGTGAAAGTTGCAATCTTCCACCCCTCACAACACAATCAAAGAGGCATAACGTGTAGGAAGGAACTGCATATGTTGGTTTAAACCGAAGATAGACACAAAAAGCTGGAGTAACTCCGGCAGCATCTCTGGAGAGAAGGAATGGGTGACGTCCAGAGATGCTGCCTGTGCCGCTGAGTTACTCCAGCTTTTTGTGTCTATCAAAGAGGCATAATGTTCTTTTAAATGCCAATTTAATTCATTTGGTGTTATTCTTTCAGAGATATTCTCCTTGCCCTCCAATCGATCCTTCCTCTTCCTTGCCATGGACATCTTGATTTTTTCCTCTGTTCCAGTTCTGATGAAGTGTCCTGGACTTGAAATGTTAACTGTTTCTCTTACCCGTCATGTTTCCTGACCAGCTGAGTGTTTCCAGTATTTTCTGTGTTCATTCCTAATTAACTATAGTTTGCTCGTCAGCGTTTTTCTCCCAACTCCAATCATGCTCATCAGACGTTGAAGCTAACATTTCAACTGGCATGATAATTAGGGTCAGGGAGGCAAATATGTTCCACATTGGGGCAGAATCTAATGAAAAAGACATACTACTAAGCATATTTTGTCACACTTTTGCCTTAGGGAATTGCTGAAATTAGTAGTTTTTTTTCTTCTAATTTCAAATCGAGCAATTGAATTAGAACACGTTCCAAAGCATTGCATAGCTTGTCTATTCTTGTTCCCTTCAGCAAAGTAGCTTCCAGGTTTCAGTAGCCATGTACAAGGATGAGCTTTGTATGTGATAACAAGGAGCTGCGGATCCTGGTTTATACCAAAAATGCACACACAATGCTGGAGTAACTCAGCAGTTCAGGTAACATCCCTGGAAAACATGGAACATCATGCTGAAAAAGGGTTCCAACCCATTGCTGCCTGACCTGCAGAGTTACTCCAGCATTTTGTGTCTACCTTTAAGCTTAATTTGTGTCGGGTGATGAAGATCTGAGGTCAAGTTTCACTCTGCAAAAGGCAAACAATGTCATAATGCAATTGATGTAAAACACAGCCACTTAGCATTTAAATACTTCCCTCAGGGAAGGTGCAATATTTCTCACAACAATAATAGGAGATTCTAGTTTTAAAGTAATGTTGAAAACTTAAATGAATCAGAATAGCAGGTGCTATACAATTCATTTTCCGAGCAGAGCTGCAAATCTTGACTTAATTGTCAATTTAATTGGTAAATGTGAAAGGGGCTGTAATTAAAATGACTGAATTCAAGCTAAATTTGTTGAAGGCTGGTTTCATCTCTGCTGTTGGCATGCTGCCCGTAGGTCTATCCACCTCTCTTATTAACCCAGAAGTGTCTAGGAGCAGCAACACTGTTGAAATTTTCAAGTGGCATTGACTGGTGAAAGTAAACCTCATGGTATATAAACTTAGGGCCGGAAAACCCCCAGCCTTTTTGCGGCAATGGAATGGGTCTTTTGTATCTCATGTGTTCTTGAAATGGCTATTTGGCCCATCAAGTCTGTGCTAGTCTTCACAGCAATGCCATGAATCTCAGTTCCCACTTCTTTCCCTGGAACCTATTCAACACAACTCTCACGAATCTCCGATCGCCCTTCTGGCAAAAGGTAATTATAGTCAATTATATTACCAACCAAAAATTCTTTGGGATTTGGGAGGAAATTACAGAAATTGGTGAGGTTACAAGGAGAACGTGGTAACTCCACACAGCACCAGAAGCCGGGATCGAACCTGGATTGCTGGAGCTGTGAAACACTACCTGCTGCACCAGTGATGCTCTTTTTCCCTCCCCATGCGATACAAGTACCACAGCCTTACATCACAGGAGGAAGCTGTATTTCACTTCAAATATACATTCGCGGTTAGATTTAAGGATAAACAGATAATTTCCTGTGAATAATGAAGTACATAATCAGGTATTGTTCACTTTATGCTCAAAACTCATTCTAAGATTAGGCAGATTAAAGGATTAACGGTTATGTTAAAATGCGGGGGGACAGAAGAATTTAAAAGCTGAACAAAAGAAACTAAAAATATTTCAAAGTGGAATAATATCAAGAAACTAAGGGTTTTACACTAATATATATGCACGAAGAGTTTTGGACAAAAGGTACTACTAGTAAGTGAGCTGGTACTCGGACAAATTAAATGCCACATTCTTCTCTATTTCCTCGTAAATTCCCAAATATGCATTTATGAAAACTGCATGTGCAGTTGTGCATCCAATTCAGTGTAGTAGCAGCAACACATGAACACCATCCCTTCTTATAATGGGTATAGAAATATGGAATTCAAATGTACAAAAATATAAATAAAAATCTATCGCTGACTGGTGACTGAATTCTCATTCTTCTCTGAAGATTAAACTTGGGTTTGATTCATTGCGCGTATGACCACGAGAGCGACTGGAGGTTATGAAAAAAATACTGCTCTTAAAACAGACAAAGCATATCATCAGAACAACATTCAGGGGTTAAAAGACAAGGAAATTAAAGTTGTGTTGTATGTATTCCTAAGCAGGAGATGCTGAAAGATTGAAAGCTGACAAGATATTATACTGGTGGTTCTTTCGAAAGGTCATTCCTCAGGAGCGAGCTACTCAGATATCGGGATTTTCATCTTTTTAGTTTAGAGATACAGATCCTTCGGCACACCGGGTCAATGCCGACCATCGATTACCCGAACACCTGTTCTATGTTATCCCACTTTTGCATCCTACACAGAGGGGGCATATTACAGAACCCAATTAACCTACGAACCTACACATCTTTGAGATGAGTGAAGAAACCGGAGCACCCTAAGAAAATCTAACGCTATCACAGGGAGAACGTGCAAACTCCGCACAGACAACCCCCTTAGTCAGGATCGAAACCTGGTCTCTGGCGCTGTAAGGTGGCAACTCTACCGCTGTACCACTGTGCTGCCTGTGCTCGCCTCCCCAGCTGC
This sequence comes from Malacoraja senta, assembly GCA_038087875.1. Taxonomy (NCBI): domain Eukaryota; kingdom Metazoa; phylum Chordata; class Chondrichthyes; order Rajiformes; family Rajidae; genus Malacoraja; species Malacoraja senta. The sequence continues at coordinate 17,031,194 of CM075988.1, forward strand.
TGTGAAACCCTTCACCAAAGGAATAGAGATGAATTTTACCAGTCTTTTCAAAGATATTTAACATTACAGGCAAGATGATGAAAGTTATCCGTCTACATTTTCAGGTTTTATTGTCGTCTAGATTTTTAATCTTTGTCAAATTCTGTGGTGTTGAGAAAATACAAATCACAAAGTTAGGAAGTCCTGAATGGCAAAGCACACAGTGTTGGAGTAACCCAGTGAGTCAGGCAGCATCTGTAGAGAGAATAGATAGACAACGTTTCAAGTCAGGTCTCTTCTTCAGACTCAGTCGGGAGGGTCGCCAAAATGTCGCCAGTCCATTCCCTCCACCGATGCTGCCTGACCTGTTGAGATACTCCAGCATGGTCCGTTTTGCTCAAGATCATCTGTAGTTCCTTATATCTCCAAGACCGATATAGCATTGTCTAATAAAGAAATAGTGGGTTAACATTTCATCATCACATATATACTATACAATAAATATGGTAAAGAAACAAATTCTGCTAATTTTCTAGGCTTGGAATCAGGATGCATAGTCAGAGGCAGCAAAATTCAGAGAGTTTGCTTCCTTTCAGGAAACGGTGGGACAGTAACAATAAAGTTTAAGGGTGGCACAGGGAGGCAGCTGATAGAGCTGCTGTCTTACAGAGCCAGAGACCTGGGTTCGATCCTGACCTCGGGCACTGTCTGTGTGGAGTTTGTACATTCTCCCTGTGACCGCACAGGGATCCTCTGGGTGCTCCCGTTTCCTCCCAAATCCCAAGGGCGTGCGGGTTTGTAGGCTAACTGGACTCTTTAAAATGCTAATAATGTGTTAGGAGGATGAGAAAGTGGGATATCATGGAACTGGTGAATGGTCGGTGAGGACTCGGTGGGCTGAAGGGCTTGTCTTGATGCTATATCTCTAAACGAAACTAAGATAAAATGCAATAAAGTAGAGAAAGAATGGTTGTTTAATTGAACTGTGGCGACATAGAAAAGCAATCAAGAGGTTATTGTAGATAAATGCAAGAGAAAGTCAGTGTGGTGGGAGGCCATAATTAAAAAGCCACTGACTAATGGAGAGCACAGTAAAATCAGAAGTGTTTTTACTGTATGATGTATTATTCTGATCTTATCTGTAATTTACTTTTGTAGTCTGAACACCTAAGCAGAGAGAATTTTGGTGATGTTGAAAATGTGTGAAGATAAAAAGCAGTTAAACTAAGCTTTGAGGGAAGATTAACTAAATGAGACCTTGATGAAAGACTTCAAAATAGCCCGCTGCAAGACATCATAATTAGGAAAGGGTTTGAGATAATTGATTCATGCAAATTGTTCAGTCTGACCAGCGCTCCTGTAGCAAGGCCACAAAATAATTAGGACTAAGACAAGATGGCTGACAAAGATTTCTTGCAGAGTGAGAAAGTTACCAGCAAAACCTATGGAAGCAAACAACATAAACACTAAACGTTTGAGAGCCTATACATGCAAAGAGGATGACAATGTTACCTCACTCTCTTTAAATGGCAGCATCATGATTTTAATATGCCTATAATTTTAGCATGATTTTTTTTTACCACATTAACTATATGCAAAATTCTAAAAGGATTAGATTTGTAACAAAACATGATTCTGCAAAAGGAAGTGATTGGAGTACATAATTGTCTAATCTAAAAACTAATTAAAAATAGCATGTGTTAGATGTAAAGCTCTTAAACTTGCTTCACAAAGGGAGAGCGTGACTTCAAGCATGGTGTTGGGGAAATATACAAAACATGTACAACAACCTGTCTGTCTGACATTATATAAATTGACAATGAAGCACCAGGGGAATTAGTAAAACCTTTATGCTTCGTCCTGGAGGAATTGTAGACCTGACCAACATGACCCACTGACTTACAGACATCATTCCCCGAGCCATAGATCGATACTTCTGGTTTCCCCGTTCACAATCAGGTTTATTTTTCAGAGCACTCTCAGCCGGCATCATTAAACACACACAAAAATCACACACAGAAGCCATTGAATTTGAAAATAAATAAAGCATTTTATGCACACTTTAATTAGTTATAGCTTTGGCTGAAAGCATGGTGAACTACACCAGAGCTTTTGGTATATTGCACATAACATGCTAAAAAATAATTAGCTGGGTTACATAGAAAAATATTGGATAGAAAATACTTTATTGCTAACTATAACAGATTCAAGTTAAATGCTATTATAGTTTGTCAAATAGCACTTTTCAGAAGCCTAAGGCTGGTTTGCACAGCGCGTCACATTTTCACTGCACCCGTCTAAATATCAGTGAAGCTGCTATGAGAGGAGTCTTAAACGTTTCAGAATTGGTAGACTCGGATTTGGTTGTTTTCATCCAGTCCAAGCTGGATGAGACCTTCCATCAAGGGGGAGGAGTTTGCTGCTGCCACCAGAGACCTGACGGTGTATGTCAAGGAAAATTAACAACTTTTCACATTTACACAAATCTTGTGGTGCACAAAATTACAGGAATGTCAATCTATAAACCAGTAACAGTCACTCAATGCCAGAGTCCATCATGGCCTAAAAGAGATGCCTGAGGCACGATGGGGTTCTGCATTAAAAAAAATATTTTTACCAAACCGACTCAAAATAACTTCTGATTGTACTGTGGCATCTTGTGTCACCCAAGAACCGCAGTTTCTTTTGTTCAGTCTGAAGATGGGGCCTGACCCAAAATGTTGCCTGTTCATTCCTTTTCACAGATGCTGCCTGACCCATTGAGTTCCTCCAGCACTTTGCATTTTGTTCTGAATGCACTATATTTACCACTTATACGATATCTATCATGTACATTGGAGTCCAAACTAGAGACATTGTAATTGGAATTTAGAACATTTATATTCATCATTAATGGGACTATTATTAATAATGGGGCAATTAAAGCTTAAAACACTTTCAAATTCCCTTACCACCTTATATTAAGGCTACTGAAGCCATGACAAGAACGAAGGAAGGACTGAGGTAAGCAACACGAAGGAACTCAGCTGATAATTACTAAATAGTTGAATTGACTTGGGCTGTTTTTTTCCTCAGTGTTAATTCAACTACTTCTTGCCTCCTCTGAACCCTGTCTACTGATGATGTAACTCGTCTGGTTCAATACAAACAAAAACAGGTGAAATATTTATTTTTAGAAGGCAGCACAGTGACAGATCTGCACCATCAAAAGCATGTGCCACCTGAATCAGGAAGGTCACTAGATGTGAGAAATTACTGTGGCAGTTATACTGAGGGCAGTTATACAGAGTCTCGAAAACTGTACAAGGCATGATAATAAAACGGTGTCTGGGGATGCTTAAAACATGTTTCCTTTTTGTTTTGTAGAATGACTCATTTGTTTTCTACCGGATAGGAGAGCGTAGAAAATTCACAATTTATTAATGAATCTGCACTGGTGACGTAGAATGCCACATTTATAGTCGTCAAGGGACAGGTCTCCTCGGCCAATTGACTCCTGTTGGTTCTTGACTCAGGGATATTTCAAAGAGATTCATATCATTATGATAATGTTTATCCCAAAAATATTTAACTTAAAAATTACCTCGTCTATCCCATTGTTTAAGAAGGAACTGCAGATGCTGGAAAATCGAAGGTAGACAAAAAAGCTAAGGAGTGAAGGAAAACGGCGACATTTTGGGTCGAGACCTGAAACGTCGCCTTTTTCCTTCGCTCCATAGATGCTGCCTCACCCGCTAAGTTTCTCCAACTTTTTCGTCTATCCCTTTGGTACTTCTTGACTTGAGGATTGGAATGTGCTCTGGGCTGGCCTTCTTAATTTTGTACCCCCACATCAAGATATCATCTTAATTTTGCTCTGTTGGAAAGCATTTCTTTTTTGTTTCCCTCCTCAACACGACTAATTCACAATTCCCCTTGAACTTTACCAAGGCAAAATTGTTTTCCAATTGAAAGACACAACATAGGGACCGGTTCTTAGGCACAGAGTCCACACCGACCATCGATCACCTGTTCATACCATTTCAATGTTATCCCACTTTTGCATCTACTACTTACACACTAGCGGCAATTTACAGAGGCCAATTAAACTAAACAGCCACATATCTTTGGGATGTGGGAGGAAACTAGCGCACCCGGAAGAAACTCAGACAATCAGAGGGAGAACATGCAAACTCCACATAGACAGGTTCGAACCCAGCTCTCTGGTGTTGTGAGGCTTTACCAGTTGCACCACTGTTGTTCCCAGTTCATCAAATTAACCAGCTATGGGTAGACTGTGCCTATTTGGACAAATCTGAACAAGTTCAAATAAAGCCAAGGATAACAACAAGCAAAAAGTAACTACACAAGTAAAAGATTCATTTCACGAGGCAGTATGTATTGCACCTTGGCTCTGGAACGTGCAATGTTTAGAATATAAATATATTTTTTAAATGTTATACTCTGCAATTCCATCTCAGTTATCAAACCCTCAGTCTTCTGGGGATAATCTTTGACATAGAAACATTTCTATGATCCATGGATTAACTCAGTAACTGGCTTCTTCTCTTCTGAAGCTACATCTGCTGCAGTCCGGCTACAACAGAAATACAAGATCCATTTCATGACTGTAGAACCCACTTTTGCTTCATCATAACCAGCCAGAAACAACTTTCTTTAGTTTTCCCTTTCCTTTACTGACCTGTTCTGAAGACAAGGTTTGTATTTAACATTAGTAATTTTTGATTTAAGAACCTCCGTCACCTTTCAAATGATTTTGAAAAAAATCCCAAAATGTGCAGCTTTGTGGGGTGATTGGCTACTGTAAATTGTCCCAAGTGTCCCGAGAGAGCAGGATAATGTAGAATTTGTGTGAACGAGAGATTGATGGTCAGTGTGGACTCGGTGGTCTGAAGGGCCTATTTCCATGCTGTAGATAACAATGATTTATGTGATAAATAAAAACCATCAGGAGACATCTTGAACAGTGTTTAAAAATGATTTCTGGATCGTTTAAAGGATACATTTTTGGGTCTTTTCTGAACGTTTCCAACCACTTTTTATTAGCTGCAATTACTTCTTGAATAGAAAGACCATTCTTTTGTGACATTTTAGAGTGGGACTGATGGAACAACTTCACCTGGTCGCTGAGACAAAAAACATTCATTAGATCAATGTCAACAAAATGGTAATTTAAAATCAATACAAAGCCTAAAATGTAGGTTGCAGAGGTAGAGCTCATCATGTAGTCAGCAACCAAAAATATATCAAACAATCTAGGTGTGAGGGTGTGAGCTGCAGGGAGAGGTTGGGTATACTGGGTCTCTATTCAATGGAGCGCAGTAGGATGAGGGGGAATCTTATAGAGGTCTACAAAATCATGAGAGGAATAGATTGGGTAGATGCACAGACTCTCTTGCCCAGAGTAGGGGAATCGAGGACCAGAGGACATAGGTTGAAGGTCAAGGGGAAAATGTTTAATAGGAATCCGTGGGGTGACTTTTTCACACATAGGGTGGTAGGTGTGTGGAACAAGCTGCCAGAGGAGGTAGTTGAGGCTGGGACTATCCCGTCGATTAAGAAACAGACAGGTACATGAATAGGACAAGGTTTGGAGGGATATGGACCATGTGCGGGCAAGTGGGAACTGGTGTAGCTGGGACAATGTTGGCCGGTGTGGGCAAGTTGGGCCGAAGGGCCTGTTTTCACACTGTATCACTCTATGACTCTAATCTACTGCGCACTGAAACTGATAGTGAATCTGTATGCCCAAACCCCTATAGGCTATAGGGCTATAGAAGACTATAGGCTCAAATTAGAACGACAGCTGCAGCAAGATGGGGTGAAGCAGGTATGGGCTGGAATGCGAAAGATCACGGGCATGAAGCAGAAGGGTGGTACACTGCCTGATGGTGAACAGAGTCTGGCTGATGATCTCAACAGATTTTTCAACAGATTTGACTGCCCCACACCACCCCAGCCTCCACCACCTGGTCTGCTGACCATTGCTGCTTCCTCTCCACTTCCTCTCCCTCTCTCCATCATCCCCATCACTCCTGAGATGTCACCTGTACGGAGTCCCCTCTTTCCACCTCCCACTCCACCAGCAGCTCCACCTATGACTCTTCATACTGCTCAGGTCAAGATGATGCTGGACAGACTGAAGCCAGGGAAAGCAGTGGGGCCTGATGACACCAGCCCAAGGCTACTGAAGACCTGCTCTTTAGAGCTGTGTGGTATTCTAACACACCTGTTCAACCTGAGCTTGCGTCTACAGAAGGTTCCAAGGCTGTGGAAAACATCTTGCCTGGTACCTGTCCCAAAGAAGACCCATCCCACTCACCACAATGACTACAGACCAGTAGCGTCACTTCACATATTATGAAGACATTTGAGAGACTTGTCCTTTCCTATATCAGGACTAGTGTGTCAAATCAAATGGATCCTTTACAGTTTGCATATCAGCCTAACATCAGTGTCGATGATGCCCTCATTTACATGCTGCAGAGGGTGTACACACATTTGGACACTACTGATGCATCTGTAAGGATTACATTTTTTGACTTTTCAAGCGCCTTCAACACAATTCAGCCCCGATTGCTAGGGGAGAAGATGGAGAAGATGAAAGTGGATCCATCACTGGTACTGTGGTGTTTGGATTACCTTTCCCTCAGACCACAGTACGTGCGCCTACATAACAACAATGTCTCAAGCACCATCTTGAGCAGCACAGGGGCTCCACAAGGAACTGTGCTGGCTCCATTCCTGTTTACCATCTACACAGCGGATCTCCGATATAACACCAACAGCTGCTTTTTGCAGAAGTTTTCGGATGACACAGCTGTTGTCGGCCTCATTAAAGGGGGCAATGAGGAGGAGTACAGAGACATAATAAGTAACTTTGTGGAGTGGAGTGCACTCAATAACCTCCATCTTAACACCACAAAAACCAAGGAGATAGTTGTGGACTTCAGGAGGGGGAGGAGGATGACTCAAGCAACACCAATCACCATTAAGGGCACTGAGGTGTAGGTGGTCGCTAACCACAGGTACCTTGGTGTGCAGCTTGACAGGGAGCTGGACTGGAAGTGTCATATGGAGGCGGTGTACAGGAAGGGACAAAGCCGACTGTATTTTTTAAGGAGGCTGAGGGCATTTAACATCTGCCAACCCCTACTGTGCAGTGTCTACCATTCAGTGGTGGCCAGTGCTCTGTTTTTTGCGGTGGCCTGTTGGGGAGATGGCGCTCGCATAGCGGACAAAAACAGACTGGACAAACTGATCAGGAAGGCCGGCTCAGTGGTCGGGGCTGAGCAACGAACGGTCCAGCAGGTGGCAGAGGCCAGATCTCTGAAAAAACTGGGTTCTATAATGACCAACCCCACTCACCCACTCCATGCCCTGAAGGTGATCAAGAGCAGCAGCTTCAGTCAGAGACTGATTGCACCAATGTGCAAAACGGAGAGACATAGGAAGTCCTGTTTACCAGCTGCGATAAGATTATACAATGCGCATAAATAACTGCACTTTTTAAAAATTAATTGTATTTTAACTTGTATTTTAACTTGTATTTTAACTTGTTAAGTATGGAAGCTATTTGTGGTGTTATGTATGTCTTGAAGCTGTCGTGGCATTGTAATTTCCTGCAAAGGATTATTAAAGGTATATCTTAATCTTAATCTTAATCTTAATCTTAATCTATTGTGTGTGCATGATATTCAGCCAACTATACCTGCATGTACAGATATACATATGCATAAAACTGTTAATAAATGCAGTGAACATCAATCTACAGACTTGAAATGAATCTTGAAATATGGATTATACTGCAAAGATAAATATACACTGGCCAATTCATATAGTACACTCTAGATCTTAATAGATAATATAGCACTGAAATATGGCATCACTCACTATCCTATATATTTCTTCGATGGTTAGTTGTTTTAGTGCCTGAAAATTTTGAGCAGCAGCCAACAATCTGAAGAGCACGTGCAGATCCTGAGATGTACAAAAACCTTGTTTCCTTCAGCTACTCCTTCTCACTATGTTTTTATTGGCAACATCCTTGGAAAATTATCACTCAAAGGAAACAAAACTGAAAAGAAACTTCACTCTTGAAAAACAAAACAATTTCAGATTTTTTTTTGTGCAGCTGATATTTTGCACGTGGAACATTAATTAAATCTGCATGTTTGCATAGTGTAATGTTACTGGGAAAGGACTGTTTGCATATCACCTGGGCTGTCTGAGAACCAGGATGCTGCAATATTTGCTTCACAAGCAGTCAGACGACAGGAGATATTCAAATGTTTTGTTTTACTGAGAATGGAGCTTACTGTACATTAGAGAACACAGCCGTTATGCAAATTTGATTCTTCACAGGAATAAGCACAAGAGAAGTCTGTCCATTTTGACATCAAGTGACAAGGAGGAGAGGATGTTGGTAGCATGCTCAGGTGTTGAACAAACATGACAATATTGGAATGGAGGTTTCACATGACATTACCTCATCTGCTGGTGATGAGTGATGAGTCAGAGTATAGAAGAGAGATCGAGCAACTGTCCATATGGTGCCAGCACAACAACCTGGCCCTCAACACCAGCAAAACCAAGGAACTGATTGTGGACTTTGGAAGGAGTAGGATGGGGACCCACAGTCCCGTTTATATCAACGGGTCGATGGTTGAAAGGGTCAAGAGCTTCAAATTCCTGGGCGTGCACATCTCTGAAGATCTTTCCTGGTCCGAGAACTATGATGCCATTATTAAGAAAGCACATCAGCGCCTCTACTTCCTGAGAAGATTACGGAGAGTCGGTTTGTCAAGGAGGACTCTCTCTAACTTCTACAGGTTCACAGTAGAGAGCATGCTGACCGGTTGCATCGTGGCTTGGTTCGGCAACTTGAGTGCCCTGGAGAGGAAAAGACTACAAAAAGTAGTAAACACTGCCCAGTCCATCATCGGCTCTGACCTCCCTTCCATCGAGGGGATCTACCACAGTCGCTGCCTCAAAAAGGCTGGCAGCATCATCAAGGACCCACACCATCCTGGCCACACACTCATCTCCCTACTACCTTCAGGTAGAAGGTACAGGAGCCTGAAGACTGCAACGACCAGGTTCAGGAACAGCTACTTCCCCACAGCCATCAGGCTATTAAACCTGGCTTGGACATAACACTGAACTTTACTAGCCACTACTGTTATTTGCACGTTATCAGTATATTGACCATTGTGTATATATTTATAGAATGCCTTGTAGTAAATGCCTACTATGTTCTGTTGTGCTCAAGCAAAGCAAGAATTTCATTGTCCTACCAGGGACACATGACAATAAACTCACTTGACTTGACTTGACTTGACTTGCTACCGGATGAACATTTATATGGGAGAAGCTTATCTGGCTTGGGTTCAAAAGGCAACAACCTTTCTTATGGCCTATTAGTTTAGTTTAGATACAGTGTGAAAACAGGCCCTTCCTCCCACCGAGTCCACACCGACCATTGATCACCCCTGCACTAGTTCTATGTTATTCTACTTTTGCACCCGACATGCTAGGGGCAATCTGCTGAAACTAATGAACCAACACGTCTTTGGGATGTGGGAGGAAACTGGAGCACCCGGAGAAAACCCACGCAGTCACAGGGAGAAATTACAATCACTGCACAGACAGCACCTGGGATTGAACCCAGGTCGAATTGATGTGCAACATCCATCCACACATCCTCTAATGCAAACTCAATGTTAAAGATTACTCCATGTAGAATTAGTTTTGTTTAAAAGATTTATTTCTCATTTTGATGGGGAAAATTCCACTATGACCACTAACAAAAGAACATTAAAGTCTAATTGTTTAGTAATGAACCATGATTTTAAAACTCTGGGATTCTCCAGCAGTTTAATCTATTTGCCTGGATTCTGTGAGCTCTGGTCCATTGACAAATTTGACGTTAGTTCAATAGAATGTTTCAGCATAATGGAAGAAGAAAGATATAGCACATAAACACAACATCTGGAGAAGTCCAGAAAAAGGAGAAACTTGAGAATTAAGATAGTCACCAAGTGCTGGAGTAACTCAGCAGGTCAGGCAGCATCTCTCGAGAAAAAGGATGAGTGATGTTTCAGGTCGGGACCCTTCTTCAGAAATATCTCTTTTCTCCAGAGATACTGCCAGACCCGCTGAGTTATTCCTGCACTTTGCGCTATCTTCTTGTCATTGTTGCTTTTCTCTACCTCAACTGTATGAGAACATACAGGGCAAGATTAGCAAATTTACTGAGGATACAAATGTGAGTGGTTTTGCAGATAGTGAAGATGGTTGTGAAAGATTGCAGCAGGATCTGGATCGATTGGCCAGGTGGGTTGATGGAGTTTAATACAGAAAAGTGCGAGGTGTTGCATTTTGAGAAGTCTAACAAGGGCAGGACCTACACTGTAAATGGTAGGTCTCTGGGGAATGTTGCAGAGCAGAGAGATCTAGGAGTACAGGTACATGGTTCCTTGAAGGTCGAGTCGCAGGTGATAGGTAAGGTGGTCAAAAAGGCTTTTGGCACATTGGCCTTCATCAGTCAGAGTATTGAGTAAAAAAGTTGGGAGGTCATGTTGCAGTTGTATAAGACGTTGGCGAGACCGCATTTAGAATATTGTGTTTAGATCTGGGCACCACGTTATAGGAAAGATATTTTCAAGCTTGAAAGGATCCAGAAAGGATTTACGCGGATATTGCCTGGACTAGAGGGTGGAGAGGTTGAGTCTGCTGGGTCTCTATTCCTTGGAGTGCAGGAGGATGAGGGGTGATCTTATAGAGGTGTACAAAATCATGAGAGGAATAGATCGGGTAGATGCACAGAGTCTCTTGCCCAAAGTTGGGAATTTAGGACCAGAGGACATAGGTTCATGGTGAAGGGGAAAAGATTTAATAGGAAATCGAGGGGTAACATTTTCACACAAAGGGTGGTGGGTGTATGGAACAAGCTGCCAGAGGAGGTTGTTGAGGTTGGGACTATCCCATTGTTTAAGAAGCCGTTAGATAGGTACATGGATAGGACAGGTTTGGAGGGATATGGACCAAACGCAGGCAGGTTGTACTCGTGTAGCTGGGATATTGTTGGCCGGTGGGGGCAAGTTGGGTCGAAAGGCCTGTTTCCACACTGTATCACTCTATGACTCTAACAGTATTCTTTTGACCAAAACTGGAAAATTAATCTAGTCCAACCCAATTCCCATAGTAAAATTCTACACAATTGAACTGACATACAAAGGCAAAAGAAAATCATCACAATGATAATTATGTGATAACTACTTTGGCAAAACAATCTCCCAACGTAACGGTTGTACCTTGCAGAAACATATCCCAACCCACTCACAGTAGGTGTTGGTTTTCCACTGAGGGTTGGTCTTCCTCCTGTCACAAGGGAACATTAAAAAAAAGCAATAAACACATGAATTCAAGTTGATTTTCCAATTCTAAATGAAACCCAGGTTTTATTAATTCTCATTAACATTTTTTTCACCAAAGTTAGTGCTGTTTATAAATTCACCCACAGCTTGCAATATTAAATAGACAGCAACACAGTCCACTCAGAAATTCTTTCAGCTGAAGTCAGTGGAGTGGCTTGGAGGCAGAACGTAGCAAACTGACGCAGCAAGATTGTGATTTTAGCAACATTGCTTAGGCTGAATTTCTGGGCATGATTACTTTCTCCACACATTCCCCAATTGATTCTTTCTTTTACACATCATGTCCAGTTCAAAGGGATGGCAGATGAGCTGCCATTATGCGTTTCCCCTTGTATTTCCAATTGGTAATTAAGTAGCATTGCACCAGGTCACTGTCAGAGATACAGACTTTCATAGAGAAGGCAAGGTAAATCAGAAGGTGATGATTCAATTTTGACAGCTTTTATTGCCCTATTAATGTCAATGGAAGGAAAACCTTGGCATTGCATTGATTTTGCATGTCCTGGGCTAAGAGGCTCTGCCATGGGAATTTAAAAATGTAACCAGAGGTTTTTGCTTCAATAACCTCTGCAGTACTTAATATTACAATATTGCTTTATGTTATTCAAGGGGAAAAGATCACCTTCATTCTTCCTTTGATGACATTTAGTTCATGTTCAGAATTCGTGATTCACCCATTTGTGAAAGGATTCTTTCACTACTTTGTCAAAATGAATCTTAAAACCTCTTAAAACAAAAGACAGGAAAATAAAGCCTTTTAAAAAGGAAGTCTTTTAAATCAGGACACAAAGTGCTGGAGGAACTCAGTACGTCGGCCGGGCAGCACCTGGGGAGGGAATGGACAAATTACTCTTCTTCAGATTGATTCGAAGAGTCCCAACCCAAAACATTGTCCATTCCGTCGACAGATGCTGCCTGACCCTCCGAGTTCCTCCAACGCTTTGTGCTTTGCTCAAGATTCCAGCATTTGCAGTTCCTCGTGCCTCATCAGCCTTTCAAATCACTTTGTTGCACATTCATTATCACGGAGGTCAGTAAGATTCTTGGATTGTTTAATTTGCATCGACAAAATCTAACTTAAGCACATATAAATTCAACATTGCATTACAATAATGATTGAGGTACACGATAGATTAAAAAATATGGATTATGTTGGTTGGAACTAGAATGGATCTGGAAACTGGGGAAACATGGAATCTTTTCAAATAAAGTAATAAAAGAACAGGTGCATGCCCATCATTACCAATACATTTTTCCCCTCTGAACATGGAAACACTTGCAGGGAACGCACAAAATGACCCACATTTAAATAACATATTTCATCTCTCTGAACACCAAAACACTTTACAGCCAGGGTAGTACTTTTGAGGGTAGCTGCCAAAAAACATCAACATAAAAAGTGCCCTCAAACTGCACATAATGACCATCAAATCCACTCCAGAGACATTGATCGAGAGATAATAACCCCACGTGATTAAGGATTAAGAATAGAAACATAGTAAATAGGTGCCGGAGTAGGCCATTCGGCCCTTCGAGCCTGCACCGCCATTCAATATGATCATGGCTGATCATCCAACTCAGTATCCTGTACCTGCCTTCTCTCCATACCCCCTGATCCCTTTAGCCCCAAGGGCCACATCTAACTCCCTCTTAAATATAGCCAATGAACTGGCCTCAACTACCTTCTGTGGCAGAGAATTCCACAGATTCACCACTCTTTCACAGAATGCACCGCAGATGCTGGAATCTCACACAATGTGCTGGAGTAACTCAGCGGGTCAGGCCACATCTCCAGAGGACATGGATAGGCAATGTTGCAGGTTGGGACCTTTCTTCAGAGTGATTGCAGTTGGGCGGAGAAAGCTCGAAAAGAGGTAGGGGAAGTGATCTATTGTGATAGGTAATGGGGGGGGGGGGGATTTCTTCCTTTGGTTCTTCAAAATAGTGCTGTAGGATCCTTTTACGTCCATGTAAGAATGCGAGAGCGCAGGCCAGATATCAGTCAAGATGTCTCACACAAAAGACAGTTCAGACCCCCACACAACCTCAAACAAGAACATAACATGAATAATAAAAAACGGGTAACATCTGACCTGGGAAGTACTTGCGCCACCTCTCACTTAACGCATCGTCCAGAGATTGAGCAGCGGGATGGTGGAATGGGGCAGTTGTGCCTCTGTTCCAGGTCCATTGCGAAGACAAGGGAGCGGTGTTGGGAGCAAACAGTGACCCACTCGTCTGGGAATCATACATCGACAGAGGCACACTGCATCCAGGAGCTGGGACGGTAAAAGCCTGTGCTGTGGAGAAAGCCGGCGATTGCTGCATTCCCATTGATCCGAGAACAGAAAGTACACTGTTAAGGTCGTACGTAATTTTCTGAATGGACTCGCTGAGGTACTGCATGTTGGCATGCTGAGCAAAGGGCCACTCTGACATCAACTCTGCTGTATAAAGAGGTCAGACCAAAAAGTGAGGCAAACTTACATGGCACACATACAGATACAAATGTACTATAGCTCCTAATAATTTGCACAAAGGCACAATTGGATTGAAGGCGAAAGATCTAATAGGAATCTGAGGGGCATCTTTTTCATGGTGGGTATATAGAACGAGCTGCCAATAGAGGTAGTTGAGGCAGGTATTATGACAACATTTAATAGATATTTGGGCAGGTACATGGATAGGAAAGGTTTAGAGGGATATCGGCCAAAAGCGGGCAGGTGGAACACGCGTAGATGCGGCAGCATGGTTGGCAAGGGCACATTGGGTCAAAGGGCCTGACAATTACAAAAGATCGATGGTTTCGAGACCACTACCTGTGATAAATTAATGGATCACTGGTGCTTCACAGTTTTTCATGCTGCGCTGGGTTTATTTGAGGAAACCATCAGGTTACCTCCATCTCATTCCTCCAGAAGCCAAGTTCATGATCGTTAATGTCAGCCGAGAGTAGGATTAGTATGCTGCAATGTTCTCTCACAGTCAAATCATCTTGTAGGTGCCATTATTAGTGCTCAGCGTGGAACTTGCTATTGACAGCAGTTCAGCCTCAGTGATGACTTTTTTGAAGAGTACTAAACCAAAGTCAATTAGAAAGTCCAGGGAGCATAGTGCAGATTATACATTATCAATGTCATTGGGAGGTGGTGGACCATGCACGTATAATCATCATAGAGAAAGGGGTATGTGCTGCTTTCCTTAAAAGTAGCTACTTTGAAACTTGACATCACTGTAACCAGATGCGAATAGTTGTGACAATATCAACATCAAAACTCAGTAAGTTGTGCTATTAACATAATACCTATGGTGAAATGGCCTTTCAACAGTATGAACTACTCTTGGATAGCTTACCAATAAAGTGTTCATCCAATATCATCTCTCATCTATTATAGTTCTCCCACTTGCAAGCCAACTGTTACAGGCTACCACTAATCCCAATTGACATCTACTGATGTCATTTACTGGCACCACAAGAGCTCACAGCAGGAGAATTATGCCTTTTAAAAGACAGATAGACAATAGGTGCAGGAGTAGGCCATTCGGCCCTTAGGGCCAGCACCGCCGTTCAATGTGATCATGGCTGATCATCCACAATCAGTACCCCGTTCCTGCTTTCTCCCCATATCCCCTGACTCCGCTATCTTTAAGAGCCCTATCAAGCTCTCTCTTGAAAGTATCCAGGGAACTGGCCTCCACCACCCCTTGAGGCAGATAATTCCACAGATATATGAAAAGGAAGGGTTTAGAGGGCTAATGGGTAAATGCAGTCAAATTAGATCTAATTCTTTATGCCAACCTGGTCGGCATGCACAAGGTGGGCCGAAGGGCCTATTTCCTTGCGGTACAGCTCGATGACACGTGTACAATCTGTGTTTCAAACCCAATCCTTTGATAAATCACAACGATACATAAATTTTGGTTTTCATGCACTCGATTCTGGTTGGTTTATAAATATTTGATTCAGTAATTGCTGTCCAATAGATTGTTTGTTACATTTTAACTGAAATAAGAATGTAGGAATCACAAAAAAATAATACAAGCACAAAAACCCAGAGAGAGGAAAAAAGAAGCCCTTTAAAAAAAAAAGTGGAATTGGAATTCACTGCTTGTCTGTTTCTCAGAGCAGTCAAAGCCATCAGGGAGCTTCCTATCCTGCCTGATCGACCAAACATAGGTTTGTTCTATGTGTAACCTTGGCCCCACATATTAACCCACACAAATTACTTAAGGCTGGATATACGCTCCTACAGCAAAACAGGTCATTATTCATGGTTGGGGAAAGGTATAAGGGCAATAAAGGAAAAATGATAAGGTAAACGAGTTATGAAAAAGTGATCATGCCACAGATTTACACAAAGCATGTAAGGAGACACAAGAGAACCACAAATTAGAATTAGCAGAGAGAAACCAATGCTGGAAATCTAAAGCAAGAAGAAATGTTGTAAATACTTGACTAGGTCAGGATTTGTGAAGATCAAAGCAGAGTTTTAACTTGTTAGCCTTTCATCAGACAGGTCCTTAAGCCAAAACGGCATCTCCATTTCTCTCGTCATTAATGCTCGCTGCTCGTCGAGTATTTCCAGCATTTTGTTTTAAACAGCAGAGGAAATATTATTTAATGTAGACCTGGTAAGATGCTCACTTTTCTGCTGAGGAAAGTCAATGCTGACCATGCTGCTGACATCATCGGAGTCTGTAAGGTCAAAGGTGACAGCTTTCTTGCCCTCTGTGGCTTTTGGCGAGTCTTCATCTGAAAGCTAACAATGCAGAATGGTCAAATTGTCTCTGGAATCCAGTGCAGGATGGTATACAAAAATATAGTTTGTCTGGTGTGTTGAGTTAGCTGACCTTATCCAGGACAGCAGCTGATGTATGCTATCCCAGGGTCAGAGAAGGGACAACTTCTCTGACAAGGTCTATGATAACAAGGATAAAGAGTGTGACCAAAGTCCTGTCGTCACAAGGAGGACATTCTCCATTTTGTTATTTGTCATAATACCAAAAGGATTGACAATAGATCTGGCAGCTCAAAACCAGGCAGCTATGAGGTTGCATGAATCATCATTAATATCAGCAATGTACACAAACACAATCTATAATCGTCACTCTAATCATTACTATCAAGCCAGGTTCAACGAGGAGTGCAGACGGACATACTAAGAGCAGCATCAGACATCACTCAAAACAAGGTACCACACCAGTGAAGCTGCAACACAGGACCAACAGCAGCAGCATGCAGAGTTGCGCAGTCCAATCATCAACAGATCAGATTGAAGCTCAGCAGCTCCACCACATCTAGTCATGAATGGAGTGTACATTAATTTACACAGCTAACGAGACAACGTGGCGCTAACAATATTCCCATTCTCAGCAATGAAAGCAACCAGCATGAGTGCCAAGGACACTAATGCACCAGTAACCATGTTCAGCATAAATTCACTTCTTTGATTCACTCGATCTCATCACAGCCTTGGCCCACACGTGAATCAAAGAAGCAAATTCAAGAACTGATATTGAATTCCCCAGCATTAGGTAACTTGCTCGCCCTTTCTGTTTATAATGAGACTGGCCAGTTAGCTTGCCGTTCGTGTCTCCCATTCTTATTTTGTTTGTTTATTCTGGTCTGCTGGGGATATTCCCCGAACTGCACATTTAATGACTATACTGTTTCACCTTACTGCAGATACTCCCTTTGTTCTATCCCCTGTTCTCTCCACTTCGTCTCCTAGGCTAACTCACTTGTTTTATTTTTTCTTATGAAGGGTGTTCTTCAGATCTGATGAAGGGCCTTCAACCTGATATATTAACTATTTATTTCCCCACAGATCATGCTCGACCTGTTTAGCGTGGATAGAAAATTGACTGAGAGTCAGAAGGCAAAGAGTGGGAATTTTCTGTTTGGCTACCGGTGACTAATGGTGTTCCACAGGGGTTGGCGATGGGACTGCTACATTTCACGTTGTATATTAATGAATTGGATGATGGAATTGATGGCTTTGTGGCCAGGATTGCGGATGATATGAATTTAAGTGAAAGGGCAAGTAGTGTAGAGGAAGCAGGGAGTCTGCAGAACGACTTGGACAGGTCGGGAAAGTGGGCAAAGAAGTGGCAGATGGAATACAGCGTAGTAAAGTGTGCAGTCAAGCAATTTGGTAGTGGGAATAAAAACGTAGACTATTTTCTAAATGTGGAGAGGATTCAGAAATCAGAGGTGCAACAGGATTTGGGAGTGCTGGTGCAGGATTCCTATTAGGTTCATTTGCAGGTTAAATTGGTAGAATGGAAGGCAAATGCAATGTAAGCAGTCATTTCGAGAGGACTTGAATACAATAGAAGGGATGTAATTCTGTGGTATAAGGCACTGGTCAGACTGTATTTGGAGTATTGTGAGCAGTTTTGGGGCCCATATCTGAGGAGGGATGCCCTGGCATTGGAGAGGGTTCTGAAATGTTTATAGGAATGATCCCAGGGATGATTAGATTAACGTTTGATGCGTGATTGACAACAATGAGCCTATATTCGCTGGAATTTAGAAGGATGAGGGGGCAATCTCATTGAAACTTACTGAATAGTGAAAGGCCTGGATTGAGTGGATCCAGAGAGGATTTTTTTAACTAGTGGGAGATTCTAGGAGCAGAAGGCACAGACTCAGAATAAAAGGATGTACCTGGAGAAAGATGAGGAGGAATTTATTTAGCCAAACGATGGTGAATCTGTGGAATTGATTGCCAGACGGCTGTCGAGGTTATGGGGAGAAGGAAGGGGAATGGGGTTGAGAGGGAAAGGTAGATTAGTCATGATTGAATGGCAGAGTAGACGTGATGGGCCGAATGGCCTAATTCTGCTCCAATAACTTATGAACCCAAGCACAAATCACTATGCACAACACTTGTAAATATTGCCAACGAGAAAAAGACCCATTTGTGCCTTCACTGTGTTTCCTGTTAGCCAGCCAATATTTTAATCTTGCCATTGTGTTACCTTCTACACCAGGAGCTTTGATTTTCCACAAACTCTCCACTTGTCATGCTGAGTGCACCTCCAAACATTTGCAAGAAGCTGGACACCATCCAGAACAGAGTAATCTGCTTGATTGGCATCCAGTCCACCCTAAACTTCCAGTCTGTCCATCGCCACAGGCCAGAAGCTGCCGTCTATAAACCCACTGTAATTATATCCCCAGCATCTCCCAAATCTGCAACCATCAAAAAGAAAAGGCAGCACATGCACGTGAATAACCCACTCCCCCAGCATGATTACTTTCCAGTCGCACATTAACCTGATTTGGAAATATACTGCCATTCCCTCATTATGGTTAGGTTTAACTCCTTGAACTCCCTCCCAGCAGTTCTGTGGAAGCACAGTTCCAAAAGAACTGCAGTGGTTCAGTGCTCATAGTTTTCACTTTTCTAAATGACAATTCAGGATGGGCAATAATTGCTGGCCTAGCCAAAAAAGCATACATCTTGAACAACAATTTGATTAAAATAAAGAAACAGGATTTGTCCTCAGAGGTACACTCCCATGGGAGGCCTGTGCTTGCATTTAGTAGTCCTCCCTTATCTAGGTGTCAGGGAGTGAACAGCTACCCTTGGCCTCCTGACTCTATAGAGGATTTCTCCAATTAAACCCACCCCTTCTGCAAAAGACGACTCCAGCTGATTTAATTTTTCTTCCTTCTTTCGTAGCAACTCCTGTCCCTTCTTCATCGTTAACTTCATTTCATCCAGATGCCGGGCTTCCTAAAGCAACACAGAAGAACAGGAGCAATGAGACAGGCACCCAAGCAAGAGGATACAAAGCACTTGCAAGATATTCACAGCTATAGAGAAACCTGCACTATTGGCAATCATTTTTCCAAATCACGGTCGTCGTAATGTGGCAAATTTGTTGACCAATACCAAAGAAGGTCCATGCAACTTCAGGTGACATTTAGTCACCAAAAAAATCAGGTTCAAAACTTATCTCAATGTTAGTCTAGCCACATCTATTAGAATAGTACATACCTTGCTAGAGTGAGATTAGATACTGAGGATAAAACTACAAGCAATATTACTTGTTGAAATTGATTGGACTTACAACCAGAAAATGTTTATTTGACAAGGTTACCATAAGGTTACCAATGGCTGTGAGATCTTACAAAAGTAAAGCTGAAAAGAGATTGAGATGTAAAATGCGAACTTTAAGAAGATCCTGATTTTGATTGGTTAAACATGTCAGAAATGTATATTATTCTCCCAAAAGATATTCTAATCTATTATTAATGTATAAAATGCGAAGAAGGAAGAGCTTCCTTTATCATAAGATGGGGCCTCTGTGCATTTCTGAATTCCTCACCTGATCCAGGTTTTTCCAGACATCCTGCAGAATCTGTGAGCTCTCTGGGTCCTGCACCTGGTCTTGTGCTTTCCTCATGTCATGCCTCCACTGCTGCTTGGCTGACTTGAGCGTTGTCTGTCGCTTCCTCAGGGAGCGGGTCTGTTTCACGAGGAACTCCTTGGCTTTATTGATAGACAGCCCTTCCGCGGAGATATAGTATCGTACACTGTCAAAGATAAATGAGCCAGTCATTTTTTTAATTTTTTTTTTTTTTTTTTTAGAAGTATTTTACATTACAGTAATCTGCAATAACATAAATGTATACAGTTCTTGTACCACTTCTGTTTTTCAACTTTAATAGAAAAGAAGAATAGAAAGAAATAGCAAGGACAGTCAGTGAGTGAATGAAAAAGTGGCCCAGGAACACACATGTGAACCTAAACCACAAGAAGTGGTTAAAGAAGAAAAGAAAAAAAGAGAAAAAAGAAAATAAGATAGGACAATATGAAAGGGATGTACCTACTTCTTATCTTTACTCACCCCTCGCCAGGTCCTAAAACCATTTATTATCAACATTTTGTTGCACCCTATGTTTGTAATAAGTCGATATATGGAGACCAAATCTTTTGGAATTGGTCTTGTTTACCTGCTAGGAGGAATCTCATATCTTCTAGATGTAACAATTCCGACATATTAGAAGTCCACATTTTTATTGTTGGCGTAGGAGCATTTTTCCAAAATTATGAGCCAGTCATTTTAACTATTGATTTAAATCAGTCAGCTTCAAATCTTTACAGGTCATAACTACTTTTTCTCCTGTTGTTCCTGAAATCAAGATTGTTCTCAACTTATCTTTTTCAGCAGTGAAAATCTCCACCGATCTCATGTCTATTAGTTTAGAGATACAGCATGGATACAGTCAGTTCAGCCCACCCAGTCTGCGCCAACCAGCGACCCCCAGACTAATTGTATCCTACACACTACGGACAATTTACAATTTTACCGAAGCCAATTAACCAACAAACCTGTACGTCTTCGGAATGTCTTCTCCCTGCTATATACAGACGGTTAAAATGACTTGATTACGCCTCATTCTAACTTCCTAATTTGGTTCATCTTCATTCCTAAAGACTGCCCAATGAGACTCAACTGTCATCTATTTAACATATGGTGTGAACAATGCTGATTGTCAGAAACATAGTCTTAGGGCATGAAAGAATAGAATGATGTTAACTCAATATCCAAGCATGTTATTACTGCAAATTGGTACAGGCTCACTAAAATATCAAAATATGTGCCAACTTCCTGGAAATATTATCCTTTAGTTGATGCGGGAGAAAAACCTGTTGGTTGAATAGTTAATATGGCATGTAGATACTGGCAATGGATAGTTGACGCTAGGTTCTCCCTCTGACAAAGTACGCAAAAGGGGGAAAATTCAAACTTTCCAACTATATTGATTGATGATTGATTTATTCGTGTGAATTTTATTTAACTGTTTAAATATAAATTCTCCAGCTGTCAATATGGGATTCAAAACTCTTGTCTCTGGATGATTAGTCAAGGCCTCTGAATGTTCGGCCATTCATTTAACTACCATGCACCTCCAGTGTATACTATTAACCTTTTCATCATGCCAGAATGAAATAGTGTAAATTAAACAGGAAAAAATAACATACAAATATTGTATATTTTGCACATACTTATCCACGCTGACTTGTTCATCCTCAGTTTTGGGAATGGGAGAGCTACTGTGATTCGGGTACTGCAGAGTTAAACATAAATGAAAGGTAATCATTGTGCTTTAAAATTCGAGTAAATATTAATCAACTTGCAATTCAGCCAAATCAAAATAGGTGCTTTCCTGAAACACTAAAAGTAAATGGTTGATTTTGATAAACTAAGGATGAAGAAAGAACATTTTACCAGTTTGTTCATTTGTAATGATCAGCAGAAATAGAACACCTAATAAAGTTGAGAACAAACTGCTGCAGGAACTCCAGTG
Organism: Malacoraja senta; assembly: GCA_038087875.1. NCBI lineage: Eukaryota > Metazoa > Chordata > Chondrichthyes > Rajiformes > Rajidae > Malacoraja > Malacoraja senta. The sequence goes on from CM075988.1 coordinate 17,052,938, forward strand.
GATGTGTTTTGCCATACCTGTGCCTTTTATTAAAAAGATGGAACCAGGCCCTTCAGCCCACCAAGTCCGCATAGACCATTAATCAGTGGAAGGAAATGGACAGACAAGCTTTGGGTTCCAGCATCTGCAGCCTCTGGTGTCTCCACCTCACAGTTATTTATTATCCCAGTGTACAATTCCATAATTCTTCCAGGTTATCTAATTAGCTGGTGTACAAATTGATTAATACAATGCGGTTTATTTCTTTTCTGTTTAACTGTATTATTTGCAGCATAAAGCTGCTCAAACTTGAGGAAAATCGACATTAATAAGACAATGTTACCCGGCAGTCCCTAAATGTGGATGATCTGGAAAATGTTAGATGTTTCATAGTGAAGGGGGAATGGTTCTGTTTTTAACATCAGGGAAACGTTGCAGCAGCTTTGTCTCATCTCTGGCTGGAGTGCATGAAGCAGAAAGAGGCACTGAGGGTGGAAATGCTTTAAGTTCCTGCAAGGACATTCTTGAAATGGAAAATAAAATGTAAATGCTGAAAATCAGAAATAAGAGGAGAAAACAGTGGAGCAGTTGGTGGAGCTGCTGCCTCACAGCGTCAGGGACCCGGGTTCGATCCTGACCTTGGGTGCTATTTGTGTACAGTTTGCAGGTTCTGCTGAGACCATGTGGGTTTTCGCCAGGTGCTCCAGATTCCTCCCACATTCCAAATACGTGTAGGTTAATTAGCTTCTGCAAATTGTCCCAAATGTGTAGAGAGTGGATGTGAAAGTGGGATATCATACAACTAGTGTGAACGAATGATCAATGGTCTATGTGGATTTGGTGGGCTGAAGGGCCCGTTTCCATGCAGTATCCTTCAATCAAAAGCGCAGGAAAAACGGAACACATTCTCATCTATAAAGATCTGATATATGTTTTTTTTAAATCACATTTTTAATTAATGATTCTACCATGAAATATTATTGCACATCTCTATCTGGAATCTGGTGGATTTGCTTTTTGCAATAGCTCCTCTTTTTGGTAGAAAATAGCACTTGTCAAACAAAAGACACAAATAATCTGGTCTGTTAAGATAATTAAACTTGACATTAAAAATTCAATGTGGAAGACCAAATCTCAACAAAACAATGGTGTGTAACCATTTTGCTTTAATTTTAGTACAAACCAAAAGGTTTGGAGAAATTTGATGCACCTTTTTAGCTTGAGAAAGATGATGTCTAAGGGAGATATAACAATAGGCTTAGGGATCCTAATTGTTGACGAACATTTTTGGCAAAGTACAGACTGAGAAAGGTCATATTTGCTTTCAATTTTACTCACTTCCTTCTTTAAATCCTCAATGTGAAGTTCGTCCCCTTCTACGCCACCGGAGGCTCCATTGATTACAGGTTTTTCATTTAAGGTATTTTGCTTCTTTTTAATTGTAACCTCCAATTCACTAAAAGAGAACGACTTGTCAGACAATGACACTACGGCAGACATTCACAAGCATCTTTAGTTGTACCTCACTTTAGAAAGACTGCGTTCTCTTGCTGGGCCCCATTCTCCATTGATTCTCCAAATATAAATATTAAATAAACATTATGGTTTTATGATTTTGCACCCCTCCCCTTCTATCTTTGCTCAAATACCACCTATCGGGGAGTGGCATCTCCAAGTTGAAAACATGTGTGTTAAACAAAATTAATCCATGCCATTCATGCAGCTGTTACACATTGGATGGGAAGTAGGTCATATAATGGCTTTGTAATTAATTAATTAATCATGCCAAGGTCTTGACATGATGATGCTGGAGGCATTATTATTATTTGTCATTATTTGAAGAGGCAAAGGCAATCTTGGCAACCACCCCTCCGCCTATGACGTCTGATAACTAGCTATCTGTCTCTTGGCTGCTAATGGAACTTATGGTGAAGCAGTAGCTGCATTTCCTTCAGAACAATGACTAAAACTCAGATCAAGTTATTGTATTTAGTTTAGTTAGAGACACAGCATGGAAACCCGTACACTAGCATAATCCCACACGCTAGGGACAATGTAAAATGTTTTACCAACGGCAATTAACAAATCTGTACGTCTTTGGAGTGTGGGAGGAAACCGGAGCACACGTAGAAAACCCACACGGTCACAGAGAGAACGTACAAACTCCAAACAGACAGCACGAGTAGTCAGGTTCGAACAGAGGTCTCTGGTGCTGTAAGACAGCAACTCTACCGCTGCGCCACTATGCTGTCCCACTGAGTCCACGCCAACCAACAATCATCCCGTTCACAATAGATCTGTGTAACCCACTTTCTCATCCACTCCCTACACATTATGGGCAATTTACAGAGGCCAATCAACCTACAAACCCGCACTTATTTGGGATGTGGGAGGAAACTGGAGCACCCAGGGGAAACCAACACGGTCACAGAGAGAACGAGCAAGTTTCACTGGGAGCATCCAAGGTTATTTCACTGGGAGCATCCACCATTTGTTTTGTTGATGCATCGCAAAGTTCTCAGACTTCACACATTGTATGTTATGTGCAACCCCTACATTGTCTCCTCAGAATCCCTTCAAGTCAGGTGAGCAACAACACGATACCTGATTCTATTCTGGAGTCGCTGACTTTCATTTCTGAGTGTGTCGACCTCTGTTTGCAGTTCCACCTGTTGGCCCTGTAGCTTGTCCAAGTTCTGGAGGGACAGGCGAATTGAATCTTGCAAAGTGGACTGCTCTTGTTTTGCTTTTTCTACTTCGTGTTTACTTGGTTGAGAAATCATTATTTTCTGTAAAAATGAATTAAAATAATTCATATGAAGTCAAGTTACTGGCTGCCCTGTTTCAGTGATCATTTCCTAAGGAATTAAAGCTCATAGTTAAGACTCATCTAGACTATATATTTACTGGAGATGTTGAAATTTTGCATGGAACTCAATGTGCTTGAGCAACGGATCAAGTCAGGCAGCATCTATGGAGAACACCATTACCTCCCTCCCCCTCCCACCCCCCCCCCCACCCTTCCACCTATATTTTCCATTCATTCATCTGTTACATATCTCAAAAATATTTGGATGGGAAGTAGGTCATATAATGGCTTTGTAATTAATTAATTATGCTGAGGTCTTGACATGATCGTGCTGGAGGCTTTCACTTTCCTTCTCTCCTTATCTGACAATCTCATGTCTCCTTGACCCCTTTTTGTCTCCTTTTCATCTCTAGTCTTTAGCCACCCATTTGCCAATCCAATTCCCCCTCATCTGTATCTATCCATCCATCACTTGCCAGGCTTTGTCCCGCCCCCTTCTCTTTTCCAGCTTACTACTCCCTCCTAAGATCAGTCTGAAGAGGAGTGCACAAAACCAAAACGTTGCCTCTCCGTATCCTCCACAGATGCTCCCTGACTCTCTCAGTTACTCCAGCACCTTGTGTTCTATACGGCAACAGTATTTATTTACTTTACATCCCGGCTGAATTTTTTAAGAACATACACGACTAAACATTTTGGGGAAGATGGGGAAGGAAATTGTAACTGGCAATTCCTCAAAAGCAGAAGCCACATTAAAATGAACAGCTGGATCCGTACCCAACAGTCAGCCAGAACGAGAGGCTGACCAACACTGGGAGGCGAAGCTAGGGGAGGACAACAATTCTGGGGGTCATCATAAGTACATGGAGGAGAATGGGACATGAAGATTTATGTGTGTGTGTCCGCAAGGAGGGAGGTGGCTTGTTCACAGCAGAAGATTTGTTAGGAGCTGGTGCAGGACTCTTGCTTCCCTCACCAACCCTTGATCAAGAATCTCCCATCTTAGTCTAGTTTTAGATTTAAGTCGCGTGTACCGAGATACAGTGAAAAGCTCAGATTTATTCCTTTAGCTGCTCACTTCCCAAGTCTTGGCATAAAAAATAACTTCAATCACTACAATGGGGTCAGTTGTTTTCTTTCAGCAACCAAACCTAGCAACCCCTTCCACCCTTTCATCATTTCCTCAAATGATACTAAAAAGGAAACAAATGGTATAGGTGCATGCCAGGCCATATAGAGAGGGAAAGTTCAAAAGGACACAAAGTGCTGGAGTAACTCAGCAGGTCAGGCAGCAAATCTGGAGGACATGGATAAGTGACCTTTCAGGTCGAGACCCTTCTTGACCTGCTCAGTTACTCCAGCACTCTTGTGTCCTTTTGTGTATTAACCAGCATCTGCAGACCCTTCCTTCTACAGAAAGAGAAAGTAAATGGTTTTGTGAAAGATTTCATCCAGAATCGCATGTAGACAAAAATGCTGGAGAAACCCAGCGGGTGAGGCAGCATCTATGGAGCGAAGGAATAGGTGATGTTTCGGGTCGAGACCCTCCTTCATCCAGAATTGCATTCACCATGTTTTATCAGTGCGCATACCATTGGGCAAGGTGAGCACTTACAGCTTGGTCTCTCTGCAGCTCATCTTCCTCTGCACAGAGCTGTTGCTTCCTCAGTTTCAATGACATTTCCTGAAATGTACAAGAAACAATGTGTGTCACAAAGGTAACCTGATGGATTTAAGTCTCATGGGATGCTGCACTACTGCTGTATTATTTTTTACTAAGGGTTATTGAAACAAGGGGTGCGTTTCCACATGTAGTTTGTTGACATTCAACACAACCTATTATTTCATGGGACAAAAGATCTATTCTGGATGGATGAATTAAAAATGATATCCCTTGTTTGTAATTGTCTTGTGCGGGTTTAACCCAATGTTTATTTGAAAAAACGGAGTTTATATTACAGATGGCTAACTCAGCAGAACTAACCAGTACTGATACAAGCAGGGAAGGGGAGGTGCCTGCAATTATTGAATTCTATATTAAGACTTCTCTGTTAAAGGAAATAGATCCTTTGTCTTTCTGGGTACATAATTTTACATTTCAATTAAACCCAATTGTAATCTTTTCTGACCCAAAGAAGAATTCTTTGTCTATCTAGTCCTTCTGAACAGTTAAAATACTTCACTCCTGGAAAAATCTTTGTAAACCTCTGAACCATGTATTTAAAAAAAAAAGAGGTTGCATGCATACTTCCTGCAGTGTGGAGTCCGACTTACATGCAATGCTAAAGCTGTAGACTAAGGTTTAAAAAAACAACTAACAAACGATGCCTGTGCTTATACACAATACTTAGTTAAGAGTATAATGTTTTATTAGTCATTTTTAACCATCCTCTCAATCGCTCTGGTACCTTCAGCGATCTATGGTGTTTGAACTCCAGGTTCGTAAGTACACCTAGATTTCATGTATTATTTTATGTTATTTTATGTTCCCTTGTTGTCTTTATATATACTGTGAGCTACTTCTATAGCTCACGGTATATGTTGTAAGCCAGTCTAATTGTAGCCATGTTTGAAAGAGTTTTGTAATATTTTATTCTTAGCAGATGCTCCCATTTTCCCTTTGGCAGTGTGTTCTGTAATGGAGAATATCAAGAACTATTTTTGGTGCTGTGTTAGTCTGGACTAGTGACAATTGCCTACCGTGCTTCAGACAAGGATCAGGAGCTTCCCAACTCTAACTATTTTGATAGAATTTCTGTATTTGCTTCTTACAATGGTGTTCTGTTCCAACCATATACTCGAGTTTTAGATCCATGCTTGGTTTTAATCCATTTAATCTTCTTTTGGCATTTCACTTCTTTCAGTTTTGTTATTTAATCATTCCTGGTCTCCATAGACCTCACCTTCCCAATGTTTTCCTGATTCTGCATTTGCTTAAAAGCTGTTCATCTCCATAATCTTCCAATCACTAGTGAAGATTACTCTTGCTCTCTCTTTCTCTAATCTTGCCAAAACTATTGAGTGTCCCTGACATTTTGTATTTTAATTTCAGAAACAGTTCCAGTCCTTTCCTGGAATAATGACTAAAGTTACGCGACTCGTCCAACATATACATTTTCTGAAACATTTTTATTCAAGTAAGAATAACACTGCAAATGTTGTGTAGAAAGGATCTGCAGATGCTGGTTTATACCAAAGATAGACACAAAGTGCTGGTGTAACTCAGCGTGTCAGGCAGCATCTCTGGAGAAAAAGGATGTGTGACATTTTGGGACAGGACAATTCATCAGTTTGAAGAAGGGTCCAGACCTGAAACGTCACCCATCCTTTTCCTCCAGAGGTGTTGCCTGACCCGCTGAGTTACTCCAGCACTTTGTGTCTATCTTCACTGCAAATGTTGTGGCAGATTAATAGGTCAGAAGAGATTGCAATGTCAATAATGATTCAACACACAAACAAATTAATTGTTTTGGTATTTTTCAAAAGCTAAATTCTGTAGCTTTGAAATAGAAAACCTGCCACGTTGAGACTGAATTAGCTCTTGTTCTCTCCATGTTGTGCGGCACCAAGTTCACCTACCTGATTTTGCAGCAGATTGCACTTGGCTTTCAGTTCTTTGCCTCTCATCTCCAGCTGCTCCTCGGACTTCTGAACCTTTGATTCCTACAGGTGCATGGATACATTATGAATGTGGTTCGTGTGCAAATAAACTTAAGTACCAACCTATTTTCTATTGCTGATCGGAAAGATCTTTAGCACTGAAATTGCTGCAATTTTATTTAGAACTGTTCTAAAGTAGAAAAATTCATGTAACTCCTTATAAATATGTCAGTGGGTAAAGCTAGATTCACTTCTACATTTTAAGTTCCTAAATAACTTTTTGTTTGGAATTATTTTTCATCTATAACAATATAAAGCATTGAAAAAATAAAAATGACATTCCAAAGATGATTGCATTTGGAGTTTAGTGTGCAGTTCTAGTCAGCTCATTATAAGAAGTGTTAATTCTGGCTAAATTGGAGGAGCTAGGACTTTAAAATGGGGTTAAGTTTCAGCTTAGATACAATTTGCAAGCAAAGAATGGGAAGCTCTGCAAACCCTGTCAATCTGGTGCAAAATGCATAGAATGGATTGGATGGCTGCAAACCAGACATACACCTTGTAAATAATTGTAAATAATGTTGCAGAGTTTGACTTTGCCAAGTGTTGATTGGATGAGGTGTTGAGCCTTGACTGGGTTCTCTGTAAATCAGGGTAAATGTTTCCAAGTTGACTTTCTCTCGAAGTCCGTTTTGAATACAATGTATTAAACTGTTGTATCATAGAAACATAGAAACATAGAAATTAGGTGCAGGAGTAGGCCATTCGGCCCTTCGAGCCTGCACCGCCATTCAATATGATCATGGCTGATCATCCAACTCAGTATCCCGTACCTGCCTTCTCTCCATACCCTCTGATCCCTTTAGCCACAAGGGCCACATCTAGCTCCCTCTTAAATATAGCCAATGAACTGGCCTCGACTACCCTCTGTGGCAGAGAGTTCCAGAGATTCACCACTCTCTGTGTGAAAAAAGTTCTTCTCATCTCGGTTTTAAAGGATTTCCCCCTTATCCTTAAGCTGTGACCCCTTGTCCTGGACTTCCCCAACATCGGGAGCAATCTTCCTGCATCTAGCCTGTCCAACCCCTTAAGAATTTTGTAAGTTTCTATAAGATCCCCTCTCAATCTCCTAAATTCTAGAGAGTATAAACCAAGTCTATCCAGTCTTTCTTCATAAGACAGTCCTGACATCCCAGGAATCAGTCTGGTGAACCTTCTCTGCACTCCCTCTATGGCAATAATGTCCTTCCTCAGATTTGGAGACCAAAACTGTACGCAATACTCCAGGTGTGGTCTCACCAAGACCCTGTACAACTGCAGTAGAACCTCCCTGCTCCTATACTCAAATCCTTTTGCTATGAAAGCTAACATACCATTCGCTTTCTTCACTGCCTGCTGCACCTGCATGCCTACTTTCAATGACTGGTGTACCATGACACCCAGGTCTCGCTGCATCTCCCCTTTTCCTAGTCGGCCACCATTTAGAAAATAGTCTGCTTTCCTGTTTTTGCCACCAAAATGGATAACCTCACATTTATCCACATTATACTGCATCTGCCACACATTTGCCCACTCACCCAGCCTATCCAAGTCACCTTACAGTCTCCTAGCATCCTCCTCACAGCTAACACTGCCCCCCAGCTTAGTGTCATCCGCAAACTTGGAGATATTGCCTTCAATTCCCTCATCCAGGTCATTAATATATATTGTAAATAGCTGGGGTCCCAGCACTGAGCCTTGCGGTACCCCACTAGTCACTGCCTGCCATTGTGAAAAGGACCCGTTTACTCCTACTCTTTGCTTCCTGTTTGCCAGCCAGTTCTCTATCCACATCAATACTGAACCCCCAATGCCATGTGCTTTAAGTTTGTATACTAATCTCTTATGTGGGACCTTGTCGAAAGCCTTCTGGAAGTCCAGATACACCACATCCACTGGTTCTCCCCTATCCACGCTACTAGTTACATCCTCGAAAAATTCTATAAGATTCGTCAGACATGATTTACCTTTCGTAAATCCATGCTGACTTTGTCCAATGATTTCACCACTTTCCAAATGTGCTGCTATCCCATCTTTAATAACTGACTCTAGCAGTTTCCCCACTACCGATGTTAGACTAACTGGTCTGTAATTCCCCGTTTTCTCTCTCCCTCCCTTCTTAAAAAGTGGGGTTACGTTTGCTACCCGCCAATCCTCAGGAACTACTCCAGAATCTAAAGAATTTTGAAAGATTATTACTAATGCATCCACTATTTCTGGAGCTACTTCCTTAAGTACTCTGGGATGCAGCCTATCTGGCCCTGGGGATTTATCGGCCTTTAATCCATTCAATTTACCCAAAACCACTTCCCGACTAACCTGGATTTCACTCAATTCCTCCAACTCCTTTGACCCGCGGTCCCCTGCTATTTCCGGCAGATTATTTATGTCTTCCTTAGTGAAGACGGAACCAAAGTAGTTATTCAATTGGTCCGCCATATCCTTGTTCCCCATGATCAACTCACCTGTTTCTCACTGCAAGGGACCTACATTTGTTTTAACTAATCTCTTTCTTTTTACATATTTATAAAAACTTTTGCAGTCAGTTTTTATGTTCCCTGCCAGTTTTCTTTCATAATCTATTTTTCCTTTCCTAATTAAGCCCTTTGTCCTCCTCTGCTGGTCTCTGAATTTCTCCCAGTCCTCTGGTATGCTGCTTTTTCTGGCTAATTTGTACGCATCATCTTTCGCTTTGATACCATCCCTGATTTCCCTTGTTATCCACGGATGCACTACCTTCCCTGATTTATTCTTTTGCCAAACTGGGATGAACAATTTTTGTAGTTCATCCATGCAGTCTTTAAATGTCTTCCATTGCATGTCCACCGTCAACCCTTTTAAAATTAATTGCCAGTCAATCATGGCCAATTCATGTCTCATACCCTCAAAGTTACCTTTCTTTAAGTTCAGAACCATTGTTTCTGAATTAACAATGTCACTCTCCATCCTAATGAAGAACTCAACCATATTATGGTCACTCTTGCCCAAGGGGGCACGTACAACAAGACTGCTAACTAACCCTTCCTCATTACTCAATACCCAGTCTAAAATAGCCTGCTCTCTCGTTGGTTCCTCTACATGTTGATTTAGATAACTATCCCGCATACATTCCAAGAAATCCTCTTCCTCAGCACCCCTGCCAATTTGATTCACCCAATCTATATGTAGATTGAAGTCACCCATTATAACTGTTTTGCCTTTGTCGCACGCATTTCTAATTTCCTGTTTGATGCCATCCCCAACTTCACTACTACTGCTAGGTGGCCTGTACACAACACCCACCAGCGTTTTCTGCCCCTTAGTGTTTCGCAGCTCTACCCATACCGATTCCACATCCTCCAAGCTAATGTCCTTCCTTTCCACTGCGTTAATTAGGTATCATTAGGTTAGGGGAATGCCTGTTATGTATGAGGTTAATCGATATCTGTAATTGGGTTACTGAGAGACCCCTCGAGGTCCCGGGACATATAAAAGTCCTCGATCACGAGGCTCAGCGTCGATCTTCTGGGAGAGCACTTGGGACTGTGTGAACTTCTGGAGTGCCTTTGTCTGAGCAAGGCCTAGAGGGCTTGAACAGGCAGACGCGAGTATCGAACCCGCGGTGGGATAGGTACAATGTGTGATCTGTGACGCGCTTTTGGTAAAATAAAATTTAGTTGTTTCAAGTGCTTGATTCAGTGTTTTTACTGAAACTAGACTGGGGGGAAGCTTAGAAACGAGCAATTATCAGAAGGATGTGGAGAATTTGGAAAGGATGAAAAGGAGGTGTACCAGACTAATGCCTGGATTAGGGGCTATCAGCTACAGGGAGGGGTGGCATGGACATGGATTGTTTATTCTAGAATGCCGGAAGTTGTGGGGAGATTTGGTAGAAGTATATAAAATTGAGAGGTATAGATCGGGTAGACATTCAGAACTTACATCCCAGGACAGAAATATCAAATACTAGAGGTCATAGCTTTAAGGTGAGAGGTGCAAAGTTTAAAGGAAATGTGCATGACAAGCTGTTTCTTTTCATACAGAGGAGTGAGTGGCTGGAATGTGCTGCCTGTTATGTTTGGTATACTTGTAGGTATGGTATATATGATCTGTTTGGATAGCATGTAAATCAAAGCTTTTCACTGTACCTTGCTACTTCTTACTGTACCTCTAAATCTATGTTCAATGCAAGTTTGCCACATGCAATTGAGGACCAGTCTACCCAAGTGCTCTGAGGTGCAACTATCGATTAAGCTTCTTGATGAATATCTGAAACAAGTCTAATACACAGGCTGCTCTTAGCTTAACAATGTTGTTCATTTGAATCATTCTTCACATAGCTCCTTAAGTGGGTAACAAAGTTAGTGAGAAGTGTATTATCGTTCTGACCCTCAGGGGAGTGATCAAGTTGTCTGCACTTTTCGTTCAGCTGGTATTTTGCAATCATTCAGATTAGCGGCTTTCATGCTTACTTTTTTTCCATACGACTTTCTCAACTCACTGAGTCGCCTCTCCAGCTCCTGGCGAAGATCTGAAATCTCCCGCTCGTGAAACTTAGTCAGACGTTCGTGCTCTTCCTGCACCTGCCTTAGAAGGTTACTTCTCTGCTCTTGCTCCTGAACAATGCCAATGAACACACTTGTCAGGCCAACCAAAGTAATGGATATGGAAACATATAGCATCGTCATTTACAATTTTATGTTGAAAATGGATTTAAGCACGATGGAATGAGACTGGGACATATTAGATCATAAACTGCCTGCTGCTCTTCAACTGTTTGTAGCACGTTTAATCCGATTTCATGAAGCTCAGCTATTTTCTGCTGCGTTCTCCAAACCTCATATCACCGACAGTAAGATAAGCAGCAAATAAAGAACAATACTACTTGCTCAACATCATTTACTTCGCTGGACCCTTACTCTCAATCTAATTTGTAAACGAGCAAATCCCACGCAAATTAAACATTTTATAAACAGGATTAAAACGCGATTCAAATTGGGTATTTATGCTGCAAGTGAACATTTTCTCACCTTTTCTTCATATTCTTCTCTAATTCTGTCCATGGTTTCCTGATGCTCTTCTTTAATCTTCTCCAGTTTCATCTCATGGTCCTTTTCGACGTCATCACGTTTTTCTTTCAGCAAGTCACTTAACTATAATCACCATTGACAGAGGAAAGCAAATATCAGTTACCAACACATTTTTTTTTGAATGAATCAAAACGTAGAGATTTATAGCAGCTTGTTTGACAACATATTTAGCAATAAAACTACTGCATTAAACAACACAATCCATACTGGTCTACGCAAGGAAATGAAATGAGCAACCCGCAGCATATTTAAAATCATCAGGTCCCAATCATTAAAAATTGCATCTTCTTATGTGGAGACTGCACAACCGTCAACATAGCCCTTCATTTTGCTACAAGATTGCAGACCAGGCAGTAATCTTTGTTTTTGGTTGCCCAATTTTTTCACTGAAATTTGAGAAACACATTTTTTTTTTAAAATTGGAGTTATTCCGTATATTTGCATTTTGTTGCCTTCCTAGCTGATTAAGATAATATACAGTGGCTTGCAAAAGTTTTCATACCCCTTGAACTTTTCCACATTTTGTCACGTTACAACCACAAACGTAAATGTATTTTATTGGGATTTTATGTGATAGACCAACACAAAGTGGTGCATAATTGTGAAGTGGAAGGAAAATGATACATGGTTTTCAAATTTTTTTACAAATAAAAAACTGAAAAGTGTCGCGTGCAAAAGTATTCAGCCCCCCTGAGTCAATACTTTGTAGAACCACCTTTCGCTGCAATTTCAGCTGCAAGTCATTTGGGGTATGTCTCTACCAGCTTTGCACATCTAGAGACTGAAATTTTTGCCCATTCTTCTTTGCAAAATAGCTCAAGCTCAGTCAGATTGGATGGAGAGCATCTGTGAACAGCAATTTTCAAGTCTTGCCAGAGATTCTCAATTGGATTTAGGTCTGGACTTTGACTGGGCCATTCTAACACATGAATATGCTTTGATCTAAACCATTCCATTGTAGCTCTGGCTGTATGTTTAGGGTCGTTGTCCTGCTGGAAGGTGAACCTCCGCCCCAGTCTCAAGTCTTTAGCAGACTCTAACAGGTTTTCTTCCAAGATTGCCCTGTATTTGGCTCCATCCATCTTCCCATCAACTCTGACCAGCTTCCCTGTCCCTGCTGAAGAAAAGCATCCCCACAGCATGATGCTGCCACCACTATGTTTCACAGTGGGGATGGTGTGTTCAGGGTGATGTGCAGTGTTAGGTTTCCGCCACACATAGCGTTTTGCATTTAGGCCAAAAACTTCAATTTTGGTCTCATCTGATCAGAGCACCTTCCTCCACATGTTTGTTGTGTCCCCCACATGGCTTGTGGCAAACTGCAAACGGGACTTCTTATGGCTTTTTTTCAACAATGGCTTTCTTCTTGCCACTCTTCCATAAAGGCCCGATTTGTGGAGTGCACGACTAATAGTTGTCCTGTGGACAGATTCTCCCACCTGAGCTGTGGATCTCTGCAGCTCCTCCAGAGTTACCATGGGCTTCTTGGCTGCTTCTCTGATCAATGCTCTCCTTGCCCGGCCTGTCAGTTTAGGTGGACGGCCATGTCTTGGTAGGTTTGCAGTTGTGCCATACTCTTTCCATTTTCGGATGATGGATTGAACAGTGCTCCGTGAGATGTTCAAAGCTTGGGATATTTGTTTATAACCTAACTCTGCTTTAAACTTCTCCACAACTTTATCCCTGACCTGTCTGGTGTGTTCCTTGGGCTTCATGATGCTGTTTGTTCACTAATGTTCTCTAACAAACCTCTGAGACCTTCACAGAACAGCTGTATTTATACTGAGATTAGATTACACACAAGTGGACTCTATTTACTAATTAGGTGACTTCTGAAGGCAATTGGTTGCACTGGATTTTATTTAGGGGTATCAGAGTAAAGGGGGCTGAATACTTTTGCACGCAACACTTTTCAGTTTTTTATTTGTAAAAAAATTTGAAAACCATGTATCATTTTCCTTCCACTTCACAATTATGCGCCACTTTGTGTTGGTCTATCACATAAAATCCCAATAAAATACATTTATGTTTGTGGTTGTAACGTGACAAAATGTGGAAAAGTTCAAGGGGTATGAATACTTGTGCAAGCCACTGTAACTGCACAAATCTTGGAAATATTGATCTGGATATTTGAAAAGCAGAAGGAAGTAAATGTGAATTATTTCGGCATGTTTTTTAATTTTCATTGCTTCTTGGAATGCTGAAGAACAGAGGAGAGCAATTGTTCCCAGTGCATGTATTAGCTTTTTCAAAGAACCATGCAAATTAGTCCAACATGTCTGTTTTCCCCTCATTTGCAACAAACACAGTTGGACTACTCTGTCCAGTAACGGATGGTGAATATATTGCTGTAGTTTGCATTTTGGGAGGTGGTAACAACAGAACAACAACAGAATCTTACAACTGATACAATGTGCCCTCAGGTTCCGGAAGATAAGCTCACTTCAGGGAAATATTTGATGTATTACACCAAAATATTATTGTACCAGTATTGTATTGGAACAGTAATGAAGGTGCTCCAGACAGTGGGCATGAGGACAATGTTGGAAAATGGTTATGATAGGAAGCTTGCCTGATTGAAGCAGATACATTTCATATGACCTGTCTTACTAGCAAAAGCTGTTGGGCAAAGCTGTTCTCCTTGGAAAACCAAGGTTTAGTAGGCCTGGCACTTGCTCTGTTCCAGAACCCAGCTTCTTAAAAGGATTACGATAGAACTTTATTTATCCCAGGAGGGAAATGATTTTGCCAACATTAACTTGTTTGAGCACATCATTATGATGTAGCATCAGTTCTCCTTCTCCTTCAAGAATGCAGTTTCAGACACAATGGAAAGTGGGTGCCATGCAGACTAATAGCTACCAGATTTTGGGTTAAACCTGCACAATGGTTCAAAATTGCTAGAGTTTTAAAAGAGACCATTGGTGTGGGTGGGGACGATCGTGATTGATAGTCTCATAAAGAAAGCTTTCATTTACCCCAGGTTTCTCCTGCCCTTGCACAACCAACAGAAATAGAGGATAGTTTGGGATGTTATTATTTAATCTCCTGATGGAAGTAGGACATGGAGAGCTGAAGGCACTTATTGTTACCAGAGCTCTGTGATGTACCATTCAATCCCCCTCTTGAACATGTAGTTTAGGTCAACGTCTTGAGTCTCACTAATAAAAGAAAATTCAATTTCACCTTGCCATTTGCTATTTTAGTGTACAGCACAGTATAAAAATAGGGTTGGGTACTATTACTATGGTGTATCACATATAGATTCGCCAGCTTGAGAGACTGGCCTGTAGAAAGCCTAATTGGTCTGCAAAAGCTAACCGCAGGGAGATGACCCAATTCTTATTAATTAATGTTTAAAACCCAGCATTGATGGGATGGATGTGCAATTGCACGGCACACATTAGATATCATTACAGAGTCTGTAGTTATTAATTTAAACATCACATAAAACATCATATCGTTCAATAGTAACCAATCAATCACTAAGTGATGTACTCAAACGGAAATTGTTTATTGGAAAGTAGAACTTTGAAAGATATTTTTCTTCATTTTGAAAATCTGTTCTGACATTGCCATCCACCCCTAGATAAGAACAAGGAGAGTATGTAGTTGCTCACCTCTTTCTCATAGTCTGCGACTTGTTGCATTTTTCTCTGTACTTTATAGAGCTCTTCCTGCACCTGAGCTTTCTCTTGACTCTGGGCATCAGTGATCTGTTTCTGGAGACTGAAAATTGCCTTGGGAGAAGAATAGAAGATAAATTGTTCTGAGAGCTCTCTTACAAAATGACTTGTTGATAACTCTCAACCACCCTGCCTGATGTCATCTGTTGCCGGCTCTGATTTATCTTGGTCTTTCCTTGCTTCCAGTTTCTCCTCCCTACAATCAATCTGAAGAATGGTCCCAACCCGAAACATCACCTATCCATGTTCTCCAGAGATGCTGCCTGACCCCGCTAAGTTACTCCAGTATTTTGTGTCCATCTTTGGTATAAAACAGCACCTGCAGTTCATGTTTATTACATATTAGCTTTGCATCAAATATTTTTCACACGGCTCTGGATCTTTTTTTTTTTTTGGTAAGTCAATATTCAACAATTAATAATGGTTACCAAAACAGGGAAACTCTTTTGGGGAAGTGAATCTACTAAACAGTATCAGCAAGCGGAATTAACAAAGAAGATAAAGCAGAAGCACCCTTGTTGTTCCAACAGTGTTTGGTAATTTAGCTTCCTTGTATCGTGACGGGTAGAGATTTTATAAGGCAATTTCCCTGAACGCATCAGCACTCACTGCTGTAGCAAATATAATGCACAAAGCCAGTCAGAAAGGACAACAATCCTATTTTTTTTTAATGAACATGCTCCTTCACATTTTGCAACATAAAAGCTATTCAATGAAAATCCTACACTTGGTATTACACTGTATATACACAGCAACAGCTTATTCAGACATTGATGGTAATTGCAATCTGTGCAAGTCTTCTTTAACTCTAACAACATCTGATGTCCTTGTATTCCCTTCTCCCTCTTAAATGCAGCAAGCCTGAAGAAGGGTCCCAACCCGAAACGTCACTCATCCTTTTTCTCCAGACATGCTGCCTGACCCGCTGAGTTACTCCAGCACTGTGTGTCGATCTTCAAGCGTTCCTTTAGTGTGGTTGAGCCAACTGTTCCATGTAGAATGTTTCAAATTCTGAATAATGAGTAAGTTCCTCCTTAATATTTATCTGCTAAATGTATGTTGAATTTACTCCCTCTAAATTAGGATACTCTAAAAGATAGACACAAAATGTTGGAGTAACTCAGTGGGACAGGCAGCATCTCTGGAAACACATCACCGGAAAGGACAAACGTATCCCTTTTTGGTCCATTGAGAAATGGAACACTGTTAGATTACATTGTACTGAATTTCAATGTATTAATCCACCTATGTTAAAAGCCTGGCATCTTATATTTTGGTGCAGTCCTCTACATTGTTAAGAATACTGTAAATTCCAACATTCAATATTTCCAATTTAAGATTTCAGTTAATTTATGTACATACTTTAAAATACAAATGTATTTCATGACTGCATGGTCTATCATGCACAGCACAGCCAATGAACGACCTTAATAGAGTAGAGCTTAATAGTGCTATAAAGTAGAGAATTCAGCATCCAATTCAAAAGAAGAGCGGATCTACAAAGAGCAAAGTGCTATGACAAGATTATTTACCTTCAACCAGCACGAATAAAGATCCATCACCAGAACACCAAAAATAACTCCTGCACTACCATTTAAGCAAACACCGTTGATCTTATAAATCAACTCAAAATGGTGGCTATGGTCTTGAAAGTTGGTAGCTTTGATTGTGCAGCGATCCCTCAGTTCTGCACTGTCACCGTACATTTTGCATTACATATTAAAGCGCACAATCCAAGGGGAGATGAAAGCTATCAAATAACTTACACATGATAAAAATAATGCATTTACAATCATTAATTATTTAGAAATAAGTACAGGTGTCAAGATGACACATGAAGGGTAGATCAATGCACAACACCAGTGGCATTTATGGTTATATCCCTGACTTAAAACCATGCCATTCTGAGTACAGGTTGAACAGAAAGGCTGAACTCTATGGAAAATGGAGTAAGATCGATGGTCAAAGTGGGATATTCCATCACTCTAACATACTTCACCCATCCACATGAAGTACAGGGTCAGAATTGATTGGCTGCATTCTTGGCTTGGACTGGAGTGCAACGTGGGAAGAAAAAAGAAAGGTCAAGAAACAAAAAAACAAAAAAATGCTGGGCTCAGAGAATCTCAGCAAAATAAAAGAAACATACTGACAAGTGCAGAAGTGCTGAAGAAATAAATGATCTTGTAAAGTTTTCTGATGTATACTGAGCATTAACAGCTCATGCACTCATTATTTTTGATGCACAATAGGATGCTTTCCATCCAATCACCCTGGGATTCACTTCTTAGGCCATTATAAGTACCGAAGAACTTGCATTAGGATGAAATAATGATTCATGTGGATAAATTCCTCTTTGCTGGTGTAAAGTAGATTTACCGATTCAATTAACCTCCCGTCATCTATAGTAAAAAAAATGCGAATTGGATTCTTTAATGAAAATACTTCTTTTTCTGAACTTTTAACAATTCATATTTTTCTATGAACTCACTTCTTGATGCTTTTCTTCAGCTGTCATTCTCAACCCCTGAAGGTCAACCGAGTGTTTGTTCTGGAGTTTTTCCAGTTCCTGCATGAGAAATGACGTTACATGAAAAAAAGAAAATTCCTTCTTATTCACACCACAAGTGTATTCCTTAAGTCATGAAAAATTGGCCTGAGCTCAGGTTGGAACCTTACATTCCAATTTTATCACTGTCCTTTTTGATAACTATTAAATCGAACAGAATTACGATCACAGCCACAAAAGAATTGTCCAACTAATATTCCTGTTATACCACCTCTTGTTGGACATCCTCCATAATAGGATCTCCGGGATGCAATTTTGACCGTCTTTATTATTTTTACTGACTGTATTCCAGTTCAAATTGGGATACTGAAATATCACAATATCACTATCGCCGCGCTTCTGCACTTATCATAAATTTGTCCACAAATCTATCTCCCTCAAACTTCCCAACAAAGTCATTGTCATTTTGTTCTTTAAATCAAGCCATATTGCAATTTGATGTTCTAACATAACCATCACTTTCCATGGCTGCAATGTTTCTTTAATCGATAATGCCACTTTTTCTTCTTCTACTCCTCTCTCTCTCTCTCTCTCTCTCTACCCCATCTGAAAATCCTGAAACCAATAATATTAAGATGCTATTACTAATCCTATTTGTCAATGCTTTCAATAATTAAAATATTAGTTATGCATACGCCTGTGCTCCCAACTCATGTTATGCCTCAAAATGCAAGGAGCAGAATTTGCAATTTGACGCATAACATTAGGCACAGCTAGACACCTTGTCTATTTCCTAAACTTTGTTTTCTAAACCTTCCAAACTTTCACTAACTTTTTACCTTTTATTTTTACTTCTGCTTTTCTCCCTTCAGAATCTATGCTCATATTCCCATCCCCATCTAGTTTAAACAGAACAAATACATTTGCCCATGATAATATTGGTCTTGGCTCAGTTGTGGTGCAATCCATCTTCTCTGACCTTCACAAGAACAAGCCCAATGCCCCAGGTATCAGCCATCGTTCCTGGACCATCTCTCCAGACGGACAGTCATCTGCACTATCTTCCTATTTCTACTTTCTGGTGCATAGCAACTGGAAATAATCCAAGATTAATACCTTTGAAGTTTTGCTTAATCTCTTTCCTTAGATTTTAAAATCTACCTATATGGCCGTTTTTTCAATTTTTCTACCTATTCATGAGTACTGAGAAGGGCGGCACAGCGGCGCAGCAGCAGAGTTGCTGGTTTACAGCACAAAGACCTGGGTTTGATCCTGACTACAGGTGCTGGCTGTATGGAGTTTGTACGTTCTCCCTGTGACTGCGTGGGCTTTCTCCGGGTGCTCCGTTTTCCTCCCACACTCCATTGGTGTGCAGGTTTGTAGGTTAAGTGGCTTCTCTAAATTGTCTCTAGTGTGTAGAATAGAATTAGTGCACGGGAGATTGCTGGTCGGCGTAGACTCGGTGGGCAAAAGGGCCTCTTTTCATGCTGTATCTCTAAACTAAACTACTTTGGTTTGCACCAACATGGTTTGGTTTTATGTAGAATAACCCATCATTTATTTTATATTTATTTAATGTTGTTATGTTAATGTGCATGTACAGTTGCAGCAAGTAAAAATGACTACGATGGAGAAGGCGGAGGAGAGATTTAATTGAGGCAAATAATATTACAACGTGCCTAGATTGAATGACTAGCAAGGAACTAGGTCCTTTGGCAAAGGGGTATAAATCTGCTGCCTGAATGGGTAGCAGAGGCTGAAACCATCAATGCAATTACCCCATACTTCGACGTGCTTGAAGAACCATGACCTGAAAGGCTATGGAACAACCGATGGAAGGTGGGATTAGGGTGGTCAACTCTTTCTCGGCCAGCACTTTCAAGATGAGCCGAATGCTCTGCCTCTGTGTAGATTTTGTATGATTCTGACATACAGTGATTGTACCCATACAATTACTGTGACCAAGCTAACGACTACCTCCAAGACCATCTGATATGACATTTAGCTGTGATGGATTACTGCAAAATTGTATGGTAGTAATCTAGAACAGATACCCGGACAAGCTTTGGATATTGATGAACTCAAAAATGTTCAATTTTAACCTTGAAATTCCATGACAATGTACTTAAATATGTTATCAGGAATTATAGGCTGAGATTTTCCAGTTATTTTTATTTCCATCTTTCACCTTATTTAACAGAGGGAAATAGCAACAAGCAGTTAAACAGCTGTTCGGGATGTCATTCCCTTAATGTTTCCTTGAAGATATTACAAATTAAACCAAGATCTCATTTCAGTCCAGTATAGTCCTAATAAATGGTGTTATCCTAATGAAGAAAGACAAAGACATCACAGACTCAAAATAAAGGGATAAAAAGTGAACAAAGTAGTAGGGGCTTTTGGATATAGTATCAATCTTTTACTGTATTTTTCAGCAAAGAACTACTTTCAAACACATTTCACACTCTCAAAGCAACTGGGTCCCTCAACTTGGGGGTTCAAGTAAAATAATCATGTGATTTCTATGCTAACATTATTATACTGCAACAAATTTAACAGTAACACTGCATGCAATGTTGGAAGTTACTTTCAATCTGTTTGCTGAATTTAACGTTCAAGTAAATAACAGCATCTTTTCTTTTCATAATGGTCTATTTGGCTTCTTGGATGGCAGAGGAACATAAGATGTAAAATGCAAAGGCATTCAGCACTCGGTAATATCCAATTCCTTTTTTTGTGGAGAAGAAAACCTATTTTCGAGTTTAGTTTAGAGATACAGCACCGAAACAGGCCCTTTGGCCCATTGAGTCAGCGATCACCTCGTACACTAGTTCTATCCTACACACTAAGGACAATTTACAATTTTACCGAAGCCAATTAACCTACAAACCTATATATCTTTGTAGTGCGGGAGAAAACCAGAGCATCTGGGAAAAAAAAGTCACAGGGAGAGCGTACAAACTCTATACAGACAGCACCAGAGGTCAGGATTGAACCTAGGCCTGCCACTGCGCCAAAGTGCCACCCCAAAACTTCAGTATTACCAATTGCTAAAAGCAGAAACGTACCTCTTCTGTTTCTTTTTTAAACTTTTTTCTTAACTCACGAATAGCCTCCACTTTTTTCTCTTCCAGCAGGATCTTCTCTTTGCTTAGGGTTTCATCCATCTCTTTCCTCATTTGCTCGACAAGAGCATGCTTTTCAGCTTCTGAATTTCGCTGCTCAGATGTCAATAATGATTTCACTTCTGTTCTAAGCTGCAGCAACTTTTCTTCCTCCTCTCCCCTGGAATGCAATAAAAACAAAATTGCCTGACATTATAAAATATATATAACTGACAGAATATTACCAAGAATACCATCAAACAGCTGTTATATTGCCTTTTTGATCAACAACTCTTTGGGAGAGTTATTATTTTAGCTTTCCTTAAACTAAATAAAAACCTTCTTGAGCAAAGGAAACAATTACTGAAATATAATTTCACTTCTATGTCGCATTAGTCAACAAAAGATAATGCCTTTAGTAATTAGGTCCAACATGATTTTGCTATTTTATGCACCTCATAAATTTGACTTAATAGCAAGAATATTAAATATCCAATTTCAAATATAATGCAATGTTCACTAATTTTTGAGAGGATTAGCTATTAAATTAACAAATTAATTTTATCAGATCATAGGAGCTTACTTCTGAAGTGGCCAAAATGTTTTTTTTCCCCTTTTAGTCATTAACAATGTTACATTCACAATCGCCCATCGCCGATAAAGTGACATTATTAACCAAGGGCAGTAATAAGACTGAAAGCACACCTAATGGGCTCTTATGGATTAACACCATTGCAGGATGTTAAGCACAATTCAACCTCCTGCATATTTTATTAGTTAAAGAAAAGCAACAGCTACATTATTTTTTCCAAGCTATTCTTTCATGTTACACACAGCCATTTCCTTGTTCGCCTGATTGATGTCAATCCCTTAAAACATGTATCTGCTGCAAGTAAGAATTTCATTGTTCCATTGTCAGTACATTTGACAATTAAACACTGCACTCTTGACTTTACGTGAAACAGACTATCAAAGATTTTTCTCTCTCCATTTTACAAGGTACTAAATTCAACAGAGTATTCTGGGAGCTCAGAATAAGACAGCTCAATGAGTCTTACAAGCACAGCACCCTTTAGCAATTTTCCATATGACAAGAAGAATGTGTGCAATTGCAGAAAATTGGGACAAAAATTGGACGTTGGCAATCAACTGCTCTGTGGTGGTTTATGTCTGTGTCATTTATAAAGGGAACAGGTGTAAATTCAAAGCCTCCTCAGTTCTACACCTATTTCTTAAAAAATTACTGACCCATTACATAATGACTGAGATATAAATAAATGATCAGGGGTAGAAGCAATGAACCTTTTATCCTGTTCATCTACTCTGATGACACTTACCTTATTTCTTTCTCTGTTCTCTCAATTTCATTTTTAACCTGGTCTCGGAGTTTAAGCAACACACTGCTCTGCTCTTCTTTCAGTCGTTTCTCCTCTTCCTCTCGTTCAACCCTGAGTTTTTCTTTTAGTAACCTTCGTGATTGAAAATATAAAACTGTTAAGCTTATTCCATTTCATTGTCAAATAACTTGGCTGCGTCCATTGGCCGGAGTCGTCTCATTGAACTATTTCCACAGTCAAATTCTCAAGGTAACTCCATACCCCTGACAACAATTAGGCTGCATAGAATGGCAATAGTCATTTAGACACATTATAAACAACTATAGTTTAAGGTTGAATCAGGAAGCCTCAGGGTTAAAGATTTGGGGCGAGTTACAAGGTCCATAACTCTAAAAGTTACTTATTTGACCCAGTGAATAACATTATATCAGGGCTCTCGCTTAACTTTTTTTCTCTGTTGCCAGCCGGGCAACCTTGGCAGCTTTTTAGGTTGCCAAATGACAGTTTAGGTGGTCATTTAAGATGGCTTGCATGACGCGAGCGATAATGTGCTCGGATGAAGTGCGTAGTTACCAGTCGGAATTATACTCAATGAAGCATTCACATATTATTTCTGCTTTAAATAAAGTCACAAACTAAACATATTCACCAATCAAGACATGATATATCCCACAATGACATGCAGCAACATTATATGACAGTATCTCAACTCTTTTTACACATTGCAATTAATGCAATTTCTATTAGTTCTTTCCACTTCCAAACAAAAATGTGGTTGGATTATTCAGCGTATGATCAACCTGTGTCAATAAATCCTGGACCATGGTAACATATATGCGTACGTATAGTTATGAATGTTGCTCATTAAATAACTACAGTACTGATACTCCATATTAAGAGCATTGATTTGTCGTTAAAATGAATTCTGTAATAACGTGTCAATGGTAGCAGTGACAATCGAACACTGCGGTTTTAATGTTTCACGTGTTCACAATTTAATTAATCCATCTTTATGGATTAAAACAAATAATAACATTGGGAATTAAAACACATTTGATTGCATTCTAGTCAATGTTCGCTCTGAAGACATTTCTAGCACAATAGGGTCAGAGAGGGGGGTGTGTGTGAATCAGTGCGGGGTGGATAGATGGCGGGGGTGGGGGGTTAGAAGGCAGTCGGTGCAGAATGGATGGATTGAGGAAGGTGAATTAGTATGTGTTGGTTGGAGTAGGTAAAATTGTGAGGGGAGAGCACGGGGGATGTCAGTGGTGTTGAATGGGGGGGTTCAGTATGGGATGGATGGGGGTAGACAAAAGTGCTGGAGAAACTCAGCGGGTGAGGCAGCATCTATGGAGTGAAGGAAATAGGCAACGTTTCGGGTCGAGACCATTCTTCATACTGTTCCCCCCATTCTTCTTGAATGGGAGGATCAGTACAGGATGGATGGGGGGGGTAGATCAGCGCAGGATGATTGGGGGGGGGGGGCGGGTCAGTACAGTGTGGATCGGAGGGTCTGTGCAGGATGACCCTGTACAGAACTGCTGTAGATTTGGGAGTAACAGCAGCAGGAGATTAGCAAGAGATACGACTGATTGGCTCTAGCCCGAGTGGGAGGAGAGAAGTGAGTCAGAGGGGGGAAAACAGTTGAAAAGTAGAAGCCAAGCACAGGCAGACTTTACTCAGAACTGCTGTAGATCTGGGAGCAACAGCAGCAGGAGATTAGCAAGAGATACGACTGATTGGCTCTAGTCCGAGTGGGAGGAGAGAAGTGAGTCAGTGCCGGGAAAACAGTTGAAAACTGAGGAATTTGGTTTGTAAATTGGTAAATCAGGCAATTTATCCGTCAATTTAAGCAAGACGGCTCTTAGCGAGCGGCAGTGAGTGAGAGGCCTTGTGAGGGAAGTGCCCTGTGAGTAAAGTATGAGTCTTTGGCTCGAGAGTCTTCGGCGAGGAGGCTGAGGAGAGGAGACCACGCAATACGCTTGAGAGGTAGAGACGAAAGAAGGAGATGTCAGGCAAGCTGATTCAGTGCGATGCTTGCAGTATGTGGGAGGTCAAGGACACCGCTGGTGCCTCTGGTTGCTACAAATGCGAGAAGTGCATCCAGGTAAAGCTCCTGAAGGGCCGTGTTGGGGAACTGGAGAAGCATGTGGATGACCTCCGGTTCGTCCGAGCAACGGAGTCGTTCCTCGACAAGTCCTACAGTACGATTGTTACACCTAAGGTACTGGAAGAGAGGAGGTGGGAGACGGTGAGAAAGGGAGGGAAGCATGGAATGCCAACGTCCCCGGGTGTTGTACCTCTTGTGAACAGGTTCACCCGCTTAGAAGCTGTTGGGACAGAAGACGTGTTTACACTGAGCGGCGGACTGGCTTGCGATGCGAATAGGGCTGTTGAGCCAAAACCAAAAAGGCCTAAGGCAGGCAACGCCATTGTAGTGGGAGACTCCATTGTGAGAGGTACGGACAGGGGTTTCTGCTGCAACAGACGGGATGCGAGGATGGTGTGCTGCCTTCCTGGTGCCAGGATCCAGGATGTCACGGACAGAGTGCAGAAAATCCTTAAGGGCGAAGGTGAACATCCGGAAGTGGTAGTGCATGTCGGCACAAACGATGTCGGAAAGAAGGGGATGAATATTCTGCAGCGTGACTTTAGAGAGCTCGGAAAAATGCTGAAAAGCAGAACCTCCAGGGATTGTTATCTCCGGTTTGCTTCCAGTTCCTCGTGCTGGCGAGAGCAGGAACAGGGAGATACGGGACCTGAACGTGTGGCTGAAGAACTGGTGCACGGGGCAGGGATTTCGATTCTTAGATCACCGGGATCTGTTTTGGGGTAAGGGGGAACTGAACAAAAGGGACGGATTGCATCTTAACAGGTGTGGGACCAGCATTCTGGCAGGCAGGTTTGCCACTGCTACACGGGTGGTTTTAAACTGAATAAGGGGGGTGGGGTGTCGAATGGGATAGTGGAGGATGGAGTTAAAGGGAAAGGGTTTCTTAAATGTTTGAGCGTAGAGACAGAGGGGTGTAAAATGAGGGTAGAAGCAATAGGTAGCAAGGTGAAAAGTAAAAGCGGCAGGCAGACAAAACCAGGGCAAAAATCAAAAAGGGCCACTTTTCAACATAATTGTATAAGGGGTAAGAGTGTTGTAATAAGGTAATAAGGTGGATGAGTTGAATGTGCAGATAGCTATTAATGACTATGATATACAGTGGCTTGCAAAAGTATTCATACCCCTTGAACTTTTCCACATTTTGTCACGTTACAACCACAAACGTAAATGTATTTTATTGGGATTTTATGTGATACACAACACAAAGTGGTGCATAATTGTGAAGTGGAAGGAAAATGATACATGGTTTTCAAATTTTTTTACAAATAAAAAACTGAAAAGTGTGGCGTGCAAAAGTATTCAGCCCCCCTGAGTCAATACTTTGTAGAACCACCTTTCGCTGCAATTACAGCTGCAAGTCTTTTGGGGTATGTCTCTACCAGCTTTGCACATCTAGAGACTGAAATTTTTGCCCATTCTTCTTTGCAAAATAGCTCAAGCTCAGTCAGATTGGATGGAGAGCGTCTGTGAACAGCAATTTTCAAGTCTTGCCAGAGATTCTCAATTGGATTTAGGTCTGGACTTTGACTGGGCCATTCTAACACATGAATATGCTTTGATCTAAACCATTCCATTGTAGCTCTGGTTGTATGTTTAGGGTCATTGTCCTGCTGGAAGGTGAACCTCCGCCCCAGTCTCAAGTCTTTTGCAGACTCTAACAGGTTTTCTTCCAAGATTGCCCTGTATTTGGCTCCATCCATCTTCCCATCAACGCTGACCAACTTCCCTGTCCCTGCTGAAGAAAAGCATCCCCACAGCATGATGCTGCCACCACCATGTTTCGCAGTGGGGATGGTGTGTTCAGGGTGATGTGCAGTGTTAGTTTTCCGCCACACATAGCGTTTTGCATTTAGGGCAAAAACTTCAATTTTGGTCTCATCTACCCAGAGCACCTTCCTCCACATGTTTGCTGTGTCCCCCACATGGCTTGTGGCAAACTGCAAACAGGACTTCTTATGGCTTTTTTTCAACAATGGCTTTCTTCTTGCCACTCTTCCATAAAGGCCCGATTTGTGGAGTGCACGACTAATAGTTGTCCTGTGGACAGATTCTCCCACCTGAGCTGTGGATCTCTGCAGCTCCTCCAGAGTTACCATGGGCCTCTTGGCTGCTTCTCTGATCAATGCTCTCCTTGCCCGGCCTGTCAGTTTAGGTGGACGGCCATGTCTTGGTAGGTTTGCAGTTGTGCCATACTCTTTCCATTTTCGGATGATGGATTGAACAGTGCTCCGTGAGATGTTCAAAGCTTGGGATATTTTTTTATAACCTAACCCTGCTTTAAACTTCTCCACAACTTTATCCCTGATCTGTCTGGTGTGTTCCTTGGGCTTCATGATGCTGTTTGTTCACTAATGTTCTCTAACAAACCTCTGAGGCCTTCACAGAACAGCTGTATTTATACTGAGATTAGATTACACACAAGTGGACTCTATTTACTAATTAGGTGACTTCTGAAGGCAATTGGTTGCACTGGATTTTATTTAGGGGTATCAGAGTAAAGGGGGCTGAATACTTTTGCACACCACACTTTTCAGTTTTT
The DNA here is from genome assembly GCA_038087875.1 of Malacoraja senta. Taxonomy (NCBI): domain Eukaryota; kingdom Metazoa; phylum Chordata; class Chondrichthyes; order Rajiformes; family Rajidae; genus Malacoraja; species Malacoraja senta. The sequence continues at coordinate 17,079,722 of CM075988.1, forward strand.
TATTTGTAAAGAAATTTGAGAACCATGTATCATTTTCCTTCCACTTCACAATTATGCGCCACTTTGTGTTGGTCTATCACATAAAATCCCAATAAGATACATTTACGTTTGTGGTTGTAACGTGACAAAATGTGGAAAATTTCAAGGGGTATGAATACTTTTGCAAGCCACTGTAGTTGGGATCACGGAGACATGGCTCCAGGGTGACCAAGGCTGGGAGCTGAACATCCAGGGATATTCAATATTCAGGGATAGAGAGAAAGGAAAAGGAGGTGGGGTAGCGTTGCTGATTAGAGAGGAGATTAACACAATGGAAAGGAAGGACATTAGTTTCGAGGATGTGGAATCGGTATGGGTAGAGCTGCGAAACACTAAGGGGCAAAAAACGCTAGTGGGAGTTGTGTACAGGCCACCTAGCAGTAGTAGTGAAGTTGGAGATGGTATCAAACAGGAAATTAGAAATGCGTGCGACAAAGGCAAAACAGTTATAATGGGTGACTTCAATCTACATATAGATTGGGTGAATCAAATTGGCAGGGGTGCTGAGGAAGAGGATTTCTTGGAATGTATGCGGGATAGTTATCTAAATCAACATGTAGAGGAACCAACGAGAGACCAGGCTATTTTAGACTGGGTATTGAGTAATGAGGAAGGGTTAGTTAGCAGTCTTGTTGTACGTGCCCCCTTGGGCAAGAGTGACCATAATATGGTTGAGTTCTTCATTAGGATGGAGAGTGACATTGTTAATTCAGAAACAATGGTTCTGAACTTAAAGAAAGGTAACTTTGAGGGTATGAGATGTGAATTGGCCAAGATTGACTGGCAATTAATTCTAAAAGCGTTGACGGTGGATATGCAATGGAAGACATTTAAAGACTGCATGGATGAACTACAAAAATTGTTCATCCCAGTTTGGCAAAAGAATAAATCAGGGAAGGTAGTGCATCCGTGGATAACAAGGGAAATCAGGGATGGTATCAAAGCGAAGGATGATGCGTACAAATTAGCCAGAAAAAGCAGCATACCGGAGGACTGGGAGAAATTCAGAGACCAGCAGAGGAGGACAAAGGGCTTAATTAGGAAAGGAAAAATAGATTATGAAAGAAAACTGGCAGGGAACATAAAAACTGACTGCAAAAGTTTTTATAGATATGTGAAAAGAAAGAGATTAGTTAAAACAAATGTAGGTCCCTTGCAGTCAGAAACAGGTGAGTTGATCATGGGGAACAAGGATATGGCGGACCAATTGAATAACTACTTTGGTTCCGTCTTCACTAAGGAAGACATAAATAATCTGCCGGAAATAGCAGGGGACCGCGGGTCAAAGGAGTTGGAGGAATTGAGTGAAATCCAGGTTAGTCGGGAAGTGGTGTTGGGTAAATTGAATGGATTAAAGGCCGATAAATCCCCAGGGCCAGATAGGCTGCATCCCAGAGTACTTAAGGAAGTAGCTCCAGAAATAGTGGATGCATTAGTAATAATCTTTCAAAACTCTTTAGATTCTGGAGTAGTTCCTGAGGATTGGCGGGTAGCAAACGTAACCCCACTTTTTAAGAAGGGAGGGAGAGAGAAAACGGGGAATTACAGACCAGCTAGTCTAACATTGGTAGTGGGGAAACTGCTAGAGTCAGTTATTAAAGATGGGATAGCAGCACATTTGGAAAGTAGTGAAATCATTGGACAAAGTCAGCATGGATTTACGAAAGGTAAATCATGTCTGACGAATCTTATAGAATTTTTCGAGGATGTAACTAGTAGCGTGGATAGGGGAGAACCAGTGGATGTGGTGTATCTGGACTTCCAGAAGGCTTTCGACAAGGTCCCACATAAAAGATTAGTATACAAACTTAAAGCACATGGCATTGGGGGTTCAGTATTGATGTGGATAGAGAACTGGCTGGCAAACAGGAAGCAAAGAGTAGGAGTAAACGGGTCCTTTTCACAATGGCAGGCAGTGACTAGTGGGGTACCGCAAGGCTCAGTGCTGGGACCCCAGCTATTTACAATATATATTAATGATCTGGATGAGGGAATTGAAGGCAATATCTCCAAGTTTGCGGATGACACTAAACTGGGGGGCAGTGTTAGCTGTGAGGAGGATGCTAGGAGACTGCAAGGTGACTTGGATAGGCTGGGTGAGTGGGCAAATGTTTGGCAGATGCAGTATAATGTGGATAAATTTGAGGTTATCCATTTTGGTGGCAAAAACAGGAAAGCAGACTATTATTTAAATGGTGGCCGACTAGGAAAAGGGGAGATGCAGCGAGACCTGTGTGTCATGGTACACCAGTCATTGAAAGTAGGCATGCAGGTGCAGCAGGCAGTGAAGAAAGCGAATGGTATGTTAGCTTTCATAGCAAAAGGATTTGAGTATAGGAGCAGGGAGGTTCTACTGCAGTTGTACAGGGTCTTGGTGAGACCACACCTGGAGTATTGCGTACAGTTTTGGTCTCCAAATCTGAGGAAGGACATTATTGCCATAGAGGGAGTGCAGAGAAGGTTCACCAGACTGATTCCTGGGATGTCAGGACTGTCTTATGAAGAAAGACTGGATAGACTTGGTTTATACTCTCTAGAATTTAGGAGATTGAGAGGGGATCTTATAGAAACTTACAGAATTCTTAAGGGGTTGGACAGGCTAGATGCAGGAAGATTGCTCCCGATGTTGGGGAAGTCCAGGACAAGGGGTCACAGCTTAAGGATAAGGGGGAAATCCTTTAAAACCGAGATGAGAAGAACCTTTTTCACACAGAGAGTGGTGAATCTCTGGAACTCTCTGCCACAGAGGGTAGTCGAGGCCAGGTCATTGGCTATATTTAAGAGGGAGTTAGATGTGGCCCTTGTGGCTAAAGGGATCAGAGGGTATGGAGAGAAGGCAGGTACGGGATACTGAGTTGGATGATCAGCCATGATCATATTGAATGGCGGTGCAGGCTCGAAGGGCCGAATGGCCTACTCCTGCACCTAATTTCTATGTTTCTATGTTTCTATGAATGGAGGATCACTACAGGATGAATGAGGGGAGGGGGGGGAAGGTGCAGGGTAAATGGAGGGTGGGTCAGTACGGGATTAATGCGTGGATTAGTACAGGATGGATGGGGGATCTGTACAGGATGGATGGGAACGGGGTAAGTACAGGGTGAATTGGGGAACCAGTGTAGAATGGATTGGGGGGGGGGGGTGGCAGGAGAATCAATGCAAGGTGAATAGGGTGATCAGCGCAGGATGAATAGATGGGGGGGGGGGTAGATGGGGAGGGGAGCACTGGGGATGTCAGTGAGGACTGAATAGACGTGGGAATGTGGATCAGTGCGGGGTCCCAGGATAAGGGGGGGGCGTACAAGAGAGAGAGAGGGAGGGGGTGGGGCGAGGTGGGGAGGAAGGAAGGTCAGCGCTCCTCGGACAACATTGCCCCGCTGCCTTAGCCGTTGGGAACTCCTCGCCACCGCCTCCCACCTCCGCCAGCCAACAGCAAGGTGCGGGGCCGAGCAGTGCAGCTCAGAGATCCTATAGCTATAAGATCTTTGGTGCAGCTGCTTCAGAAGGGTCGGAGCGAATGACAGGCTTCGCATAGCGGCAGCAGCGACCGTGACAGCAGCTCCATGACTCGGTGTTTAGGTTGCCCGGCGGCGCTTTGAGTGGTCAGTGGCACCCGGGCAACCGCTAATTTCGAGCCCAGTTATATGTTATATACCTTTAAAATGAATTCTCAAGACTTTTTCTACTGGGGAAATAGCCAAGAGATTTTCATCACTTATGCTTCTCGACCTTCCTATGTCAATTAAAAAGAAAGCAATCGTACACAAACAGCAACTTAATCAGGCTACTGGAAAAGTGACGAGATCAGTCGCATTGTTGCTCTATGCATAGCCTGATTTACTCTCCATTGTTGAGTATACAGTGGGAAATTTGACTGACTCTAATTGATTTCCCTGTAATCACATTTGGTTAAAATTATCTTCAGTTGCTGTTAGATAGATATTATAAAAAAGTTACCCATAGCCTGACTCTACACATCATAATGGGATGACCGATCTGTTTTTGACGATATTGATTGACAAAGAAATGCTGGCCAGGACATTGGGGTGAGTTCCTCAACCTTCTCAAAGAGCACCATGCGAAGTGCAATGGCCGTCTTCAGAGAAATGACACTTACAATCATGCAGCATTATGTCACTTCTGTTATGTCAGTTTTTGCTTTATCCAGCAGTCTTGTGTAAAAACTCATAACTTTCTCACAGTTTTACCTGAGCCTTTCTTCTTTGCCGTAATACATTTGCTGCGCTTCCACTTCCTCCTGTTGCCTGAGTTTACAAAGCTGCTCCTCACTCTTTTTGAGCAGCTGATTTTTTTCCTTTACCGGTTCTTTGTTCAACTTGCCACAGGAATCCTCCTCAGACTTCTGTGACTGCAGTAGCCTCTTGTCCTTCAGATGCTCCTGATGAGTGCATCTATTTTGAAAGTAAACAGAGTGTGATTACCAAACTCATGAAAGAAAATTGTGCAGAAATTATTTCCAAAGTCAATGGGTGAACAGAAGCTGAGATGCCATAGATACTGTTGATGTGGTAATAAGGCTGTCTTCAGAGGAGACCTAGGATATTCCAACAAACCATAGTGAGGCATTGTTATGCAAGGAAATACAGATACTGGTTTATAAAAAAAGACACAAAGTGCTGGAGTGACTTAGCAATCAGGCAGCATCTCTGGTGAACATGGATAGGTTACGATTCAGGGCAGGACCCTTGTTCCCCACCCCGACCACAATCAGTCTGAAGAAAGCTGGAAGAGAGGACGGGCAGAACAGATCCTAGCAAGTTATAGAATACAGGTAAGAGGGGTTTTTGATACAAGGATAGAAGTGGTGCGAATTGTGAAGCCAGAGGATGGAATATAGGTGGAATGGGATGGGGGGGTGGGGGGGGAAGGGGAAAAAATTCCAGGTGGACAGAGAAATGATGGTGGGGTGGAAGAGAAGAAAAGAAATGCTGTTTGTAGGTTAGTTACCTAAAATTGGAGAATTCAATGTTCATACCGTCAGATCATAAGCTACCCAAGCAGAATATGAGAAGGCGTCCCTCTAGTTTGTGTGTGGCCTCACTCTGGCAATGGAGGAAGCCCAGGAAGGTCAGTATGGAAATGGCAAGGGGAATCAAAATGTTTAACAACCAGGAGATCTGGTCGGGTTTGGTGGACCGACCTAACCAGTGAGGCATATATATGTTAAATTGAATTAGCAGCCTTCCATCTTTTTATTTACTTTACCCATGCCGAATCTTCTGAGACATTTGTGATGTAGTGTAGGCAGCTAACCTTTTCTTCTCATTTAAAAAATATGAGAATGACATTCTTATATTGGTGGTAACATCCAATTTCAATTCAAATACCTTGATGAAATCACTGTTTACTGTACTCACTGTGGTTCTCACTCAGAACAACAGAATAAAAAGCTGAAACACCTTTTCCAAAAACTTTCTCCAAAAACCATCAGTCACACAACATCATGGAATCAGCTCACCCTGACATGACTGTAAATGAGGAAAAACACTTTGGCTTCTCTGCCGTACTCCATTTCCAGGAAATAACCATTAAAATCATTGTAATACACATTTTGTGCACATCATATATTACAGGATCAATGACCTAAATTACTCCGTGTGAGATAAATCAGCTGGAAATTGATGTTTACCCTTCAGATGATCCTACACAACGAGAAAGTAATTTTTGTAACATCGAAGATGTCAGAGTAAAGCGGAGCAATAGGTTGAAGCTGCTGCGATCTCTCAATCTTTGTTTTATATAATAGCCATTGACAATTTTTCTCTGAAAGCTTCCATATAGGTAATCTTTAAACTTTTCAAAAATGACACTTTTACGAACAAGATTATTCATCCTAACTGCTGAAGCTTTTACCCATTATTATCTAAAGGTGAGATTTTTTTTGAATTATGATGTTATGAAGTGCACTGCTTGAAAGGACTGTGGGAGAAGATACAATAGTAACTTTGAAAAGGAAATTGAACATGTACTTGGAGAGAAAATTGCAGAGCAGCAGAGCAGAAGAGTAGCATTGGCGTGATGGATCAACTGCTGCCGCCACCTTCTAGCTAAGTCCCATCATTATATAACATCTGCTTACCCTCTCTGACAGGAGAGTAACCTGCATTCAACTTCTAGTGTAAAAATAGGCTGAAAGTCAATGGGACGATTGGAACTTAATCAAAATTGTGCAGTATGCAAGAAAATAACATTGAGTTAAGGACAGCCTGTCAACAGACAAGATGGAGCACAAGCATTCAGCATCAAAGTAACTGCATGACTCCATAATGCAATGACATAATTTAATCAAAATATAGATGGCTGCAGTTATATTCAAAGCTGTACAGTTTCAGAGGGGGGCAGGAAGCTGCTTCTGGCTGGCCATTAGTTCCACTACACTTCCATTATCCTTAGGGCAATCATCATTTTCTTTCTCGTCTGGCAGATTACTTAAAAGACTCTTGCCGTTTTCATCTTTGTGTCTGTTATCATGTGTAATCTTCTCATTCGTGCTTCACGGGGATTTAGAAAAAGGGTAAGGACTATGTGCAAAGGATTCTATTATCATGACAAACCGTTGCAGCTTTCTCATATTATCAAGGCCTGATGGAAGATCCATGGAGATGATGTAGCTTCAGTTATCAGAGTACCATACAGATAGCAGACAAACTGTCAGAAAATCACTGGATTCCTAAGTCACAGAATATGGAGTTGGGAAAGTGCCAAGGGAATAGTTTGAAAACGGGCAGAATTTAAAAATAGTTGGGAACTGATCCTTTAACACTCCTCTCTAAATGATTTCTTCCCTCTCATTCTTTGTCCTGTAGGTGAATCATTTAGTGAAAGCGCCACACTAATGTTCATGCCCGAAGAGGGTTATTTCATTTCTTTGTTCGTGCACTTCCTTTGCTGATATCAGAAATGGCCACCTGTCTCAAAAAGATTGATTCTACTGCAGATCTTCAGCTGTCTCTTATCAAATCAGATTCACATTACAGTTTACCACCTCTTTTATTGGTACGATTCAACTGTACACATCTTCAAATTAGCTGAATGTTATCAGAACTATTAAATTCCAGTCTTATGAAAGACAGATTAAACAGCTGTGTTTTATCTCGGATACATTAATCTTGGTCATAAAAAGGTGTTTCACTGTAGTTATTATTTCCTTTTTGATTTCTTCTGTGGGTCACTGCACAGTTAAGCGTTAGTTAAAACTCAAAGGGTCTAATTCTCACCAACTTGTCTATTGAAACTGCCGGGGCAAATGCACAAGTGGCACTAATGGACGTGGAAGTTCACAGTGGAATTACAATGTGCAAATATTTTATAAGAAAAAGGAACAAAGTGATTTCCTAAATGTTGGAGGATATTATAAACCTAACAAATACAATTTGAAATTTGAGAATCATTTAAGAACAATTTAAAACGGGAAAGGTATTGTTTATATTAAATTAAGCTGCTAAGCGCAGAAAATTATTGAGGACGTCCATAAACAATTAACATGGTATTGGTTTATTATTGTTACTGGTACTGAGATACAGTAAAAATCTTTGTTTGCGTGCTATCTAGTTAAACCATACTATACACGAGTACAATCAAACCATTATGTAACTCCAAGAGCTAGTACAAAGAGAAAAATGCCAAAGTGCAGAATGAATGTTACAGCGCTATAGTGTTATGGTAATGGAAAAAAGAGCAGATTTAAAAAAAAGTACAAGGACTGTTATAGGTTGGGAGTTCAGAACTACACCCTTAGCTTTATGGGAGATCTGTTTAGTAGTCTGATAACAGCGGGGAACAGCAGTTTTTGAATCAGGTGGTACATGCTTTCAAGCACTTGCATCTTCTGCCTGATGGGAGAAGGCAAATAACCAGAGTGCAACATGGTTCTTTATTAATTTGGCTGGCTTCCTGAGGCAATATGAAGTATAGGTGGGAGTTGATGGGGGAGATGGCATTGCTGGGTTGTGTAATGGACTGGGCTACATCCACAACTCTTTGCAATTTCTTAAAGTTGTTTGTCTTACAGTTGTTGCTAAATCAAGCTGTGATGCATTCCAATAGGATGCTTTCTATGGTGCATTTGTAGAAGTTGCTAAGAGTTGTAGAAGACATACTGAACTTCCTGAAGGGTAGGTAATACTCCCAGTAGTTTGAACTCACCCCAAATAATGCATTAAAAAAGCAGCTCTGGGGATAGAGGACATATATACACACAAGCAAAAGAAAGTTGCCCGGTATGGAAACTATAAACAAACTAGAAAGGTGTCCCAACTTGTGAGCTATCATTATAAAATTCTGGCGACAGGATGGCCATTTGGGTTGACAGTTCACATCTGATCTTGAATACTAAATATGTACCTTTCAGAAGGATCTGCTCTTTTCCTTCTTTCTTCAAGATTTAGCTCCTTGGTATCTTCCTCCTCCTTCGAATACAAATATGAGATCAGAACACTACATATTTATTTTGTTATTTAATAAAACATACACTATGTCAATACTTTCTGTGACTTACTGTTGCACGTTATTAAATCAGTGTTTACAGAACCCAAATGTCGGCGATCACCATACGTCCTAACTTTTCTTTATTTAAAGAATACTTGAGATCAATCTTTTTTTGTCCAAAATGCACTTGCATTCAACTGCTTCCAGGGTAGACATAAAATGCTGGAGTAACTCAGCGGGACAGGCAGCATCTCTGGAGAGAGAGAATGGGTGACGTTTCGGGTCGAGACCCTTCTTCAGACTTCTTGGTTCTCGACCCGAAACGCCACCCATTCCTTCTCCCCATGTCAATTTTATTCTCAAGACGTTCAATTTTCTTCGCTCCATAGATGCTGCTGCACCCGCTGAGTTTCTCCAGCATTTTTGTGTACCTTCAATTTGATTTGTTGGATATGGATTGCTATTTACAACCTATGTTGGATTTCTCTATTCGGCTCACATATTATCAAGTTTATAGTCATTGTTCATATCTCTCACATGCGCAATAACTCTGAGTTACTACAATTAATACAACCCACTGAAATCAACATTACGCACTGAAATGAATCTCCCCTCTCTTGGTCCTGAAGCGTTATTTTGACCTGAAATTGCCACATTTACTTTGCACCCCCCTCTTCCCCAGCACAAATGCTACTCAACCCACTGAGTTTCTCCAGAAGAGTGTTTGTTGCTCCAAACTCCGGTATCTGTATTTGGGTCTCCACTGAAATTAGACTTGCAATGGCACTTGATACTAAAATTTGATCCTAAAATTATCAGACTTCAAATTTATGCCACTAATTCTTATAGCTAATTTTCAACAATTAAAATTCTGCTGTTAACATGAAGGTCGTCCTCCCTAAAGCTCAGAGCATTTGTTTTTTAACTGCAGGTTAAAGGACTAACGCTCTGAAAGTAATTTAGCTACCCCAAAGAACAAAATATCTATTTTATCTACTAATATAAGCAGATTGCCAATATTTCCAATTACCTTCATGCATCAAAAATATAGAAACTGATTGTACCTATGATGCATAAACATTAAAACATGGTTAATGATTTTATCTGACAGAGGATTCAATCAATTACAGGTACAGATATCTATGGACTGTTTTACAGAGAATGCTTGAGGATGCTCCAGAGCATTTCACAGACAATGAAGAACTCCTCAAGTGTAATCACTATTACAGTGCAGGGAAATATTACAGAGAAATTAACAAGAAAACTATTTTTTTTATTGGCATTAGTTAAGCAATAATTATTGACCAAAATCTTTGGTGAATCCTATGTTTTTCTTCAAATAATGCCCTGGGGAATTTTACATCCGCTCAAATAGTTCGGGAGTCAAACCACATTAATGACGGTGCTTCCAATCAGCTCCAATGTGTACTACACAACATTCTCAGTCTCCATTAAGTACTGGGAAGGAACTTGAACTCATTACTTTCTGATTCAAATGGGATGCTGAATATTTAGAAGGGGGTTGAGAGTTGTGGGGTTCAACTGGGAACAAAAACACTGGGCAGAAGATGGAGTCCCTTGCTTGCTTCCACTGTCTTATGGTCTGTCTATGCTCCTATCTACTGCCAGCAGTATTTTGACATTTTAATAATTACGGCCAGTTTAAAAGCAAAATTGTTGTTTACGCAACCCCATACAAACTCATATTTCCTCCCAATCCATCCAAAATCGTAGGCAGTAGTTTAAGCAAACCCTGGGAAGTTTGTATTTGCTGGTACTCCACCAACCTGCAGCAAAATTCTGATTTGCCATCACTTGGGTATAAAATAGACGATAAAGAAAAAATACCACAAGATGTAATAGAATAAATGAAGGGTGGAAAATGACAGTGGTGATAAAAATAAATCAGCTTAGATAAGAAAAACAGACAAAAAAGGTTTCATGGGGAATCAATGGGAATGGGAGGAAACAATGGGGATAAGCAGCTGTAGGGGAATGGTCAACATGTGTGTAGTTTAGAGATAGAGCACGGAGACAGGTGCCCCCCCCCCACCTTGATCTCCCACTAGTTCTGTATTATCCCATTTTAGCGTCCAAACCCTACACATTAGGGGCAACTTGCACATCTTTGGGATGTTGGAGGAAACTAGAGCACCTGGAGGAAAGATAGAGGGAGAACGTGCAAACTCCGCACAGACAGCAACCAATAAGTCAGGATTGAACCCGGGTCTCTGGCACTGTGAGGCAGCAGCTCTACCAGCTGCACAACTGAATACTTTTGTTAGTTAAAAATAGCCCACACTTTCTTTCAGTCAGGGAATAATCTCTTTAAATGTTTAATGAAACACTATGCATACGTTACGGATTGGAATAACCTTAACGCCCTATTTAAAAAAAGTGAACTTCTAAAAATGTCTTCTTATTAGCTCATTTGAATCAATGGAAAAGGAAGCTGTTGCTTTTATATTGCAAAGGAACATTTATGCTTCCAATAAATGGACCTGCATGTACACTCATGAGAGACAGGTACTGCAGCTTGTTGGAGCATCTCAGACAGTGAAAATGAGAAAATGTACAATGGCATGAAATTAACGCTTGATAAAGTGTAACTGCTTCCTGAGAGAGTTGAAACTTTGATGGTTTGAGGACTATGCCAGCTGAACATGTTCAGACATGTTTTGTGCTCTCGCCATAAATATTAGGCCAAAAGCAAGTGAACAAAAAAAAAAAAATGGTGTTTCTGTGTTAAGTAACTTGAGAACATTCGAAGGAGGGAAGTGTAAATTAGCCTCCAGCTTCTGGGTTCAAGCTCACGCCAGATTGCAAAATGCTGAAAACAATGTCTTAGGTTTTGTTGGTTCACATGCTTGATCAATGGTGTTTTACTATTAATGTCTTATTATTATTAATGTTTAGCGTTTTCTGAGTCATTCGTAACTGTCACTGTATGTCATGTTACTTGTGGGCGGAGCACCAAGGCAAATTCCTTGTATGTGAATACTTGGCCAATAAACTTACTTACTTAGTCTCCAAAGATGAGAATAAATGCCACATGTATAGCAGGGACTACTGAGTGGTGAGCTGAGGCACTGAATCACCAACTAGAGAGCTGTCCTGACGCACCACCTACCTCATTGGAGTCCCTCAGACTATCTTTTATCAGACTTTATCTTACACAAAACGTTATACCCTTATCCTTTATCGGTACACTGTGGAGGGCTTGATTGTAATTAGGTATAGTCTTTTCGCTGACTGGATAGCACACATCAAAAAAAGCTTTTCACTGTACCTCAGTACACGTGACAATAATAAACTAAACTACATAGTGAACAAAGTGAACTTTATGTTTAAGTAACCTGAGTTGTTGATGCTAATACTGAATAGCGAAAAATGAGAGATATTCTGCTTCTCCAAAACAAATGAAAAATAATTGTGTATATGTTAACATTTTAAATTGCAAGTTTAAGAATATTTCTATGGTCATCTGGGACAGTTGAATGCAGCCACCACTGCATACAATATTAATTCCTTGAATGGAGTTATGTAAGTCCTCATTCATAACCCTTTAGTACCTAGAAGGTGACTCTGCCATCTGGTCTTGGAGTGCCAGCACACACAGGCCAGAAATAGAAATCTCTAAAATAGCCAACAAGTCATGGGAATTTCTAAACAGAACCAACAGAAGGAATCCCCAGCATCATGCCGTTAAAATATAATTAAACTCAATTATTTTTACGACTGATTGCTTTCCATTAAATAATTCCTCCTGGCCTGTGGTAGCAACTTGTGATCTTGTTCTTAACTTTGACTTAATTGAAATTAACTTTGCAAGATTGGAGCACTATCACCAAGTACAATTTGATTTTGTTTTAATAAGAGATGCGTTACTGAAATTAAACTATGCCTTACAGTAACTGTATTGAATGATTACCTTTGTTCAAACTCAATTACCTTCTTCTATAAAGCTATTGGGCTACGTTAGTTACCCAAACTGACAGAATTTTCAATTAAATAGCATCCCGCCATGGAAGGTGAATGTAAATGTTTAACTTCCAAAGGGATTTGAAAGGTGTTTCTCCTCACAAATGGTTCTGGGTTTGACCTGTGCTGGGCATGACTCCAGAGGTTTCAGCTATTCTTCATGCAAGCCTGAATAGCAAGCATCAATGGATCATTCAACTGCGAAGAACAGAAGTCAAAATTGACAATATCTTCACTGACATGTGCCATTTCCTGTGCTCAGAAGGAGAAGGGAATAATCTTATTAGCACACTGGCTAGCATTTGCAAACTCAGTGCACATTATGGTCTGAGGAAGTTATTAGCTTTAATAGCTCACTTTCACAAAGGAAAACACATTTCCCAGGAGAATCTTCAAAGAATGTTTAGAACAGGCGACATTCTATGTGATCATCCCAGCGGCCTCTAAGCTATCTGCAGATCAATTGCTATGAATATCAGAGCGAGCCCACGATCAGTGCTGAAGTGGATGGGTGCATGAATTGCAATCTGCAAAGAGTAGAAAGCTAGCATAAAATGTCTATAAAAATGTAAATTAATTCAAAGGGGATACCTCTCCTGTGCACTCTCCTGCCAGTCATCAGCCCGTGGAATTGCTTTGTCTATTAGTCTACTGCCAACAGTATGGATACGGCATCATTGCTAATTGCTATAAGAAATTACATTCAGCCTTTTAAAGCTAAATTGGCATATTTGACCAATGAATAAACTATATTAATAGCTGCTTTGTGGCCTAAGCTGTCACCATCCTCTATTGCATTTAATTTAGAAACTGGAGATATTAAAGTGACAAGGACGTGCTAAACTGGAATGTCAATGAAAGTTATCAGTACTCTCTCCACTGAAGGAAAGACAACCTTCAGTCCATCTGTCACATTTAGCTACTTTTAACTTCCCTTTCCACTACTGGGAGAGAGGCAGAAAGAGAACAGACAGTGAAAAGCACTAAGTTGTAGTTAGATGGTAAAATAATGGTTTCAAGAAAGCAATTCAGTGTCAAAACAAAGAACAAAAGGGGGCAATTAACAATTTGTAGGGGAGTGGGAAAGATGGCTCGACTGCTGTCTTTAACTATAGGGCCCACAAATGACTAATCGCAGAAGGCGGCTGGCTACACAGCAATAAAGAAGTGAATCTGTGCAATTTAAAAGTTCTCAAATCTGTCACACGTCAAACAAAAGAATTTGAAAATAGAGCGTTATTGTGAAGAGTTCGAGGGCACTTTTGAAAATCAATTGAAATATTGCAATATTTGACCTTTGATGCAAATGGTAATACTCATGCAGGTAAAAGAGCTTCTGGATTCACAAGACTGCCACATGTTGATTAGGAATCCTTAGCTCCTTTATGGGATCAGGTTTGGAGTCAGAAGAGTTTCTGCAGTTTCTGGAAGCTGCAAAATGCAGTTGTCGCTGTGGCAGTGAAAGATTTGGGGAGTAGGGCTAGGGTGCGTTTTGACCAGTGTTCAATGTAATCCGTGAAAAGACGGGCATAGCTGAGGCTCATGCGAACACCCATGGCTATATCGTACGCCGAAAGAAGTCAAAAGAAAAGTTGTTGAGATTTCTGCAAGTTCTGACAGGCAGAGGAAAGCGAGAGTTGAGAAGCAGACTGGGTGTTTTGTCAAGGAACCGTGATCAGGTGCAGTGTGATGGAAATCCCTTGAATAGACACGTCAGAAATAAAGATAAGCTTTTGCACATTTATTACATAAATACAATTTAATTACAGTGTAGTGGAAATGAAGTGATGTACTTGAAAAAAAAAAAGACTTTGGTTGAAAATTGGTGACCATCACTGCAATATCATTGACCTATGTTCTAACTAAACCTTTTCAAATTACTTCTCTCCTTATTTCAACTCCAGCCTTCACACAATTCTGACACTCACTCCTCATTCCCTTAATCTCCTCCCTAGCAAACCCTTAATAATGAACTACTCCTTCTTGGCCAACACGCTCCAGCATCACCAAAAACTAAAGCATTGCTGTCATAGTCACAGAGTCATAAAGCATGGAAATAGGCCCTTTGGCGCAACTTTCTCCTGCCGACCAAAATGCCCCTTCCACCTACATGCATTGGACCCAGATCCATCCACACCTTTCATATCTATGTACAATCATATCTATATTTCAAAATTACCAAATAAAGCAAAATCTTTCCTTTCTTAATTACTTATGGCTTATAGGTTAGCGATCAGCAGGTCAGCATCAGAGAGCTACCGTTTTGTGGCTCCTGGGTACTTTTATCCAAGAATGAGTTAAATTTAATATTTCAATGCTGCAATAAAGTGCTACAGCAGTATAAAATTAACCACTTCACTTGCTTAATATCACTCATGACAAAATTATTTGTTTTGCCAAGAGCACCAGCTTATAAACTAAACAAATATATTGGAAGCATAAAACAACAGTCTCTGGTGACAAGAGAATTATGTGCTTTACATTGGCAAGCAACACAGATAAATTTACACCAGTTCCTCACATCTGTTGTTAGAGGGAGATCTTGAATCATCTGTCGTTAGAGGGAGATAATGAATAGAGGAAGCTACCGTACGATGATCAGAATGTTGAAAAACAAAGAAATATTAATGCACAAATAGACAGAACTGTATTATTACCAAAAGGGAAGTGTGGGCAATGGAGGCAAGGCAGTGCCCTTTGTGATATCAATTGCCAGTTTAGTTTAGAGATACAGCATGGAAACAGGCCCTTCGGTCCACTGAGTCTACACCAGCCAACAATCACCCGTACACTAGCTCTATTCTACACACTAGGGGCAATTTACAGAAGCCAATAAACCTACAAAGCGGCAAGTCTTCGGGATGTGGGAGGAAACTGGAGCACCAGGAGAAATATGAATCTTTAGAGGACTTTACAGGCCAAATGCAAGGAAGATGTTTTCTAAGACTAGTGGGCAAAGGGTAGATTATTTGGGACTGCTATGAGGAGAAGTTTCTTGGCTGGTGAAACTTTGGAATTCTCTAAACGCAGAGGGCTGTGGAGGCTCAGTTGCTGTGTACGTT
Source organism: Malacoraja senta (assembly GCA_038087875.1). Taxonomy (NCBI): domain Eukaryota; kingdom Metazoa; phylum Chordata; class Chondrichthyes; order Rajiformes; family Rajidae; genus Malacoraja; species Malacoraja senta. Next base: position 17,095,252 of record CM075988.1, read on the forward strand.
CAAAACAGATCAAAAGAATAATGGACATTTGGGAAAATTGCTGCTGACGAGAAGATTAGTCATAATCCTGATGAATGGCAGGGTAGCATTGTCATGGATTCACCGAGTAATTCAGCATGGAAACAAGCCCTTCGGCCCAACTCATCCATGCTGACCAATTTGTCTGCCTGAGCTAGTCACACTTGTCTTGCTACTGGCCCGTATCCCTCTGCACCTTTCCGATCTATGCACCTGCCTTATAAATACAATTGTACCCATTTCTACCGCTTTCTCTGTGCAGCTCGCTTAATATACCAAACACCCCCTGTGCAAAGACGATTGTCCCTCATGTCTCCTTTAAATTGTTCCCCTCTAGCCTGCTTTTATTTCATATATCCTTAGACAAGACACAATAGTAAATGGGATCAGCGAAGATAAAGCAAGTAGAATTGCACGTACTTGATGGTTGGCATAGACATGGGGTGTACTTTAGATTTTAGAGATACAGAGTGGAAACGAACAATGATCACCCCGTATATTACCACTATCCTAGACTTTGGGGACAATTTAAAATTTACAGAAGCCAGCTAATCTACAAATCTGAACAAATCTTTGGAGTGCAGGAGGCAACCTGTGCACCCACAGAAAATGCACGTGGTCACAGGGAGATCGTACAAAATCTGTAGCGACAGCCTCCATAGTCAGGATCAAACCTGGGTCTTTGGTGCTGAAAGGCAGTAACTACCCCTGCACCACTATGCCGCCCGTGATGGGCTGAAGGGCCTGTTTTTGTGCTACAGACTCTCGGACTCTGTGACTCTATAGGAAACAAGTCACCAGATTTGAGGCAAGTGGAAGAATGGAAGTTGATTAAGATTAAGATTTTGGGAGTCAAATGTAAGAAACAAGGGTTTAACCATCACGTTAAACTGTCTGCACAATTGGAATATTGTGTGCAGTTCTGGTTGCCATACTAGAGGCAGCACTGGAGAGGGTGCAGAGAACATTCACCAAGACAATGCCTGCGATGGAATACTTCACTTGAAACATAAAAACATAGAAAATAGGTGCAGGAGGAGGCCATTCGGCCCTTCAAGCCAGCACCGCCATTCATTGTGATCATGGCTGATCGTCCCCTATCAATAACCCGTGCCTGCCTTCTCCCCATATCCCTTGACTCCACCAGCCCCTAGAGCTCTATCTAACTCTCTCTTAAATCCATCCAGTGACTTGGTCTCCACTGCCCTCTGTGGCAGAGAATTCCACAATTTCGCAACTCTCTGGGTGAAAACGTTTTTTCTCACCTCAGTCTTAAATGACCTCCCCTTTATTCTAAGACTGTGGCCCCTGGTTCTGGACTCGTCCCACATTGGGAACATTTTTCCTGCATCTAGCTTGTCCAGTCCTTTTATAATTTTATATGTTTCTATGTTAAGCATATCTGAAGGTGAGCAATGACACAGAACTCATCCGCCCCTCCAAAAAAAATTGTTTGTTCCAACTACTGCACTGCTGTAAATCACTATTTAATCAAAAATTAACTGCACACTGCAAATTTGAGAACTTATTCTAAAAGTATTACGAAGAACTAGCAGCTGTAACCCACTTCATTATTAGAAAATGGATTGCAATGTTGGCAGTTTTATCTAAATTTTATGTTGTATTCCTTCAACAGACTGAACATATGTTATTGGTTTCGAATGAAATAAATTGAGAAGAATCCTGTCAGGTTGTACTTGCAAACAACTGACACAGACACAATTATTAGCACAAGGGCTGGCCATGCAAAGCAACTCCACTACACAAAAGCAACTTTACAACTCTCAAATGATTTGATGCTTATGCATTGAAAACATATTTGATTAAGATAACTAATAATGCTGCTCACCAGGACATAAAAGATGAAATATTATTTTTATAAACAGAATCACAATTGTTGTCATGGTAGGCTAATACTGATGCAGCCTTATATGGACAAAATCCATCACATAACCAGCTTTACAAGGGTTCTTTCAAAATGAAAGCATATCAATGATGACATAACCATAAGTAAATGCTCTATTTACAAAGGAACAAGACGTGCCCTTTGATATAACTACCGAGAATAATTACTTGCAAGGACTTAGCTGATAATAGCCAGGGAAGTAGTGACCGGACAATAAATGGCCTCCGTGTCCATGAGATGAATCAAGAGACGTCTCAAATTCCCACTTCCAATTGTTCTCCAAACAAAACATCTGAGAGAAATTATGATTTTGAAAACATGGTATCTCAAGAATATTTTCTGCACAGTTGGAATATTGTGTGCAGTTCTGGTCGCCAAACCAGAGGAAGCACGTGGGTGCACTGGAGAGCGGCAGAGGAAATTCACCAAGACAATGCTTGTGATGGAATACCTCAGACCCAAGGAAAGATTTGATAGACCGGGTTTCCCTTTAAGCAGAGGAGGCCAAGGGGGAAACTTGAAATACAGAATTATGGGAGATATGGGTTGGATAGATAGTTTAAAAAAAACGTTTTCACACAGAGGGTGGTTGCCATTTGGAATACAGTGCCCGAGAAGACAGTGGAGGGTGGTAGTCTTGGAACAATGAAGAAGTATCTGGATAAGCTACAGCACGTTGTAGGAGCAAGAATGGAAAGGCCATGCAGAGTTGGTGTTCGAAGTAGCAGGCGATTTATTAAGACTCGTGCTTACGCACCAGGAGGTGCGTGGCCTTTCCATTTTGCTCCTACACACTTGAATTATCAAGGCACTGTAGGCTAAGGGCCAAAGGCTAGTGTAGGGAAATGGGATTAGTGCAGATAGGTACGTGATAGTCAGCATTGATATGGAGTGCTGAAAAGCATGTTTCTGCACTATTTGACTCTATGAGTATGATCACACATCATTAAATAGAGGGTAGCCCATCTGATTGATTGATTAAAAGATACAGCAAGGAAACAGGACCTTCAGCACACCGAATCGACGTCGACCATCGATCACAACATTCCACCACTTTTGTAACATTCCCTACAGACAAAGGCTAATTAATTTATAAACCCATCTTTGTATGTGGGAAAACCACCAATTCTCTTATCTGGGTAGATATGAGATGTGTCATGACAAAACCTGAAGACAAGAAGGGGAATTATGTGATGTCATATCCCATACCGAAGGTTACAAGGATAGTATATTTAGCTGCTTGTATCACTGGTATTTGTGGAACATTATTGTTCATAATTTAGCTTAGTTCTGCTTATATAACAAAGACATCAAAAGTGTTTGGCCGCAAAGTACCTTGGAATGAATCTGAAACAGACGGTCGGAACTGAAGAGGTTCTTTCCATTGAACATTTACCTTTTCCACTCAGTTTTGCCAGTACCCATTTAGATCTGTAACAAAGCTTGGTAGAAAATGCAACCAACTGTGGCAGCCAAGGTAATTTATCCCACCTCACCGCACAAAAATCCACTGGCCTCAAGAACATCTATTATGCATCAATCACTTTTCTTCTAAAATACAAACCATGAAGCATCACCAAAAATCACAGTTGGCAGATTATTATTCTGTATGGGTGAGACCATTTGAGGGAGCTGTTTGTAGCTTCAAGCTTTACACAATTTAAAAGTGAGCCCTAAATGAGATGCTGGCTTTTGTGGTCTTGCAGTGGAGATTAAGAAAATACTCCTACCGCTGTGGAATGTCCCACTGCCTATGTATGTGGCTTGCATTGATACAAATATAGGTTGGTCTGAAATTTCCTGGGACATTGTGTCAACAATTTAAATATAGTTTATTGGGCATAATTCTGTACCTTAAAAATGGTCTTTACGTTTCAATCAAAACTAAAAAATTAGGAACTTCACAAAATGCATTAATGTCCCTTGGAAGCAATTTTGCCTCATTAGAAAAATCTCAATACAACACTACATTCATAATTCACAGCTGGGAGGCTCCTAAAATGTCAGGATTGCCACTGGAGTGAAATTTACAAGGACTAAAGCAGATCAATGGTGATTTCAGTGTGTGAATTACTTTCGGTAATTGCCAAACAATTTTGTAGAAAATAATCACAAACATCGCTTCCAGAATTGTAGATGTCTCGTGTTCCATTCTACATTTCCCAAAATATTTTATCGATCAATTTTAGTGCAATAGAAATAGAAAATGCTGGATATTCTTAATATGTCAGGCGTTATTTGTGACTGCGAAACAGAATTAGTGTTTGTGGTTGTCCATATAGTAATCAGATTTTTAGCTCAATGGATACTCCATCAGAACTAATGAAAAGTCCAGGACCAGAAATATTTTTTGTGGTCTTTGCAGGGATGTTGTGAGACCTGCTGAATTTTACCATCTATTCCAGTATTTATTGATTGAAACCAAAATGTTTATAATTGCCTTTATTAAAATCTGACAATGTGCTCTTTAACCACATGTGATTTTTTCTATTACAAATCTCAAATCGTGGAGTATAGAGACAAATAAATAAATGATGGGTCTTTGTCCCAAACATTATGGAGGGCACTGTATATATATATATATTCAGAGTCTGAAGAAGGGTCTCGACCCGAAAAGTCAGCCATTCCTTCTCTCCAGAGATGCTGCCTGTCCCGCTGAGTTACTCCAGCATTTTGTGTCTACCATGCCAATATATTACTGCCTACCCTACGCAATTTTATTTTCTGTAATAATATCTTCAAATGCTGAAGAGAATTATCTTCTCCTCATAGTGTTATGAGATACTTTACATTATTCGAGACGGGAGACAGAGCAGTAGTTTACCATCTTACTGAAGGTAACAGCTCTGACATTGAACAAAACTGTCCCTCACAACCGCACCAAAGCATCAACCTAGATTTTGTAATTAAATCTCTGTAGAATGTCAAATATTGTTCCAAATGCAAAAAGATGTAGATCTGTTAATTCTGGATCTGACATTTTTAGATATTAATTTTTAAACTGGGGCATACCAGTAGGTATTTTAGTACAAATTAAGTAATTTCTGTATGGAAGCTTTAAAAGTACAATCACAGTAGCACAATCTCGGTATTAAAGATGATACTCAGTTGGGGAACAAAGGGAGATTTATGGCTTTCTGCTTCGTGAGAAATTATCTTTGTTTCTTCAGGCCATCTCTACTCAAACATAGAGACATGAACAATTTTGTTTCTAATGACTGCAGGAGGATAACAGGGGAGCCAATTGGCCCAATAAACTTCAAATGTCCTTTGAACCTTGAACAGCAAAAAAAATTATAAGTGTATGGCAAACTGCTATAATGGTTCTCAAATGATTGTCATATAACGTTAACTGCACGGCAGGTGAAGGGAAAGCAACATAATAAAAGAGAGATTGGACTACTATCACAAACACTGCAGTATGCTTTTGGGCCAACAGCATCAGCAGCATCATATCTCATATAGTGGCAATTTTAAAATACTGAAAAATCACTATGGCTAGCATTTTTGCAACCTCGGTGGTATTTTACATAATTAGATTTCCTGGTGTAGAGTGGACATTTATTCCAAATCAAAGTTAATGCTTGGATATTTTATATCCATAAATTACACAAGACTCATAGCAAAAATCCCTTGATAGAAGGGCCTCGAGCTACAATGTTTGTTGCACTAATGTGAGATTCACTTCTTGCTGGTCCGGAATGTACAGTGTGCTATAATGACTTTCTAAATCAACGTTTAGTTTGAGGGGAATTACCAACTAAAAATACTTTAACGTTAGAATTTGTTCCGATCAGAAGGCAGGAAAAGTAGTGTTGCATTATTATTATTACCATTTCTCACCCTTCCTTACAATTTATAAATAAATTTATAAAGGCTCAAGAAATATCTCGGCATTCATGTCTTGCAATGTGATCTAATAATGAGCAACCACAGAAGGAGTGCTGCATTGTCAGTGATACTCTCTTTTAAATAGCACACCAAACAAGGTCTCCACCTGTCAATGTAGATGGAGGTAGAGAATACAATAGCAACATCTGAAGACCTTGCTTAATGAAGAAAGAATTCACCCCCAAATAAAAATAACCAAATAAATTATCTGGTTATCTCCCTTATTGTTGTTTCTGAACTTTGGTGAATGTTAATTGGTTGGCATACTTACTTTCAAAATAACTTTGGTTATACTTGAAAATAATCTAGTGGCTGATGCGCTACATAAGTGCATGAACTATATCAGTTGTAGCTACTTATTTCATTGATTTATACCAGCAGGACAATCCAGAAATCAGGAAAATGTAATACTGACAACCTAATCTCAACAGGGATTTTGAATAAAATTAGCATTCGGGTGCTTACCCTTCTTTAAGAAATCCGATGGCTATTAATAGAGGCACTAATCCAAAACCTGTAATTCCTAATGAGAAATGGTTTACCGAGGAGTAACACACATAATACCCAAACCCAGAATGTTGTGCAAAATGGATTGTCCATTCCTGTTGCTGAAGAGCTTAATGATCTGAATTGTATTAACTATACTTGCAATTTGCTGGTGTTGAATAGGAACAGCATTTTACAATACTAGGAAATATAAGATAACTACTTTAAAGGCACTAAAATAATGAAAAGGCAAAAATACAAATGTTTTATCGACAATGCTCAGAGACCTGTTACATTTGAAACCTGATCTGCTTGTACCAACTACAATGCTGCATTCTACTTCGCATCTATCTCAGAAGATCTTTAAACAGTTGTGCATAATTCAGAATCTGGAATTGGAATTATTATCTGGGAAATGCTAGTTGTTGCTCCCAATGATTACTGAAGACAAACTGAAATGTGGTACTATATCAGATTCAAATTGAATTGTGGTACTGTATCGAAAACAGATAAGTAGAACAAAGGTCTGAAGAAGGGTCTCGACCCGAAACGTCACCCATTCCTTCTCTCCAGAGATGCTGCCTGTCCCTCTGAGTTACTCCAGCATTTTGCATCTACAGTACCTTCGATTTAAACCAGCTTCTGCAGTTCTTTCTTACACACAAGTAGAACATTTGCTGTGATCTCCATTCCCTTATTTTCTGACTTCCATACTTAGCCTAATAGGATAGGCACAAGATATTTTAACTATTAACGGAAACTCAAAGACACCATGCCAGGGTTTGGAAGCCTCATGAGTATTTTTCTCTCTTTTGAGGGATAGGCAACTCATTTTCAACTCTACATCTTTTCCCAATTGTGCATGGACAACTGGGAGCTTGTTCTGTGGAAATGCAACATGTGATCATGCAGACATTTATTCAATGCAATAACGTTGCTTAAAGGGTAATGTAAGATGCCTGTACTGTTAGAGCACAGCAGGATGAGGGTGTTATCTTATAGAAGTGCACAAGATTATGAGAGGAATAGATAGAGTAACTGCACAGAGTATTTTAGCCAAAGAAGGGGAACCAAGAACCAAAGGACATAAGTTTAAGCTGAGGGGACAAAGATTTAATAGGAACCTGTGGTGTAACTGTTTTTTTTACACAAAGGGTGATGGGTATATGGAACAAGCTGCTGCAGGAGGTACCCGAGGCAGGTACTATTACATTTACAAAATATGTGGATAGGATAGGTTTGAAGGATACGAGCCAAATGCAGACAGGTGAGACTAGTGTAGATGCAGCATGCTGGTTGGAGTGGACAGGTTGGGCAGCAGGGCTTGTTTCCACATTGTGTGACTCTGTGACCCAATGTATTCCAACACTTTAAATGTTTTATCTGCAGTGTATAATCTGCTCTTCCTTTAAAGAGTTCCTATGATTCATTCTTTATGATGAGTTCAATCTAAATTATGAAATTTAGCATGCCTAAAAATCATTCTCAAACTTCACAAAAAAATTGTGCACTTGAAAACCGGAAGGAAGTACTAAGAAGCTTCAAAGATCGATAAAACGCTGGAGTAACTCAGCCGGTCAGAGTATAACTGAAGAAAAGGAATAGGTGACGTGACAGGTCTAGACCCTTCTTCAGAACCTTCCTTCGCTCCTGAGATGCTAAATGAGTCACTGGGTGACTCCAGCTTTTTATGTCTATCTTTGGTTTAAACCAGCATCTGCAGTTCCTTCCTATACATATAAAGAAGCTTCACGAGTTGACCACATTGCTCTCTATGAAGCCTGACAGAGTGCTCATTAGTATTTACAAATATTTTTATGCATTCCCATCAACTGTGATGTTGTGTGCCCTGTTCCCACTGGCAGGTGGCGATGTCACTTCCTGCAGAGCTGAGCAGATGTTAAAGGGGGCTTAACTCTTCTTCTCCTCCATGCGCCTACACCTTCCGCATTTTAAATAGATTTAATTATATACCAGGGCCCGGCATTTTAGTATACATGAAATCTGGACTGCAGTGAAATCAGGCCAGGATATTAAGATATTCAAAAAAGCTTATCTGAAGCAGGCTGAGGGATCAATCTGTTGGTTTTGTATATTTAAATAGAGCACAGCTGCAAGGCTACTTAATCTTTTGAAACGAGTCTCTGTAGAATGTCGTAGTCAACAATTTAAATAAAACATGCTCAAACACTCTTTCCTGTAGATTTGCAATTAAATTATAAGGAAAGTTCCAAACTAAGAAAAATGGAGCAGAAAGCCGTCCTTGTTTCTTTTATAGAACGAGCGGGTTTGGCTGTCTTCCCTCCTAACATAACAACGTTTCAGATTCGTTGTTTGCCCCCATCAGGTTACCAAATGAGGATTTTTTGTTTCTGAGGCAAATAAGTGCCAAGAAGATACTCTCCAATAGAATGGCTTGCTTAATTCTACCCAAACCTAACAATATTCATCTGTATAAACAGTCACTGAAAAGGGATTAGGAATGGGAATCCTGGACAATATTTTATGGTTGGGCTTTTGGATAGGGACAAGATGTGCAGGGATTGGACCGGTATGCTTAGGCCTGTGACATTAGTTTCATCTTGGCATCATGTTCAGCACAGACATGATGGGCCGAAGAGCCTGATTCTGTACTGTACCATTATATGTTCTATTGTCAAAGATCTGTTGGGGATACGAGGGCCAATTGTAATTGGCTCTGCTATCCTGTCTTCTAAAGAAGTGCAAGATTTGCACCTCACTTCCATTTCTATTGCGTGCCTTAAAGGCAAACGTAATACTCTGTTTTTCACCATGTGACTCTAAATCTTTAACCTCAACTTGCTGGAATTTTCTGGTGAAATTTGCCAAATAGAAATCAGGCTACTCCTATTTACCAATAATTTGAGAAATGGCTTTCTAAAACATGGATCCCATTGATTAATTTATCACAAATTGTATTAAATAAAACTCAAACAAAATCTATAGTAGAGAAATGTAATTTGACAAACAGTAGGTTGTCACTGTATTCAGGCTTTGACACAGCTATAAAACATTTGAGCTGTAATCATATGATTTATTAAACTACAAGAACATCTCGATTCAATTTATATTACTGCCTTGTGTTTCACTGCTGGTCAGCTTAGGATATAATAGCCACAACCCTCTCATAAGTTATCTAGTCATCCTACATGTGCCAACATTGTGCCGGCTTGGCAGAACCGATCTTTTAGTTAAATAAAGGCATCTCCTATCAGCTACAAGATAATCAATTACATTATTTTCAGGGTGATTCAGTTACTGAAAAATATTTTTTGGAGGAGAACAAATTATATAAATCAAAGGACAACTCTATTTTTTTTTTTAAACCCATCACAGAATCGGTTTGATTTTGTAACTAGTGCCACAACGTTACTGTTTGTAAGCTGCCGATAGGATGACCAAGTGTCTAATTTATATTAGCTTAAAGAATTATAGGGACTGTCTGTCTCCTACACCTCTGAGCAATAAAATTAGCTTTTAGGTAGAAATACAATGTTTATAAAGTACTCACAAAATTGTTATCGATTTCATCCGATTCTTCAGAAGCCCGCAGATCTTTAAGTTGTTGGCTGGGTTCAGAGTCCTGTGGACAAATTGTAGTTAATTTAGTTTTAAAATGTGTCTGATAAACATGTTATTTACTGTTGCTCTGGTTGCATAATCGGAGGCAAATTAACAGCTTGATTTATCCAGTCTAAGTTAAGAGATCCATTAAAGTGGAAGGGAAAGATAAAGCACCCACTTTTTCCCCCAAAAATGCTTCCCCTACTTCATTGCAAATCAATAACCAAATCCTTTTCATTTTTCTAACCTAATGTCATGCTGGATCTTGGGAGAAATTTAAAATTGTCCCGTGGAAATGAATGGAATTTAGTGACCAGTTTCTCATCCTAGTAATTTTCCACATTAACGACGAACCAAAATAAGGTAAACGTTCCCTCCACCTCCCTTATCTTTCGCCACCTCTACAAAGTCACCAATTGGTTGATGTCTTTGAAATTTGACATATTAAAATGTTGTCAATCTAGAACTGCCCAAATTTGAGAAAATTTCCAACCAAATATACTACGTTCACAAGGCAGGCCTTTCCTTAAGCACACGATAGTGGACAGGTCAAAACACGTTCATTTTCTGTGAATGCGAGTTGGCTCATCTCACTCACACGAGTGTGCTTTTCACACGCCACACTAGAATTTGATGCAAGGTGCAGTAATGCAAGATGATGTTAATCAAAAGGGTGGTAACGAAGACATGCTAATCCTTCTTTTGGATGACAACCATGATGGGGATGATCAGCCACGATCACATTGAATGGCGGTGCTGGCTCGAAGGGCCGAATGGCCTACTCCTGCACCTATTGTCTATTGTCTATTAACAACCTATTGCTGGTTCTACAACCAAGCAGAGATCTGATAATATTTCTCCGTTAACCAGCATTAGTGAATCAAATCAATTAAGATTTTTCTACCACAGTTTGCCTACTTTTGACATGAGCAACGTGGATCCTGGAATTGAACTGATTTTGGAGTTCAAAAGAATCTTGCTGTTATTGGAGTTCTAAAATGTTTAATAGACGTAATATGAATGCAAGTCTTTTTGAGTAGCGGCTCACTTATTTAGTAACTCGTCTCCTCAATACTAGTCAATAGACAATAGGTGCAGGAGTAGGCCATTCGGCCCTTCGAGCCAGCACTGCCATTCAATGTGATCATGGCTGATCATCCCCAATCAGTACCCCGTTCCTGCCTTCTCCCCATATCCCCTGACTCCGCTATCTTTAAGAGCCCTATCTAGCTCTCTCTTGAAAGTATCCAGAAAACCGGCCTCCACCGCCCTCTGAGGTGTTTCTCGGGCAGTTGTCTTTAACTGGGGAAGTGAGTAAAACTACACAGCAACTGCTCATATCAGTGATGCTGCCTTCTTTTGTTAAAGGGTCATATGTGTAATTTGGGTGTTTAAGTGATCCATGTCTTAGGGTTGAAACCTACCTCTGATGTATCAGTTCACCCATGCCTCCCCCAATTAACATAACATTGTTCCTGATCAGGAGGGAAATAAAATTCACTCAGCGGTTTCATACATTGGAATTCTGCTGTGGAAAAAAACATTTCCAACATACAATAGAGAAACTATTTCCTAAATATTATTGTAACATATTCTAATATTAAGACATGTTGGAGTAAGAATACCATATTTTCTTTGGAATTAGACAAAAGATGATATTAAATGTCAACTGTAAACATGGAATAGCATGCATGATTGAACAACTATAAAGGGCCTTCCTTGTACATGGATAGTGACTGCAAATTCTTTAAACAAATAACCATGTTTGTTTTCTGGCTTCCCATTGGATTGAATTGTATAATGCCTCTCTGCATGTGTCTCCATTGACCATTAGTTGTGATGATGCCAAAGAACAATTCTGCAGACTTTGCAAGATAATGGGATGAAAATGTGAAATTATGAGATTTTTTATGAACACCTAACAAAACCATCTAGAGGAGCGTTTCAAAAATATTGGCCAGAACATCTTTTTGGATAGGTCACAGATGGTATTTGCTGTCTGCTGTCTAATTATATCTTTGCCAACAACTTGCTTGGAACAGCTTACACAATGCCAGATGTACTGCTGTACACCTAACAATACATTGGTAAAGATATCTCATCTAGATTAGACCAGGCTATCATGCCAGATTTGCACATTGACATCATCCTTCCCTGATATTTGGCAATTGGAATAGCATTGTCGATTGTCCTTCATATGGCCACAATTTGGAAAGTGGTGTGTGAAAAAGCATCATACTTAGTTGGGACACAAATGGTGCAGTAACTCCAGCAGTTCAGCGTCTCTAGAGAACACGGATAGGTGATGATTCAGGCAGAGACCCTTCTTCAGACCCAATCCGAAACATCACCTATGCATGTTCTCCAGAGATGCTGCCTGACCAGCTGAGTTACTCCAGCACTTTGTGTCCTTTTGTGTATTAACCAGCATCTGCAGTTTCTATACTTGGGTGGGATGGAGAGTTGATGCTGTGAGAATACAGAACAGTGCAACATGGTGAAAAAAGCCCTTTGGCCAATGATGTCTATGCAGAACAGGAAGTCAAATCAAACTAATCCCTTCTGCCTTCATATGATCCAGAACTCATCAGTTATCCAAACTCAATATTTTCCCATTTGTCCAGATGGTGACTAAAGCCACAAAGTAAAGATATATATATTAAAATGCTCACGGCATTTTCTAAATGAAGTGTGGGGAGATGATTGACACATTTGGAAATTGGTAGCTAAATTGAGCAATATTTAACATCAAAATAAACGTCCAAATATATTAACGTTGCCAACTTTATTGAGAAAACGTACATTTTCTTTCATTTCAATAGTTAGGCTCATAAACTATTCTCCAAAATATTTGACGAGTGAAGAATAAAACGTGAAATTCCAAAGTAGGTTCAGTGACCAGCAAGGTAAATATCTGACAAATGCTAGGAATATTGATGTATTTTGGGAAGAACAGACAATAAGAATGAATTGCCCTTTGGAGAACAAATATTAATCTTCTTTAAACTACTTTTTTTTTTTTTACAAAAAAGGCACTGAACTAATTAACTGACAGGAATGGTGACGGCAGACTAATTAAATCTGAATGCAATTGATTTCCAGAAATTTTTATTCGAAGCTCAGCATTACTGTACTTCAAAAGCTTGTAAAACAAATATAATGAAGACAAATGGTGCTGTCAGCTGTGAGTAGTGGTTACTTGGCTGGAATTCTTGACAAACTAATTAGTTAAAACAATTAAAAAATACAATTTCAATTTGAATAGGAATACATTTGCACTGCATTTATAATGTTGGATTGAGAAACGATACACCAAGCAGGTAAAATGCACTATTCTAAACTGATCAGGATGCTTTGTATCCAAGGAAACCAGGGAAGTGGTGGAGAGCAGAAACTCCGAATGACATGATCAAGTTTAAAAAATCCAAGGAACCCAGTTAATATAAAGGGTAAACCAAAAGACTTGCATTTATATAGCACCTTTTTTTTCTTGCGTAAAGGCTCTGTCTTACCTGTTTGCGGTCATCGGCGGTGAAGCGCGGCTTCGCCTGTAGAGTGGACCGCACGGCAACGGCGAGAGCGCCGAGCCTATCCACGGGAGCGCCGCACGGATGCTGCGCGGGGGCCGAGTGATTCAAATACGGCTGGTCCCACGTGCTTGCAGTAAGTTAAAAAAAGGGCGGGCCGACTGCGATGACGTCGGCCCGCCGCACGTGACTCACTAGCGGCGGCTGTGGCGGCGGCCGTCCTGATCGCGGCGGCTGTGCCTGCGGCCGTGCCGCACACGTGCCTCACTGGCGGAGGCTGTGGCAGTGGAAGTTTGACGCACGGCGCTCGAGCCACACTGGCGGCGGCCCGTGCGGGCGGCCGTGCCGCACTCGTGCATCACTGGTGGAGGTTGTGCGGTAAGAATATAGTTTTCAACAGTGTAGGTTTTATTTTAGCACCGTGCGGTGTTGGGAACACCGCCGCACGGCCCCGGAATTGTGCGTTCTCACGAGTGCGCGGTCTATGGCGGCAGATTCTTCCCGTTTCGCCGCCAATGACCGCAGACTCGTGAGACAGGCCTTTTACTCTGCTGCTTCACAGGCAACAAAATAATGTAAACTGCTATAATGTTGCAAACCACAACAATTAATTTGTGCATAAAAGATTCCTTGGACAGCAATACAATTATGACCAGTTAATGCATAATAGTGACAACGCGGCATTTCCTCATCTCTGAATTGGAGTGTTTGCATGATCAGGTGAAGTTTAAACATAATTTTCTCAAGACAAGAGTTAGAATTCTAACAATAGTAGGAAGATATTTTGAGATCAATAGACCAATTCTTTTCAATCTGAACTTTTCTTTCTTCATGTGTTGGAAGAAACTGCAGATGCTGGTTTAAACCGAAGATAGACACAAAAAGCTGGAGTAACTCACTGGACACAAAAAGCTCCAGAGATGCTGCCTGTCCCGCTGAGTTACTCCAGCTTTTTGTGTCTATCTTTTCTTTCTTCACCTGCTTTCTCTGCAGGTGTTGATTCCTATTCAGTGTAGATCTTATGGATGGCAAATATAGGGAGGTCATACTGTACATCAAATGTTATCAGATCAAACCAGAAATTATTTAACTATCCTTCTGTGTCACGTGCAGGTGATCATTATGTTCCTGAGCCCAGATTAGAGAAGTTTTCAGCCTTTTCAGTAATAGAGTACGTTAAATCATCTTGTACTTTGTGCCCTCTCCATACTAAGATACACAGGTCTCTAAAGAGTGCTTTATAAACATTCATTTATCAACACTTAGTTCTTAACTGTTGGATTGTTGACCTCTGTTTAAGAACCCCACTTCTCAATTTGACACCCCTTTCATTTCAGGAGGTGAGGCCTCTTCAATTCAATATCAAAGATTCAATTGTATCTGAAAGCATGTTCTTGGATTCTGGCATGCAACAAGTTCACATGTCAGGCCTTCTGGATCACAACGAGTGCAGGCACAGAGGTGGGGGAAGCAGTGTGGCCGTGCGGCAGAGAAGAGGGGAGTGGGGGGGGGGTTGGCTGTAGAAGCAAAATCCGGCCCAAGGTCTTAATTGTAGCTGACATTTACTTGCCAATTTTTCTCTTTTTTTCTAATGGCTGGCTCTTTGTCAATGATTGAAATAAGATCCTACAAAGGCTAACTTAAGCAGACTACTAATTTATAAAGCTACACAGGTTGTAAAGCTATGTGGAATATCCCCTTATACATACAATAATTCTTTGATGTACAATTGGTGATTCATGATGGATGGTCGAAATGGCTGTTGGCTATTGTCAAAGGAGTTGAACTGACTCACATTAATGAATAAAGAGGGCGATATCATATCTGACCTGTTTATGCATCTTGTCTAATATTCAGACAATTGGACCACATTTCAAACAGATCACATAACAATCAATGCCTTATGATCCAATGTCAAAGTTCAATACCTAAAAATATAATTTTCCCTTCAAATCTTCCGCTACACCACTATTTCTGCACCATCATTGTATTTTTTATAAATGTACAAGTAATATCGTGGGTTGCAAGTCAAACAATTGTTCCTTTGTTTCTCTGTACTCCGCAAAATAACCAAATTGACATTCATGAATCCTAATCACTAAAACGATTCCTCTAAAATATAAGCCACTGAACCCTGTGCATTAACATATTAAACCTGCTGATTAACAGGGGTTGTGGAGGAGGAGGGGGGCTGTATTTTTTTGCCACTGATTTAGTTTCCTTGAATATGCTGACATTTTACTGCAAGGGCTACAACATGTTGAAATTAATAATTGCACGTGAACAACCCCTGCTGCTATTAATGTACAAATTGATTAACATGGCAATTTATGGCAATGAAAAGGTTAGCAGTAATCATCAGGTTGTTGCAATTTGATAGACTATTTGTTTCTCTTCTTTTAGATTCACAAAAACAGAATTTCCGATTTCACCTCCATGGAAGTTATTGTATTGACCAACTAATACTGCAACCAACCTTGCATCTGGTGACATGTGCTGCCTAATCCCCAGCAATGGGCAGCAGTCACCTTGCCAGCTAGAAGCAGCACTGAACCCTACATCATAGTAGTGAACAGCCACACGGCTCACCCTGGTCCACTCGTTCACCCTGGCTCACTCAGCGGCAGCCCACACAGGCAGTGTCTACACAATGTAATGTGATTCATTGTTAGGTTCATGCCAAATTCCCGACATGTCTGTGTGCAGCAACAGGGAGGGCAGAAGTTCTTGCCAGTTTCCAATACACAGTAACAACTGCCAGTAACGTATCTCTATTATGCACTGTAGCATAATGCTGTGGTGAACCCCTTGAGCACCGATTCTTTCAGCACGCTCATTCATGGAAATGCATCCTGCACTCTTAAATGAGATACCAGTGCCATCCCACAGCAGAGAACTGTTGCCATTTTTGTTCTTGAAATGAAATGACATATAGTCGTCACCAGAGTAGATCATTTTAACATGGAAGTAACAAAATATGGATTTGGAACAATTATCTAAATATGGTAACAATATGTATATTATTTCATGAAATACATTTTATAAACATATTTATGATGGACATGGGTAGACTGTAAAGCTATTTTCACATAAAGGTGTCAATGATTATGACAAGGGAAACATTTTCAGCCTCAGCCTTCCCATTATCAGTTTAGTTCTTTTGGCATTCAGACCCGAGCTTTGTACAAATGAATGCCTACCATGCATCATTCAGATTAGCATTAGATTTAGAGATGTCAGTGTCATTTAAAGGACAGTAAAAAACTTACCAATCTCTAAATACTAAATTAATACTTTGTCTGCAAACTGGGGTTTCCTCCAATCGAAAATACATTTCCTTTTTCAATTCAGAAATTTAAAAAAATGATTGCAGTTGAAATCTAAGAGAGTTAAAATGAATTTTTAAGCATTGAAAGAAAAGTTCCAATGAACTTGCATGTTAATAGCATGTTCCACAGCCATAAATGTCCTGCAAATACCACAGGTATGGATAATACATTTGCTATGAATCGTACCTTTTGAGGTGGATTACACGGTTCATCATGGGTTTTGGAAGGCATGGTAGATTTTTTATCCCTTTCGTTTTGTCCGTTGCATTTATTAATTTCCGTTTCTAAATCATTTGGCTGTTCAGTAGCACAGGTCATTTTAGCGTCTTCCTCACTTTTATGTTCAGACTTCAAGTCCACATCTCCAACCTGCGACAATTTTGATGTGCCATCAACTGAGTTGCATCTACTATCTCCCGCTCCAAGTTCTTCACTTTCTGCTTCATCAATTGCCACTGCACGCCGCAAGTGCCCTGCTTGTACAGGTCTCATTAGAACACCATCCTCTGTGTCACTTTCACCTTTGGCTTCTTGCTTTTCTTCATTGGAGTTAATGTTGTCATCATCATCATCAGCCTCTTTGTCAGAAGTTAACTTATCTGGGGTTGGGGGCTGAACATCGCGACTCTCTGAGTCAAGCATACTTCCGGGATCACTTCCTCCATGGCTTTGTTCAAAGAGTACCTTTTGTTTGCACGTGCAAGTCATCAAAAAGAAGAGGTCAGTCAAATGTATTCAGCAGCCACAATGAATTGATCAGTTATTACTTTATCTAAGTTAACTAAAAAGTGCATATCACTCATCTCACAAGTGTTCAAAACAAAATTATGCATTTTGCATGGAATAATTTCTGTCTAAAACAGCTCACTCTCCATACCATTTTATAACAAATCTGTGATTTGTTTCACTTCATTCCACCTGTGAAGCATTTATCACCTCCAAGTATAAATGAAAAAACCTGTCACAAGTATGTTTGATGCTTGGTGTGAATTAATTTCAACATAAGAGGTGACAAGGTTATCAGGAATAATTGAGGCACGATATTTATTGACGTTCATGCGGCCAATAAACACAGCAGCTGAATTCAGTTAAACATCAAAGAAAAATAAAAACAAATGACAAACGGCAGATGTCTCGACTGAGCCATGGGCTGCCATTGAGCAAAAGACATTTAACAGAATAGATGAAGGTAGACGAGTCAAAGAAGATTACCCCGAGTTGTCTGAAGAAGGGTCTCGACCTGAAATGTCACCTATTCCTATTCTCCAGATATCCGACTGATACACTGAGTTGTTCCAGCTTTTTGTGTCTAATCTGAGTTGATAGCTCTCCAGCCATTATTATTTTGCTGCTTACTTTCTTGTCTTGAACATAAATGAACTAAAAGATAGCTTTTTTTAAGAGATACAGTGTGGAAACAGGCCTTCTGGCCCACCTAGTCCATGCTGACCAGCGATCACCTGTACACTAGTTCTATCCTACACACTAGGGACAATTTATAGAAGCCAATTAACCTACAAACCTGCACGTCTGTGGGATGTGGAAGGAAACCGTAGCACCCACAGAAACCCACGTGGTCACAGGGAGAACATGCAAACTCTGTACACAGCACCCATAGTCAGGATCAAAACCAGGCCTCTACCGCTGCACCACTATGCCACCCATTCTGGGGAAATCATTTTTATCAGCAAATATTTAAATCTACCACCACTTGTTAATGTAAATGGCTTCAAGAAATAGAAGAATCATGAACATTGCAGAATATTTCCCACTTAAAACAAAATCATTATTTTCCATTTTAAGTAACCACTGTATAGTGGAATTATAAAACAAGCAAATAATTCTGGGGATAGTTCTAAAATAATACATTTGTTCCTACTTTTCATTAGTGGGCTCAAAGAGAGAATGGAATTATAAATGAAAACATAATCCACAAGCCATGAAACTTTGATTCACAAATTCAGACACAAATTTTCCCACTAGTAGACATTACTCCTCATAAACTAATTCACTTTTTAGTTACCTAATTTTTAAAGTGTTAGACAATGGCATTCAATTTTCCTGTGAACTTGATAAGTTTAAAGGGAGCACAGGAAACAAAGCCCTGTTGAGCCGAATGTTAGATCATTGAGATTTCCAAGCAATTGGATAGCAAATTATGAAAGTTTTACAAAGTTACCCTCCCAAGAGTAACTGGCCATGGAAGAATTTGTGACTTGAAATGATCAAGATCAAACACAGAATATTGTTTTGCAATGCATTTTAGTTCCAAATTGATGCAATATATTCTCCATAGATTTGAAACAAAACCCTATATCTTTTGATATATTTCCTAACTTTTCAAATGGACATTTTATGTGTCACAGTGCACATTGCTAGGATCTAGTTTTATCTATTTCACAAACATAATCTCAATCATAACTAAAAGGAAAATTGTTAAGAGTAAATTTGACAAAGGGAATAAGTGGCATGATGGGGGTGAACGGATTTAGGGACATCAGTCTCGTGCTAAACACTAATTAAAAATCACCTCTTTCTGACTTTCCGCTTCTTCATCAGACACCGGGAGGTTTTGAAGCTCAGGTTCAGTCCCCTCATCAACATGGTCATGATCTGCATCCTCATCGACTTCAGCACTTTCCTGAATGTTTAAGGAATTGTCAAGTGGTGACATCAATGGCGAGTAAAAAGATACAACTTTGTTAACTCTGGCTAAATGACTAACTTATCTCTAATGTCAAACCTGCATGGATTTGCAACTTTGTCCCACACCCTTAAGATGCATAATTAAGAGCAAAGCAATAACAAGTTTAATTGCTGAAAAACATACCAATCAAAGAAACATTTACAGGGAATTACTGAGAAACCCTGCTTATAATCCAGTGAATACAATTGTGCCAAACTTAAATAGGCTTATTCCATCGACAATGGATGAAGACCGAAATCCAACTTATACTGTGAGAAATGTTGCCTTATTATTCTAGTAAGTAGTGAAAAATAAGTGAAAGAACACAAAAGAAAATTCATTCTATTGATTACTGTATCCAAGGAGCAGAGGAGGCCTTGCATTCAAATTGTATCACTCCGCTCAGCGATCTGCGACACCCAAAATGAACAATAGATGTTTTCATTCACCTTCCCTTGTAAATGAGGGAAATCTCTTGGAGCTCATGCATGCAAGGATTGTTCACTTAGGCTTAGCTCTACATTCTGAATGTTAGGTTGTGAAAAGTAAGTAGATGAAATTCACACACACCCTCAGCAAAGGCAGGCCCGATTGCAGAAAATATATAAAAGGCACTACAGTATAAAGATTGATGAGTATTTTTCAAAAGCAATAAACACACCACATGATGGCTAGCTTTTGATAGTACTTTTGAACAGATTATAATGAACTGGTAATGCATTTAAACAATCCTGATCAGAATAAATTCTTACAATTTTTTTGTTTTATTTTTTAGAATTACATAATGTAGAACAGTAGCAGGATAAAAGATCTTTTCCTCCTTCATGTTTCCATTGTTTTACTGACATCTGTTCATATGTTGTACCTCAATCGGTCAACAAAAACAATGGTAAAAATGAAGGCTAGAACATCCATCATCAGTAGTCAGGTTAGTGCTGTGCAAGCAGATTTATTTTAAAGGGTAGTTTTACATTAATTATTCAAGCCAGATTCAAATTGTACCAAATGACAACAATTTGGTAATTGAAATAAGTTTAGTTTTTCCATTTTTCTGAGAGCAAGACAAAAGTAGATGAGACAAATTTCTAACCAAGAGCAAAACAATGTACTACAAAAAGAAGAAACATTGGAAATCTAGAAGAAACTTTTAGGCTGAATGGTTGGAATGAGGAACCAGTCACGTGATAACTGAGGTGAATAACATAATAGCACATGACGGGAGCCAGATACAGGGAACAAATCGAGGCTTATGCAGAATGGGTTAGACAAAAGGCTCCAGCTTTTTTCCCTCTCCAGAAACCCACCTTGACCAAACCCCCCCACCTCCCCCAGCCACCACACCACCCTCCCCTGCCCCCCCCCCCCCCCCCACTCCCCGGCAATCAGTTTGAAGAAGTGCCCTGACCTGAAACATCATCTATCCATGTTCTCTACAGATGCTGTCTGACCCGCTGAGATGCTCCAGCACTTTGTGTTGTCTATCATATAGGACCAGTTACATTAAACGGTCTATTCCCTGCTGAACACTCCACGCAATCCTATGAAATAACTGTCGTAAACTAGAAAGATAATTCTTATTAAATCAAAATTACTTTTCCTTTGTTTACTTGCAATCAATGCCTTAACACTGGTTAGTGCAGAAAATGCAATATTACTGGCACAACTAAATCATTGACAAGTTATATTTTATAAACCACTAATGGTAAAAGATTTTGCTGAGTTCTTTCATTTTCTTTTTTTCTCACACATACACCTCAGATAATTACTAAACTGCTCAAGCAACCAGGAATTAATTTGGTGTTGCTTTTTGTGAATCCCAGAGGGGAAAATCTAATTACTGTTACCCGATTCGTTCTGCCAGCAGGGGTGGTATTTCATCTGTACCACAGCTGGAGAATATACTGGAGATACAATCTTTAACCCTGTGAGTAGTAAGGCAATATTAAAAGTATCTACACACATGCCTCAAATAATATATAACGGCTGGAAATTAAAGAAGCAATTAGTGGCTTCACAGATCCCTATTCTACTCCAACAGTCAATGTTTCAGAATAAATGCAGAGGAAGTAAATGCTATTGTTGCCAGGTCATGCATAGAAAAATGCATCTCCTTTAAAATCATTCTTGACATGGATACTCTCCCCAGCTGGAGACTTTATGATCTATTGTGACTCTTCCCATATGAGTGTCTGAAAACAGAAAGTCAATCACACTTAAAGGGAAGATACGAGCACCTTCACGTAGCTAAACGTACATGAACAACTGCGCATTCCCTTTGTCTGGCTGAGCAGAAAGCCTCTTCATTCTTTGCCTGCCTCTTCAACTTTACCCAAGGAATCTCATGTAATAAACACTCTACCCATGCTTGAATGGGCGACCGCGCCTTTGCGGTTGCAGCTCCTAGACTGTGGAACAGCATCCCTCTTCCCATTCAAACTGCCCCCTCCATCGACTCTTTTAAGTCGAGACTTAAAACTCATCTTTACTCTCAAGCCTTTCTTGACATCCTCTGAGGTAGGGCTATATGTATGTCTTTATGTATGTACTTAATCTATGAACCACTGTTGTATAACGTTAGTACCTCTACCAATGTAAAGCACTTTGGTCAACGAGAGTTGTTTTTTAAATGTGCTACAGAAATAAAAGTGACTTGACTTGACTTGAATGTTTGCTCAAAAATAGTTTTTCAGCACATTCTTCTTGAAACCATCATGTGAAGGTATGACAATATGTTCCACATGTATTGGTCACATCCAACTTGCTCACATTGTTGCTTCACGACCCATCTCTTGGTAGCTCCACCAGAGGTCATAGCCCCAGAATTAAAGGGCTCTCTTTTAGAAAGGAAGTGAGGAGAAACTTCTTTAGTCAGAGGGTTGTTAATCTGGGGAACATTGCCACAGAGGGCTGTGGAGGCCGTCAGTGGATATCTTTAAGGCAGAAATAGACAAATTTTTGATTAGAATGGGTGTCATGGGTTATGGGGAGAAGGCAGGAAAATGGGATTAGGAAGCAGAGATCAGCCATGATTGAATGGCGGAGTAGCCTCGATGGACCAAATGACCTAATTCTTGTGAACTTGTGAAAAGAGGCTAGAAATGTCATTGAGGAAAAGAGGGGCTTTGGTATAAAAAGCCAAAAATTCATGAAGGTAGCAAGGTAACAATCTTAGATAATGTTGTTAAGGAGATAGATGTAGGGGATGCTGCCTTTCCTTAGTCAGAGCATTAAGTACAAGAGCAGGGAAGTTATGCTCCAACTTTGTGAAACATTGCTTGGATCTCAGCTAGAGTAATTCACACAGATCTGATCACCACACAATAGGAGAGATGTGATAGCACTGGAAAGGTGCAGAGATTCACTAGGATGGAGCACATTAGTTATGAACAATGAAGCATATGAGTTATGAGCAAAGACTAGTCTGTTATCCATGATGTGGTGGAGATTAAGAAGGGATATGTTTGAGATACTTAAAATTATGAGAGGTATAGATAGATAGGGTAGCCTGCAGGAATCTTTTCCCCTTATCAGATTTAACAATAAGTACTTGAGGACACTTATTGAGGGTAATGGACAAGAACCGTAGAGGGGATTTGCAAGGAACCTTTTTCATCCAGAGTGTCAGGTACCTGGAATGAACTGATTGAGAGAGTGGTGAAGGCAGAGTCGCTAACAGAATTTAAAACGTTGAAACTACAGCAGGTGCTGGATTCTTATGGATGGGTGCACACAGGTCTGTGCAGGCATGGTGGGCTGAATGGCCTATTTCCATTATGTATGGGAAAGAACTGCAGATGCTGGTTTAAAGCGAAGGTAGACACAAAATGCTGGAGTAAGTCTTAGTAGGTCGTGATGGTAGTCGTTGGTAGTCGTAGGTCGGCAACTGGCCCGAGAAAAAAAATGCAAACATGACATCAATTTATCATGTGATCATTTTCCACTCATAGCTAGTCGTAGTTGGTCTTAGGTGTGGAAGACTGAGGTCGAGGGGGGTCGTAGGAGGTCGTAGACATAGTCGTAGGTCGTCATAGACATAGTCGTGGGAGGTCTTTTACTTCGGCGAGTCAACACGACCTTGACACTTTTTTCAACTCGTCTAGGATCCTCTAAACTCATGGATTAGGTCGTCCAAGTGGGACAGGCCCTTAAACAAACTGACAACATCCAGATAAAGTAACAAAACCTGTGGTACAATCTAGTAGATAGCAGAAATAGCAAATAGTGAACTGAAACATATGGAGTCAGGCCTCAAGGAGGCAGAGGGATTGCTGGTATTGCCAGGCTTCCACTGATGTTAGGTTCATAGCTGGGATGGCAGATTTGCAGTTTCAATTCCTTTTTAAGAACAGAAAATAAGCGCATTGTTCCGAAGTCATAAACTGATAGCATCAAAATTAAATCACAGAACTGTCTCAAATCAAAGCTATTTATAAATGGGGCCCAGTGTGATATAAATATGTGATCTATTATTAAAAGCAACATAATGCTGGAATTGAATCAAACACAAGTTAGATTACAGTTATGGGCAGCACACCAAAGGATGTGCCAACGTTAGAGAGGGTACAGAGGAGATGCAAGATGATATTGCTGCAGTTTGAGAACTGCTGTGAGGAGAGTAGGTAGGCTGGAGAGGACTTCTTTGGAATAAATGACTTGAGGGAGGATTTAATTGAAGTGCATAAAATGATGTGACATCTAATAGAATGGTCGGCATGAATCCTTTTCCTTTATCAGAAAGGTCAACACTCAGGGGCATGGATTTATGAGTGGTAGGATTAGAGAAGAATCGAGGAAGAAATGTCACCTATTGAATAGTGGGAATCTGGAATTCATTGCCTGAGAGGATGGCGAGGCAGAAACTCTCATCACATGTAAAATAATGAGCAACCAAAGAACCATAATCAACAAGGTACAGACAAAATCCTGGAAAATAGGATTCATTTAAATAGCACCTTTATTGGCTGGGATAGTCATCTTGAATCAAAAGATCTTCTCTCAATACCATACATTCAAAAGCTAGCAATGATATTGATACATGGAAAAAATTCATTTGGAGTTATCACATCTATCCTCTCTTTCAATCATGATTCTAATCAATTAATACAGAAGGATATCCCAAGTACTACAGTCTTTGGATTGGAGAAAAAGACCCAAGAAAGTAATCGCAGCTGCTGCCAAATATATATAAAATAGAAATAAGCAAGTTGGAGCCTCTGAGTTATAGTTATTCAATGCCATTAATCTGATATCAGGGCTCAGATGATGGCCATCTGAGGCCTGATAAGATTTCCAAGCTTAAACATATGCCTCAAACATTGCTGACATCTGATTACTCCCAACATTAATACTTAGCGACCAAACAGTGAGGGATATACAACCTTACAGGAACAATTTAATCATAACTGTTATTCTTATGGCATTTATATTATTTGATATCCATCAGTACACAACCGGACACTTGAACAATCGGGCACTCAAACACTTAAGAACGAAGGAGGCCACAGAAAGTGGAAGACATTGTCCAGTTTATCACGAGTACTTACCTCTACAAGGAGCTCTGCCTCAAGAAGTCGGCTAATATCATCAAAGACTCACAATACACTAACAACACTCTCAACTTGCTGCCAGAAGGTGGTACAGGAGCCTTAGAGCTATCAGTACAGGTTCAAGAACAACTTCTGCTCATCAATCATCAGATTCATGAACCACCCGACAGAAGTCTAACCATGAGCCCAGCTCAACCCTGCTGAACCACTACACACTTCACTCCACTACGGTTGATCTACATCATTTGTATTTTTGCACTACCACTGCCTGTTAGAATAACTGTTTGTTTGTTGTATATTCAATGAAGTTGCGTCTAATATGCCTGTTAAACTGCAGCAAGTAAGAATGTCATTGTTCAGGTTCATATCTGGTGCATATGACAAATAAACACACACTCTCTCTCTCTCTCACATTGTTATCTACATGACAGCCATCTTCAGTGGAAGGGGTAAAAGAAAAATCAATTCCAATACACTTCATGGCACACATTAAAAACATTGAAGCATTTAAATTACAGTTAAACCACTCATGCTTTGTTCTTGCTTACATCAACATTTAAAAGCCATTGCTCAACAAACGTCTTAAATTATACATGTTGTGCACTGAATTCAGACATCAAATAGAACAATAAGCCACCAGTAACCATACTGGGCAATTGTCTTTCATATATCTCACTATCATATTTTTCTGCAGGAAACAAATTTGAAGAAAACAATTGACACCAAAGTCAGTCAACAGACTCAATTGCAGAAATAAATTTAAAATTATAATGACAATCCCTTTGAATATTAAATGCTTATTTCCATACTAATTTACATATTTAGTAATGTTAATTGTCTCTCATGTATAATGATTTCTTGCAAGCCTTTTTAGAATTTATTAAAGTCAGAGGCTGTGCAATCATTAAGCCACTTTTTTTAGCACAGCTGAGGTGTGCTGTGAGATACCAGACTATTAGGCCCATTTTCCAATTCCCTCTTTCTCAGCAAACAACCATCTAGCCCACCATCACTCCTCTTTCAGATCTCTAACAATCATTCTTTGCCACAGACTAGAACCATGCAAGGTGCTGAGGGATGTATTAAAGCTAGGTACAGCTTCTACAAGGCCTTGATGGAGAAACACAGGTGTTCACAGTTCTTGCCAGTGGGTATTGAGGGGCTGGGCCCTGTGTAATAAATTCTTATGATTATCGCAGATGGAATGAAAAGAAGGCACTATGCTGATATAATGTAAATAGTGTAAGCGAATGTAAAGATATGATTAATGAGAGCAGATAAACTTTCATGATTAATGTTTGAAACAAAATGTAACCCTTCTTAACGAAGGTAGAGGCGCAATAAAAATCGCAAAAACCTAACAACTTAAATAAGATACCGTGTGCCTTGAATTGGCCAATACACACAAGACATAGTCCAACTATTTTCTGCCTCTCACTACGTTAGACCTCTAACAATATTTAACAAGAGTCTACGCAATGCTTGACTGGGTTGTGATTCAGAAGCATCAGAAATACAATTGAGATAATTACTTGTGGCACATAAATTATTTTATATCAAATAGTAATTAGGTTATCTTAATTCTTGCATGATTCAGTAAAAACAAAATACTTTATGGAGTTTCAAAGCCAATTCTGTGCCGAGGAAACCATTGAAACATTAGCTGCATTATCAATTGAAATGTCATATTTTAGCCAATGGAAGGATTCCAAATCTTGCGTTTTTTTGGTTGCAGCAGGTTTAAGAATCTCAGTGAGAGAACTGTAGGGAGATCAAAAATGATCCACGTCTGAAGACTGTGTTCAGAAGCCTCTACCTGCCTGAGGGAATATTCTAGTCCCTTACTTCAATACAAGGCAGAAGGAATGCTGCATTGTTGGAAATGTAATCTTGCAGATGAGACACTAAACTCCGCCACCATCTGCTTACTCAAATTGCAAAATTCAATCCAGCAATACTTTGACAGTGTTTTCCTGGCATCTGTCCGAGGTAACATCCTTTCTCAACAAACACCATCAAATAATTGACATTTATGAGTCTGCCATATGGAAACCAGCACATATTTACCCGAAAACATTAAAGTCGGCATCAAAAGTAATTAACCGATTAAGGGGGACTTTGGGTTATGCTGGCTGGATAAAATCACTGAGCAAATATTAATTTTCCTGAATGATAAATTCTTTACACCTGATTCTTGTAACCTTTAGTTTTACCCTCTATTAATGAAACCTTCCGTTGTCATCTCCAGAGTTGGCGTCCTAATGATCTGGCATTTTTCACCTATTATAAACTACAGTTTACCCACACCTCTACTGTGTGTAATAAATACAAGAACAGGTCACACATCACACCTTTGCTCGCTAATACTGGTCCAGGTCAACCAGTGCATCATACTTAAAATGTACATTTTTGATTAAACAGCTTCCATTTTTCTTTTGTTATGCATCTGAACTTCGACTGGTATTTTGTACACAGCCAGTGGCTGCGCAATACCCACCTGGGTACCACTGAATGGAACTCCCTTTCTAAATGAATTGGACTTTTTACCCCTCTCTTCTTTAATAAACTCCAAATGCACTTTTGGGTACAAGTTATTGATGAGCATTTTTAAACTCTCCTCTTTGGGTTTGCTGTTTGCTTTGCCTTTCATGTTCGTAAGTGATAGGAGCAGAATAAGGCCATTCGGCCCATCAAGTCACCTCCACCTTTCAATTATGGCTGATCTATGTCTCCTTCCTAACACCATTTTCCTATCTTCTCCCCATAACCCCTGACACCCGTACTAATCAAGAATATATCTATCTCTGCCTTAAAAAGTATCAATTGGCTTGGCCTCCAGCCTTCACTGGCAATGAACTCCACAGATTCACCACCCTCTGACTAAAGAAATCCCTCCTCATCTCCTGAAGGAACATCCTTTGATTCTGAAGCTATGACCTATTTTCTCTCGTATCACAGTAAAATGAATAATATTTTCTATCTTATTCATGTAAGATATAAGTGCCACCATATAGATTCAACATCCAATGAATTACTTGAACATAATGTTAGCCTCAAGTTAGTAATAGATATAAATTCAGAAATAATTCATCCAACTCACTGATGGCTGTGGCTTTGTTCATTAACTTTTACTGCTATGAAGAGGATAGTAATATAGATTGCTCTGTCAGTGGGCACTATTTGGTGTAGACCTGATTGAAGAGGTTTACCTGCTGTTTGCAGCATTTAATACAAGCTTCCAGTATTGAGGGGTTATCCACTGCATAAACTGTGTTGTACACAGAACATAACATAAGAAAATTAATACCACCAAACTCTGAAAACCTGCAGTATGATCCATTCCAAACAAACTACATTAAAACATATTGGATGCAGGTATTGGATATTATGGATATTGGATGTGGTTATTGGATGTGGTTTATCTGGACACTGCATCTGTTGTTATATACTCAGCAACATTCAAGTTTGCTGACAAGATATGATGAGTACACATTCGTAGCAGGAATCCTCAGTGTCACCATGACCACAACACCACACACATATGTAGTGCCTTTAATGCAGTAAGATCCCCTGGATACAGCTGTGTGTAGGGTATTTTGCTTGGAGGGGGGGAGGGAGGATCAATACTGAGAAGGGGGATAGCATCAGTATAGCTTGTAAAAGTTAATGTCAGAGAGAGATATTGAAGACAATTTGTAACGTGGAAAGAGATGCTACAAGGACAGAGGCAGCCCTGATATCGCCAGTGGAGCTGGATAGACAGATATGTCTGATTTAAGAGCAGCGCAGTGCACCCAGGGGGGAAAGAGGCCCGGTATAAAACAAACACTTAAAAACTACATTTTCACTTTGTTACAAAGAAGTACTCTAATAAATGCATTCCCAATTTTTCCTTCACTATTATACATTCCCACTGTCTGCTATTCCGGATACAACCACCTTTCATGATCAAAGCACAGCGAGGGAGAAAGAACAGAAAGTACACAAGGACAGAGGGAGGTAGGTGAATACCAGAAGTATCTTTCAAACATACTGAAGGGCCTTTTTAGATGGGAACACCTTGATGCCTCAAAGAACTTATGATACAGACCTCAATTGGCAAATCAAAATCACCAAAATAGCAAGATAAAATAATGTATCTTAGAAGATGGTGTACACTTCTTAATTCCTGATGGGAACAATGACACACATATACTTAAATATAAAAAAATATCCACAGTGCTGAATAATCTGTGGCTACTATGAACAGATAGTATATAAAGTTGGAACTGACAAACAAGGTAGCTACAACAAAACGCAACAAGAAGAGTCGGACATGGCAGTTATTAGCACAAAGTAAAGGGGATGAAGGTAAAATGACAACTGGCTTTGCTTGACTCTACAACAAATGTATATTGATTATGATGGGACTTTGTTCTCTGTTTTATCTAAAAAGCTGCACAAACAACAGATGGCAAACTCTCAAAGCCGTAGGTTAGACAGTGCCCGATCTGAACAATGTTTCCCAGTTGTGTCCTACTGCCCTCTGCTGGAAGTTTTGGTCCAAAATTGTTTTCAGGGCAAGAGAGAATAATAAGCAATTGTAAGCAATCATGCGTTATCACATGGAACCATTCACACCTCGGCTAAAAGTCAGGGCTATTTCTGCCCCAATGAGCTTTACAACTTGTAGTGTTTTTTACTGAGCACAGCTTGGCTCATGGAGTGATGTAGTGAATAAGAAATCTTCTAGTTCTTGAGGGCATCTTTAAAAATCTGTTTTATTTACCCACAATGAAGCTTTCACTTAACAATATCCATTTTCAGCTTCTCAACAGAAATGGAACTCTATATATAATCTTTTAAAGTTAATGAGTAGGTTTGATAATTACCCCCAGTGCATTTTGTCAGTAATCAGTTCCTAGGAAGCAAATAAAACTTGCAAACACAATATTACTAAATCAAGCTGACACGCAGATCCCATGCTGTCTCTGTCTGCTTCATCTTCTTTTAATGTATACAACTCCACTGCTCAGTACACATAACACACAAATAAAGCTAGTTTGCTTCTTTGAATGCAAAGCAAATTATTTTAGCACCAGATTCTTGCTGCCAAAGTAGTTTAATGGCTTGATACAATTTTCAGCATTCCACCTTCTAAAGTACAAAAACATATCAGAATTATCAGTATTTATTATTTTAAAATGGCATTCCTTCCCATAAGTTGGAAATGGCTGTTTTGTGGATTTGCTGAGTTTTATAACTGAAGCTGGATTCATGTGGTTTAGTACACTATTGGAATTGAAATAAATTATTAACTTAAAACACCGCCTGTCATTGGTTTCACATTATCGTTAATGTTGTATTCAGCCTTTGCAAATTCAGCATTTGTGATGCAGGTCTATACTGTGCCTGTTATAGAAGATCAAACTGTTGGAGAAACAGCAGATAAGGCAGCGTATGCAGTAGGAATCGGACAGATGATGTTTCGGGCAAGGAACCTTATTCAGATCGATGGAGTAGAGAGGAGATAGCTGGTGGAAAGTGGTAAGGGAAGGGGTGGGGAAAGAGCTAGCAAGTGATGGTGGGTTCAGCTGAAGAGGGGATAGTCGGCAGATGCGTCCGCTGGGGGAAAAGGATGGGGATGGAGCAGACCAAAGGGTGCAAATGGCAGAACCTGATAAGGTAGGAAAGTGGGGAGTGAAATATTGATCGAGAGGATAAGTATGATGGGGGGGGGGGGGGGGGGGGAGAAAAATTGGGAAAATGGGGTTGGGAGATGAGTGGATGGACGAGGTGGTTGACATTTGCCACGCATCTTCCCCTCATCTCTTTCAACTAGCTACCCATCTCTAGTCTCACCTTGAAGAAGGGTTCAGACCCATAAGGTTGACTGTTCATTTCCCTCCACAGAGGCTACCTGACCCATTGAATTCCTTCAGCAGTTTGTATTTTTTGTTCAAGATTCAGCATCTGCAGTCTCTCGCGTCTCTATTATGTAAGCAACTTGATTGAAAATTAGGTCACGGATTGGGAAAAGGTTAGAGAAAGCCATCGAGTCCTTCAACATATTGGAATGAGGGGAAATATCAGCAGCTATTGCAACATAATGTTTCAATATTTCAGATTCCCACGATCAACTATAATTTTGTTAAAGATTCCATACAGTCTGACCCTCCCTTGGGACTAAGGGGATTTTGTGGACTTTGTACTTGGGCTACGACTTTAGAATGAATCTCATAAAATCTCAACCATAAAATAATTCCATGATTCCATAAAATAAAAATTAAATTTAAGACAATACAATCAGATTTTGATTTCTGATAGAGAGGTTGGGCTTCAAAAGGAAAACTGAAACATTGACTTACCTCATACTCAAAACCAATACCAAGGGATCCCACGTCTAAGTGGAGGTTTTTCATAAGCTGAGCAGTATTGGGACCACTCTAGGGGAACAAATTATTTAAAGAATTCTTTATTGATATGAAATTCTCAAAGAAATCAGCTAGCATCTTCTTTAACGGACTTTTCTTGGATATTAATAATAACACAAAACTAAGCAGCAATAGTCAAGATACCTTTCTTGAAATCTGAAGTTTGAAAGATGCTATTTTTGACCACAAATACCATCCCCAGACACATCAAGCCAAATTGCATTAATAATGTTTTTGATATTAACATTCAGGGTAGTGAGGGGAGCAGAGAAGATCATTGGCGTCTCCCTACCCTCGGTATAAGAACTGTTCCTGAGCCGCTGTCGGAAAAAAGCTCAGAGAATTGCTAAGGCAAACTGCACCCCCTCCACATACACCTGGATCTCCTGCCATCAGGCAAGAGATATCGCAGCATCAAAGCCCGGACTACAAGACTTCTAAACAGCTTCCTGCCATATGCTGTGAGGCTGCTAAACAGCCACTCTGTACTCACAGTCACCTGATTCTGCGGCTTGGCACGGACACTATAATAACTGGCACTGGCCACTTCAATAACTGGCACTGGCCACTCAAATCAGCCACGTTGTTTAACGTTGTTTTTATCTATTTTAACTTTATACTGTTCCATCAGGGACTGGATTGTTTTTAGTGTCATTATGTGTGAAATGTTTTAAACTTCATGTGTGATGCTCCGGTATTCCCTGGGAAACGTCTTTTCGTTTTGCACTGCACAACTGTTGCTTGCAAGATGACGATAAAGGAATTGAATTGAATTGAAACATAGAAACATAGAAATAGGTGCAGGAGTAGGCCATTCGGCCCTTCGAGCCTGCACCGCCATTCAATATGATCATGGCTGATCATCCAACTCAGTATCCTGTACCTGCCTTCTCTCCATACCCCCTGATCCTTTAGCCACAAGGGCCACATCTAACTCCCTCTTAAATATAGCCAATGAACTAGCCTCAACTACCTTCTGTGGCAGAGAATTCCAGAGATTCACCACTCTCTGTGTGAAAAATGTTTTTCTCATCTTGGTCCTAAACGATTTCCCCCTTATCCTTAAACTGTGACCCCTTGTTCTGGACTTCCCCAACATCGGGAACAATCTTCCTGCATCTAGCCTGTCCAACCCCTTAAGAATTTTGTAAGTTTCTATAAGATCCCCCCTCAATCTTCATCATCCAACAACTTATTTTTCATAAGAACCGTCTGATCAAGGTTCACTACTTGTCTCATGGTCCAGTGGCAAAACCCTACATTCATCTCTATGGCACAGAATTTAAACCAAGTGGCCTTTCCACACTTCTCTTCCCGATTTTTATCTGAAAAAGAAAATTGAGCACAATTTTATGCTGTTTAACTTTATCACAAACACCCATTGCATATCCAGGCACCACTTACAAATACTTGCAGGTGAAATCTTTCAAGAATTATGAGTTTTCAAACATTATATACTGGAAAAAACATGGGATGTTAATAAGTGAGAAAATTAATTTTAAAAAATCAATGCAAATCACATACGTAAACCTTTTTTGAACCCGTTTTGGGTAAAAGAGCATAAGAAATTTGGCTATGATTTGAAAAATATGTTCAAAATACAACATTTACTGTAAAATCAAGGTATAAAAAGTATGACGGTTGAAATACATTATTTTGACTAGTTTATTTGATGAAAATTGCAAAATAGGTTTTATCAGTTATTGAGTTTATTATTACCATTGCACAACATGACATTATCAACACGTATAACATTATAACATAATTAGGACTGCTGAAAATTGTCACCAATTGTGCAATTCCAAAAGTTAATTGCAATTTTAATTGCATTATAAAATAATGATGGAATGCCAGTATTATTGGAAGGAAAACAGAGGGAGGCCAGCAAAAAGGAGATGGTACAGAAGGGAGGGGTGAGCAGAAGAGAGTTAGTGAGGGGAGGAAAGGGAGAGCAAGGGAGCAGATGGAGGGGAAAACGAGGGAAGCAGATGAAGGGAAGGGGGGGGGGTGAGAGGGCAGGAGAAAGGAGGGAGAGCCAGGGGAACATGCACATTGAGGGATAGCGAGGGGACAGGAGTATTAATTCTCAGCAGATTCCATCCTTTGAGGGGAATGGGGGAAGAGGGGTTCTGGGCCACGTGCACCATTGGAGATGAGGGGTGGCACCAAGATTCTAGGCGGGTGCAGACAGGATGCCTTGAAAAAATGTTAAGACCATAAAATGGCTAAATATGAAAGCAGAAGCTTTGGCAGGTCTTCCTATAGTCATCCTGAAACCCAACTACAGTATTTTAAAGATAAGGTTCTATCCCTTTTCATTCAATGCATTCTTTTTTTAAACTTGGTTTTGGCTTTGGGTGATGCCAGCAAATATTGTCTTTCATGGATTGGTTTAAGGAACAGTGATCTCTTTTCATTTGTAATTTTATTCTTTACAACTGTTTGGGCCATTTTGTAGGACGCATGACCCACCACATCATGTGGAAATGGAGCCAGGCTTGGCCAACGATGTAAGCTTTCTTCTAGTTGGTATTTAAGGACAATTTAGACAATAGACAATAGACAATAGGTGCAGGAGTAGGCCATTCGGCCCTTTGAGCCAGCACCGCCATTCAATGTGATCATGGCTGATCTTCCCCAATGAGTACCCCATTCCTGCCTTCTCCCCATATCCCCTAACTCCGCTATCTTTAAGAGCTCTCTCTTGAAAGTATCCAGAGAACCGGCCTCCACCGCCGGCAGAGAATTCCACAGATTCACAACTCTCTGTATGAAAAAGTGTTTCCTCATTTCCGTTCTAAATGGCTTACTCCTTATTCTTAAACTGTGGCCCCTGGTTCTGGACTCCCCCAACATCGGGAACATGTTTCCTGCCTCTAGCGTGTCCAAACCTTTAATAATCTTATATGTTTCAATAAGATCCCCTCTCATTTTGGTGGCCGTTTTATAGCCTTTCTGATGATCTTACTGCTTCACAATTTCCTTCTCTTAACCTCATTATTTGCCTCAGTGGGCTTGGCATACAATCAATCAATGCTCAACAGCTAGTTTGGCATTATAGCCATTCCACTAATGTAGATACCTTCTCTCCACTCAAGTCTTCTTCATCCT
Organism: Malacoraja senta; assembly: GCA_038087875.1. NCBI lineage: Eukaryota > Metazoa > Chordata > Chondrichthyes > Rajiformes > Rajidae > Malacoraja > Malacoraja senta. The sequence continues at coordinate 17,129,750 of CM075988.1, forward strand.
CACTGAGGTCAGCTAGGTTCAGGGATATCTTCTCTTCAAGTGCTCCCAGAATGCCTTTTGTAAGGCCACCTGTTTTGGGGATCTTCAGTGCCACATATGAACAAAATGGTTATTAGGCAGGCAATAACATTGTATTGAAATATTTAAACCCCTTTATCAAACTTGGATTACATTTATAATTACACAATGCCTGCCAATACAGACCAGTTTTCTTTTGACAGAAAACAATGGTAGAACACCAGTTTGATAGCTTCTGCTGAATATTTCATTAAATTGCTTTAACAAAATCAGAAAACTGGAGATTGCAAACCTCAACAACCTCTCCTAGATTTAATATTTAAAAGGTCACATTTCAGAATTCTATGGGGTTTCTTAAGTGTATTAAAGCATCCTGTGGTAGACATAAAATGGCGGAGTAACTCAGGCAGGTGAGGCAGCATCTCTGGAGAGAAAGAATGGGTGACGTTACGGGACGAGACCCTTCTTCAGACTGATGTCAGGGGAGGGGGCGGCACAAAGATAGAATGTAGTCGGAGACAGTAAGACTAGTGAGTGAACTGGGAAGGGGAAGGGGATGTAGAGAGAAAGCAAGGGCTATCTGAAGTTAGAGAAGTCAATGTTCATACCGCTCATGTAGCGGAGGTTGAGTTCGGGGATAGAGCCAGTGTACGCCTGGAACAGGGATTGTTCCACATACTCTACAATGAGGCAGGCATAGCTAGGGCCCATGCGAGTGCACATAGCTACGCCTCGGATTTGGAGAAAGTGGGAGGAGTCGAAGGAGAAGTTGTTGAGGGTAAGGACCAGCTCTGTTAGGCAGTGAAGAGCATTGGTAGACGGAAATTGGCTAGTTCTCTGGTCGAGGAAGAAACGGAGGGCTTTAAGACCCTCCTGGTGGGGGATGGAGGTGTAGAGTGACAGGACATCCATAGTAAAGAAGAGGGAGTGGGGGCCTGGAAAATGGAAGTCGTTGAGGAGAAGAGCGTGTGAGGTGTCTTGGACATAGGTAGGGAGGGATTGGACCAGGGGGGATAGGATGGAGTCGAGGTATGTGGAAATTAATTCGGTGGGATATGAACAAACAGAAACAATGGGTCTGCCAGGATAGCTCTGTTTGTGGATTTTGGGGAGAAGATAAAATTGGGCCATGCAGGGCTGGGGAACGATAAGGTTGGAGGCTTCAGAGGGCAGAGTGCCGGAAGTGATTAAATCAGTAATGGTGCTTGAGATTAAGGCCTATTGCTCGTCTGTGGGGTCATGGTCCAAGGATAAGTAGGAGGAGGTGTCGGAGAGTTGTCGCCTGACTACCTCGCGAGCCAGACTACCACGGCACCTCCCTTGTTGGCAGGTTCGATTATCCAGTCAGGGTTGCCGCAGAGTGAGTGGGGGGGGGGGGGAGAGGTTAGAGTGAGTAAGTAGAGTGGAAAATTTGAGGCGGTTGATTTCACGCCGGTAGTTGGAAATAAAAAGCTCTAAAGAAGGTAAAGGGCCATCCAGGGGAGTCCAAGAGGAGGGGGTTCGTTGGAGACGGGAGAAGAGGTTATCACTGGGTGGTGAGGACTACTTCCCATAGAAAAAAGGCACGGAGGCAGAGGCGACGGAAGAAGAGCTCTACATCGTGGTGGACTCGGAACTTGTTGAGGTGGGGGCAGAGGGGAACAAAGGTGAGGCCTCTGCTGAGGACAGACCGTTCCGTATCAGAAAGTGGGAAGTCAAGGGGGTGGGGATGGAGAACACAAGGCAAGGTTGGGGTTGGGGTCGGATGAGGGCAGGTGAGTAGGTGAGCGAGTCCATCTAGGAGGGAAAATTCTGATTTAAAACCTCCACTGCCGTGTGGCCATATCCAGTCATGGAAAAGGCTCCAGGAGTAAACCTCAAGAAAACCCGGAGTCGGAGCCCCTAAGGCAGTTCGTCGTTGTCTACAACCTCGCTCTGGCAGCTCCTGCGATGGCGCTGGTGTCAAACTGTAACGGCCCTGCTGTTCCTTTGGATCGATCAGCGACGTGGAGAGGGGGGACGTGCTGCATGGGCAACAGCCTGTCCTCCAAATGACATCGCCCAGATTTGCATCCGACCAGGATGCATCACCCATGGTCAGTCATGACCGAGAGGGGCCTACTACTACTATGACAAGGTAGGTATTATTGGGAGGCCCCAAGCAGAGCCAAAGCTGGTCCAAGACTCCTCAAACTGAAGCAGTAATTGAAACTCAGTCTGAATAAAACTACGCACTTTTTTAGAAAAGTACAATGCTGCTGAAGGCGGCCTAAAGTTCAGTGAAGAAGAAGTTCCACAATGGTTGGTCTAACTTTGGCAAAAGTAAAACATCAGTTGGCAGCAAGCTCTCCTTTGAATCAAAAGGATCCAAATTCAAATCTGTCGTGTGAGATTTGTGCACAAATACCAAGACTGACACTCCAGGCAGTATTGTAGACGGTGCGGTCTTAGGAGGAAACCAGAGCACCCGGAGGAAACCCACTCAGTCAAAGGGAATATGTGCAAACTCCACACAGACAACACTCGAGGTCAGGATCAATGACAAGCCTCTGGTGCTGTGAGGTAGTAGCTCTCTCAGCTGCAACACTGTGCTGCCCTATGTTATGAGTGCCATTCATAGTCAATTTCTGTGTATAGTTCTAACTCTGAAATAAACCAACCTACAATGTAATCTGGCATTTATTACCCCAAATGTGGGAGAACTTCCGAGCGAACTCTTCATCAGCCCCCTGGTCGTTGCAGATGTATTGCCCAATGACCCACAGAGCGTACTTGCTGAGAACTCCCCAAGGCCACGAAGTGGAGCAAGGCTTCCTTGAGGTGCCATCACCAGCATCGGTGGAATATTCAGTGCCTGTGAAAAATAAAGATAGAGACACGGGTGATAGCATTGTGACAATCGCACAAAATGGATGATAGAAAGCTTAGAAGTATGTGACCTAGTACCAATGTGTTAAAAGTCGTGCTGTTAAATGATATCCATACCAAAATCTATGTTAAACCAAACAAATCTAAAACACTTATATTTCTACCATCTGTTCCCAACAACATTAACTTCTACCCAGACACTATACAAAACATACAAAGAATTTACCCATACCTATTACCCATGAAGAATTGGAAGACTTCAATTCACAAGGCTATTCAACGATAAAGGAAAACTCATTGTAAAGCCTGATCCTGCCTATTGCATGCACCTGCTGCAAGCTCTGCATTAAAGTAGGATTCAGAAGTTATTTTCTGGACCGAACACAGAAATCCTTGAACTGACTATTGGATTGTTTAATTTAAGAAAGAACTGCAGATTCTGGAAAAATCGAAGGTAGGCAAAAATGCTGGAGAAATTCAGTGGGTGAGGCAGCATCTATGGAGCGAAGGAATAGGTGACGTTTCGGGTCAAGACCCTTCTTCAGACACTTGAAGAAGGGTCTCGACCCGAAACGTCACTTATTTCCTTCGCTCCATAGATGCTGCCTCACCCGCTGAGTTTCTCCAGCATTTTTGTCTACATTGGATTGTTTAGAATCGTCACTACATGGGGCACAGTTTTCACAATTATAAAACAATCTCTGGCGCAGACAGGATTTCTGGAAGTCCTACACACTTGCAAGACATTGATTGCTGAACTATTGTGGATTCTTGCATTCCGACCTACACTTCATGGCAGTTAAAACTCACCTCCCTGGAGCGCTGAAGTTTTGCACATTATGGCAAACACAATTGACTGGTTTTCTTGAATTCTACAGCCTGAATTGAAGTCGAAGTAAAATCAGTACAGTAACTATCATTCTGTGATCAATAAGTTGTATTATCGATTAAACCCAAATGCTAAATTATCTTTCTCCACTATCCTGCTGTAGGGAGTATCTCCTGGTTTTAGTTTGGATTTCTGACACCTGTCATTTTTTTATTAACCACTTATTGTGAAATGGAAATCTGACAGCAAAAGTTGAAAATCAATAAAACTGCACGTTTGAAATAAAAACAGATAATGCCAGAAAATCAACCAACATCAGAGCTGACTTTTTCTCTTTTCACTGATGTTTCCTAACCTGCAGAGTGTTTCCACCATTAAATAAAACACTATGAATAAGAACCATTTCCATTTACATGGTTAACTAGTCCATGCAGTGTATGTATACTCATGCCACAGATTAATAGTCTTAATGTTTAAATCAAATATCAATCTGCTAAATGACCATATCAAATAGGCTGCTTCATCACCTAATTATTCTCAAGTCGAAAAGCACATTCAAAATTATGGCTCGTCCAATCTGTACTTTGAAACCTGTTCTTACTCTGGGAATGCTTCCTTACCCCTTCATATTTCAGAGACTAAAATCTTCACTGTTGACACACAGAGGGTTGAGATAGATACATGTTTCCAAATAGATCTCTATTACTGCCTGAACATTCAGAATTCATCACACATACTTAGGTCAAAGCTTTGCTGGATTTGCCCAGTAGGTCACATCATCGGTTTGCTAACTATCAGGTCTGAATTAGTCTCTTTGCCCTTGCCTACCCTCCTTTCACCCAAGATAATAGCTCCCTGTTTGGGTGTGATCAAATGCAAATAACAATTTGTTTCAAAGACAGACACAAAATGCTGGAGTAACTCAGCAGGACAGGCAAACTAAATATTTTAATTTATATAGATATATATATATATATATATATATATATAAATTAAAATATTTAGTTTGCCTGTCCTGCTGTGTGTGTGCATACTCTGATCAATGGTCTTTCATCTGAAATGGAAACATATTCTCCCTCCACAGATGTAATGCAGTCTTGTTAGATCTTTTGAGCATTTCCAATTTTACTTTATCTGTCCAGCAGCTGCAGTATTTTTATAATTCTTATGCAGTAATATCTCGAACAAGTGTCTGTGGAAAACTGCTGCTTAATTTCTCTCTATTTAACCTGAAAGTGGTGAGACATTGCTAATTACAATGTCCTCTATTGTTGCCACGATAGAGGCAAGTTGCTTCAGTCCAAGGATGAATGTGGAACTTTGGTGGTTTGCTGGCTCAGCAACATATGGGGTTAAATTGCTTCATCACTGGGTAAAGCAAAGAAACATTTTCTAAGTAGGTTAATGCACTGCAGCATATTTCACAAGTACAGATCGGAAACATAACCCAGATAAAATGTTGAGTAGTGAGGGTTGGAGTTAGATAATTTGATCAGTAATTACACGGCTAGGCAGTACATTACTCAGTATTCAGTCAATCCATTAAAATACTGCAGTCCAATTTTTCGTACAGCAGACTGTTTTAAATTTGCCTTCTGCATTATATGGGGAGCAATTAATTTACCAGATTTTAAGTCCCTTCAATCTTGCAATAACAATTCAGGAAATGTATTCTACACAATGGGTTGTTATTATGATTCAACTAAATGAAGATGGGCATTGATGTTGGCATAACAACCCACAGGAGAAAAGCATCATTTGGGAACATAGCTTTGTTAGATAATGAATCAATGACACATCAGTGTGAGTTGAACCTCTGTTCAGAGTTAGCTGTCCTTTGGCGAGATGGAAAGAGGTGCAATGGCATTATGACATTTACAAATCTGCCCTTACACATGGAAAAAAGGAAACTGAGGTCATACCCTTTAAAAAATCTGACAATGTGCCCTTAACCACACGTGATTTTTTTCTATCACAAATCTCAAAGTGTGTACAGAGGCAAATAAACAAATCTCAGAGTACAGAGGCAAATAAATAAATGATGGGTCTTTGTCCCAAACATTATGGAGGGCACTGTAAATAGGCCCTTTGACCCAACTTGCCCATGCCGACCAAGATGCCCCATCTACACTAGTTCCACCTGCTAGTGTTTGGCCCATATTCTTCTAAACCTTTCCTATCCATATCCAAATGTCTTTTAAATGTTGTTATACTACCTGGCTGAACCACCTCCTCTGGCAGATCATTCCATTTCCCCACCATGTGTGAAAAAACATTCCCCTCAGGTTCCTATTAAGTTTTTTCCCTCTCACTTTAAACCTATGTCTTCTGATTCTTGATTCCATTTGTGAGGAATTGTTTTTCAGGAGCAGGCATGGGAGAAAATCTTGAATAAAATGGGCAAATGATTGTAACAAGTTCTTGTTCCATTCCTTCACAGAACCATCAGTTATTATAAATGTGCAAAATGGATCTGCAGAACCAGCCCATTTGCTCCACACCTAATTCTGAACTATCTCGACTGGTGTCAGTATAATTCATTGGAAACAGAACTCTCCGCTTGGAACATTTATCTGACTGTTTGTCCAGTATCCACTAAAAATGTACTCCAACTAAATATTGCGTACCCAAAAACTGTTGTGTTCAGATTTCCCAAAACTCCGTAAAGAGCGTGGGAGCGGGGGAGATCAGGCACCCATATTTAAACCAATCCGACCCTAAACCATTTTATTCCCTACCTCTTGCATCCTTCTCACTTGTTAACACTACAAAATGGATTCTATTCCTGATCCATCAAAGACATTTCTATCTCTTGTACTTCATCATCCTTGTTCAATAATGTCACTCAAATATCTTTTCCCCCTTATCTTGTGCACATGAATGTTCAGAATATTAAGTGCCTGATTCCATTCTTAGCTGGCAGCTGATGTTAGTTAGCACTTTTGTATAAGATTTCCAAAGAGCAATTTGTGGCTGCAGCTCATCAGCCTTATTCGTCACCTTGAGTTTACACATGTGTGCACTTCAAAACTGTCTCCATGGCCCATCATCACTTTTAGCACAACTGCCTACACGAGTGTGAACTTTCTCACTCCTTAAGTGTGTTCTATTCCTCACTTCTGTGCCAGTGTCCATGCCTTGTGTCCATCATCTAGCCAAATTTATCTCACCACACTATTGACCTACCTTATTTTTTCATCCTTCTTGAGGAAGGTGACTTCAGATTAGAGAGGCTCTTCAGTGCCTCCCACGCACAAAGCGAGACAACCCAAATGCAACATCCAAATATCACTCCAACGATTGGACAATTTTGTTTCCTATACCACAAAAGGATCCCATTTCTCTGTTCGCTAAACATTGTCTCTCATAATTTTGTCAGCTCATCCAGAAATTGTAGCGTAATTGAAAGTATCTTTCTAGAAAAAACATTCCTGCTTCACTATGTAATTCCGGAGGGATTCCATATACTGAGAAAATAAGTGTTAGAAGGCTTCTCACGCATGGATGCAACCACTGCCTAGCTGGGCCCCGTCTTCAGGAAGAATTAGCGCATATCATTCGAGTATAGAAATGCTGGCTGCGCTTACCTCAGCATCATGAAGCCAACTGCACCTTCACAATGTGTAGGAAGATACTGCAGATGCTGGTTTACACTGAAGCTGGACACAAAATGCTGGAGTAACTTTTGACCCGCTGAGATACTCCAGCATTTTATCTGCACCTTCACAATGGCTGCCTCTTGCCAAGATTTCCATAATTTGAAACAAAATTGCACAACTCTCAGGTCTGATGAGATTATGGATTCTCCAGGCCCCAAAAACACAATGAAAAGAGTTACAAGGCTAGAAATTATCACTGGCAGCAGGAGGTAACTACGGTGATATAACGTTGGTAGCATAGCATTTCACCTTCACAAAGGAGTTGATCCATTTAATTAATTATATCTATTTTTAACGGTTTCTTCCATTATTATAGTATATACTTCAAACTAGAGGCTCATTGATAAGTTTTTGACAGCGATTCACTTGGAATATGCTCCTGCAGTTTACAAATGGAAATCTGAAATGAAATTACTGTCCTATAATTATTCATTACTATTTAGCACCTACCATGTATTATACCTCATTTAAAATCAATATTTGCAATTACCAGACAATTACATCAAAAAGGCTAAAAATACACTGTCAGATGCACGTACAGGCAATACATACGATGAAATATATGAAAGTCGATCTAATTCAGTCGGTGTCAGCTATGGTGACAATAGTAGTACCACAATATCTAAAATTTTGTACACCAAGAATAAACAATGTAGCCGGAAATCAAGAACAAATACCAAATTCTGCAAATATTCGGATTAAAGAGAAGAGAACGGAAGTTTATTGGGGAAAAAACTGCTGGCAAGAAGTGCTGGTTCAGCTTTGAGCTGTCCAAATTGCAGTAAGTCTCAGACTTATGAACAAGCGTGTGATGTACTGACTGCCAAATGGCATTGCATCTGTCATGGCTTGTTGTTGGACTATACAGTGCATTCAGAAAGTATTCAGACCCCTTCACTTTTACCACATTTTGTTACTTTGCAGCCTTATTCTAAAATTGATTAAAAAAATTTGTTATCATCAATCTACACACAATACCCCATTATAAAAAAGCGAAAACAGGTGTTTAGAAATTTTTGCAAATTAAAAACTAATAACTGAAATATCACATTACATTCAGACCCTTTACTCAGTACTTCGTTGAGGCATCTTGGGCAGCGATTACAGCCTCAAGTCTTCTTGGGTATGACGCAACAAGTTTGGCACACCTGTTTGTGGGTAATTCCTCCCGTTCTTCTCTGCAGATCCTCTCAAGCTCTGACAGGTTGGATGGGGAGCGTCGATGCACAGCTATTTTCAGGTCCCTCCCGAGATGGTCTATCAGGATCAAGTCTGGGTCCTGGCTGGGCCACTCAAGAACATTCACAGACTTGTCATGAAGCCACTCCTGCATTGTCTTGGCTGTGTGCTTAGGGTCGTTGTCCTATTGGAAGGTGAACCTCCGCCCCAGTCTGAGGTCCAGAATGCTCTGGAGCAGGTTTTCATCAAGGATCTCTCTGTACTTTGCTGCGTTCATCTTTCCCTCGATCCAGACTAGGCTCCCAGTTCCTGCCGCTGAAAAACATCCCTACAGCATGATGCTGCCACCACCACCGTAGGTATGGTAATGGCCAGGTGATGAGTGGTGCCTGGTTTCCTCCAGACGTGACGCTTGGCATTCAGGCTAAAGAGTTCAATCTTGGTTTCATCAGACCAGAGAATCTTGTTTATCATGTCTTTTGGCAAACTCCAAGCGGGCTGTCATGTGCCTTTTACTGAGGAGTAGCTTCCGATTGGCCACTCTACCACAAAAGCCTGATTGGTGGAGTGCTGCAGGTATAGTTGTCCTTCTGGAAGGTTCTCCCATCTCCACAGAGGAACTCTGTCAGAGTGACCATCGGATTCTTGGTCACCTCCCTGACCGAGGCCCTTCTCCCCCGATTGCTCAGTTTGGCTGGGCGGCCAGCTCTATGAAGAGTCCTGGTGGTTCCAAAGTTCTTCCATTTAAGAATGACTGAGGCCACTGTGCTCTTTGGGTCCTGCAATGTTGCAGAAATTGTTTTATACCCTTCCCCAGATCTGTGTCTCGACACAATCCTGTCTCGGAGGTCTACGGACAATTCCTTCCTCTTCATGGCTTGGTTTTTGCTGACATGCACTGTCAACTGTGGGACCTTATATAGACAAATCATGCCTTTCCAAATCATGTCCAATCAATTTAATTTACCACTAGTGGACTCCAATCAAGTTGTAGAAACATCTCAAGGATAATCAATGGAAACAGGATGAACCTAAGCTCAATTTTGAATGTCATAGCAAAGGTTCTAAATATTTATGTAAATGTGATATTTCAGTTATTTCTTTTTAATTACTTTGCAAAAATTTCTAAACACCTGTTTTCGCTTCTTCATTCTGGGGTATTGTGCGTATATTGATGATAAAAAAAATGAATTTAATCCATTTTAAAATAAGGCTGTAACGTAACCAAATGTGGAAAAAGTGAAGGGATTTGAATACTTTCTGAATGCACTGTACAAATTTTACTGGGTCTAAGTAGCCATTCACTCCCTACACGAGATCCAAGGATTAAAAAAGGAATTTTTAATATATTTTTCATGTCTGATTTTAACTTTTAATAGATCTTTGACGTCGCCAACTGTCGAGAAATCTAGAAACTACTGAAATGTCTCGAGGAACAAGGATCCTTCCCCAGGTTTGCCTGCTAGTGCACGTCAAAGGCATTTCTGCTAATGGAGACCTAGTCACTCCTAGATCCTGCTGCCATGATAAATGTGTGTAGAGAGTGGCGGACTGGCCAGGGTGTCAGCTTGCCCGATAGCAAGTGGGCCCCTGATGAAGTGGGCCCCCTATATCAAGTGGGCCCCTGATGAAGTGGGCCCCCTTTGTCTCCTGGCAACCAATATTTTTAGACCCAGTCCACCACTGTGTGAGGAGCCAATGCAACCAGCCACAAATGGTGGACATGTACGACTATAGCATTCTTCATACTTGTTCTGGCAAGTACACCCAAAGTATAGTTGGCATTGTATTGTAAAAAAACAACACAGCTAATTTTCACACATCAAACAAAAAAAAATCCACACAACAAACAAAAGCATAACAATGGCTAGATAATTTATTCTGATATTTTGTTGAGGGAGGGATAAATATTGGCTAGGTCACAGCGGATAATTAATTTGCTTGGCTTGGTTATTGTATCATTGAACTTTATGTTCAATTGAAAGACCAAAAGCTGTCTCGGCTTAACCCCCCCCCCCCCCCCCTCCTCTCCCAATCCCCAAATAGTGTTGCACTGGGAGTATCTGCATAGACTTTTCATCTCAAGTCTAAAGAGTCCAGACTAAGGTATTCATCTCAGTCACATCATGATGCAAAGCTAAAAAGCAGTCACTGTCCCCCAGTAAAGTTTTTAAAAAATGACACAATCTGCACTCTCACAAGTTGTCTCGGGTCAATTTTATAAAATGACGTGTGTCCAAGGACATCAGAGTTTGGGGAGAGTAAAATTCTGATAAATAAGTTTAATTTATTATTGTAAACTGAATGAACTATATTCAAAAATACTAATGGAAAAGAGAACAATTTAACAGTTTACAATAAACATTACTATGTAGTAATGTTTGAATCTATTTAGAAATCTTGTTGCAACGGTTTAAAATACGTTTTACAAGCTTCAGCAACATACACGATTCTAAATTAATTAGAATTCTATTAGTTCTTGTGTACACAGTAAAGCTTGGACCACTAAATATAGATTAATTAAATAGTATCTCATTTCATACTGATTGCTGAAGCTCATAATGTAACAGCGTTCATCCTACAAATATGTTAGCACAAATTCAGTTTTCTTTACGACAGACAATGCTGTGTTTTCCTGTACCATAACAAGCAGCAAGCAGTGCCAAAGAAACTTGTGATTTTAGTGCTTACAAGAATGTAGTTTCTAAAATATATCCCGGAAATGGCAAATTTTGCAAATGGATAACTGACCATGGGACGTAGATTATTTTGAGGATAGGATCAAATGAAGGAGCATCGCTTTCACATCGCACACTGATTGTTAATCAGTTGAGGATCACAAATTGCTATGTCGTAAAGGAAAGATGTTATTTGACATACTCTATCAGCTTTGTGGCTCTAGGTTTATGAAGCAGCACAGCAAGTCAATTTCAGAGCCTGGACTGAAAGGATTAATGCTGCTTGATGATGCTGCACTAATGATGCCTAATCAAGCTAAAACTTTAATCTATGCTGATAATATGTATAATTTTCCAAAACTAAAAATACAGTGCCCTCCATTACACGTTTGTGACAAAGACCCATCATTTATTTATTTGCCTCTGTACTCCACAATTTCAGATTTGTAATAGAAAAACATCACATGTGGTTAAAGTGCACATTGTCAGATTTTAATAAAGGCCAATTTTACACATTTTGGTTTCACCATGTAGAAATTACAGCAATGTTTATACATAGTCTCCCCCTCCTCCTACTCCCCCCCCCCCCCCCCCCCCCACACCCCAATCCCCCATTTCAGCGCACCATAATGTTTGGGGCACAGCGATGTCATGTAAATAAAAATAGTCATGTTTAGTATTTTGTTGCATATCTTTTGTACGCAATGACTGCTTGAAGTCTGCTATTCATGGACATCACCAGTTGCTGGGTGTCTTCTCTGGTGATGCTCTGCCAGACCTGCATTGCAGCCATCTTTAGCATCTGCTTGTTTTGGGGGCTAGTCCCCATCAGTTTTCTCTTCAGCAAATAAAAGGCATGCCCAATTGGGTTCAGATCAGGTGATTGACTTGGCCACTCAAGAATTGACTATTTTTTAGCTTTGAAAAACTCCTTTGTTGCTTTGGCAGTATGTTTGGGATCATTGTCTTGCTGTAGAATGAACTGCCAGCCAATGAGTTTTGAGGCATTTGTTTGAACTTGAGCAGATAGGACGTGTCTATACACTTCAGAATGCATTATGCTACTACCGTCAGCAGTGGTATAATCAATGAAGTGAGCCGGTACCTTCAGCAGACATACATGCCCAGGCCATAACACCCCCACCACCGTGTTTCACAGATGAGGTGGTATGCTTTGGATCTTGGACAGTTCCTTCTCTCCTCCATACTTTGCTCTTGCCATCACTCTGATATGTTATTCTTCGTCTCATCTGTCCACATGACCTTTTACCAGAACGGTGGTTGCTCTTTTAAGTACTTCTTGGTAAACTGTAACCCGGCCATCCTATTTTTGTGGTAACCAGTGGTTTGCATCTTGCAGTGTAGCCTCTGTATTTCTGTTCATGAAGTCTTCTGCGGATAGTGGTCATTGACAAATCCATACCCGACTCCTGAAGTGTGTTTCTGATCTGTTGGACAGGTGTTTGGTGATTTTTCTTTATTATAGAGAGAATATTTTTATCATCATCTGTGGTGGTCTTTCTTAGCCTGCTAGTCCCTTTGCGATTAGTAAGCTCACCAGTGCTCTTTCTTCTTAATGATGTTCCAAACAGTTGATTTTGGTAAGCCTAAGGTTTGGCTGATGTCTCTAACAGTTTTATTCTTGTTTTTCAGTCTCATAATAGCTTCTTTGACTTTTAGTGGCACAATTTTGATCCTCATGTTGATAAACAGCAATAAAAGTTTCCAAAGGTGATGGAAAGACTGGAGGAAAGACTAGGTGCTGAGAGCTCTCTTATACCTGCATTGAGGAGGCATTTAGACACACCTGAGGGCACTGTAGATGCAATGTGGCCCTGCTACATTTATTTGTGAGTTGTAGTCGATAATCAAACAGCTAATTAACAAGGGGCATGGTGGCATAGCAGTAGAGCTAGTGTCTTACAGCGCCAGAGACCCGACTACGGGTGCTTTTATGTATGGAGTTTGTGCGTTCTCCCCGTGACCTGCATGGGTTTTATTCAACATCTTCGGTTTCCCCCCCCACACTCCAAACACATACAGGTTTGTAGGTTAATTGGCTTGGTATAAATGTAAAATTGTTCCTAGTGTGTAGGATAGTGTTAATGTGCAGGGATTGCTGATCAGCGTGGACTCGGTGGGCCAAAGGGCCTGTTTCTGCACTGTATCTCTATAATAATAATAGATAATAGATAATAGACTATAGGTGCAGGAGTAGGCCATTTGTTGCTTTAGCAGTATGTTTGGGATCATTGTCTTGCCTCTACACTAAACTATGCTAAAGGAAGGAGATTCCAAGAATATCCCCACCCTCAACAATGGCTGAACACAACTTGAAACTATATTTAAGCATTTGCAAACAGCGTTCGCCCATTTGATCCAAATAGAAGATCCATATTGGCTTCCTCCTGAGATCTCCACCATCACAGACACCAGATTTCAAGAAACAGATGACGGCATTTGAACAGAAAAGACTATTGGACCAGACACCATTTCAGCCACAGCACTGAAGACCTCCACCTGCCAAGCTGCTCCAGTACAGTTACACCACTGGCACCGACTTCCGAAAGTAGAAAATTGCCACGTACGTCTTGTCCACAAAAAAATTGGACAAATCCAATTTGGTTAATTACTTCCCAATCAGTCTACCCTCAATAAACACCAGTGACAGAAAGGATCATTGACAGTGCTATCAAGCAGAACTTACTCTTCAGTCCTCTTGTTACCAATGTCCAATTGGAGTTTGGTATAACTTGACTTGTGGGGTTGACTTGTCCAATATACCAAATTTTTCTGTCATCCACAAACTTACTAACCTTGCCAACTAGACTCTCATCCAAATCGTTAATATGGATGACGAATAATAGTAGACCCAGCACCGATCCCTGCAGCACACAACTGATCACAGACCATCAATTTGAAAAACAACACCTCACTGCTACCTTTAGACACCTACTGACAAGTTACATGGATAGGACAGGTTTAGAAAGATATGAACCATATGCAGGTAGGTGGGACGAGTATAGATGGGACATGTTGGCCGATAAAGGCCTGTTTCCATGCTGTAAGACTCTATGACTCTTGTCAATTTTGTATTCAATTGGCTAGTTTGTGCTGAAACCCATGTGATCTTCCAGACCAGCATAACATGTGGAACCTTGTCAAAGGCCATGTTAAAGTCCAAATAGACATGTCTACTGCCCTAGACTCGTCAGTTCGCTTTGTGACCTTCACAAAAAACTCAAATCATGAGACATGATTTCCCATGTGTAAAGATGGTAGAAAGAAGGAGGGATGTCCAAGCATTTAGGTGCTAAGATCCTAAATTCTTCCCCGAATCTCTTCATCTTTCCTGCGTCTTTGCCTGTTGGCTATTTTGTCCTTTTATGCCTCTGTGAAGCACTGTGGGTGATTTCCTACGTTATTAACAAGTACGTGGTGCTGACCAGCTTGTTATTGTCACACTAAAATTAATATTCCATGTGGATTGAAGAGCCACAGCTGGCTGTTGCAATTTTAATGTACCCAAACTAAAGTCATAAAAAGTGTCAATTCCCATTTTTATTATAGGTGGGAATGAGCTCAGCTGTAATGCTGTTCACTTCCTACAAGATTGAAGAGGCTGCCAACATTTTCTCACGAAAGCTCGAACATGAACAGTGTTCGTGGAAGAAAGAGGAGGAAAGTCCAAAGACTGGAACAGCATTTCCAGTGCTTTGCTGTAGTTCCTGTAGAACCTTGTCTATGTTTTCAAGGTTAAGGTTTTTACCATTTCACCAAGGCCCTGTTCCACTACAATAATCCTTTCAGAATTTTAAACTCACAGTACATCTACAACGTAATTCCATTCAATGCAGCAACTATTTGGAATACTAACCATGTTCAAATTCAGCAACTGTTCCGAGACTCTGAATTGGCCTTAAATGAACACAATGAAACACATTATCTCGTTGGGCCATTTCTGGCAAAGATAAGACACAAAGTGCTGGAGTAACTCAGCGGGTCAGTTGCTTTCTACACAGTCCTGGCATTGGCTTTGCTTCTGAAATGTCTTCTTCAAAGATGCTCACTGAGCTAGTGTGTGTTTATAGTGGTTTATTTTGGATTTCCTACAACTTGTTTTTGCACTCCAGCTGCCATTTGCACCTTCTACTCAAAGTGGAATAGAGCATCATTTGGGGTGGAAAATGGCCCAGTTGGAGGAAATGGTTATTTCACTTCCATGATTCTGAATGTCGAAAATATATAGGTAGCAGGGACCCTTTGCTGAAAAACTGGTACTGTTCATCTTCACCTTTCCACTTCAGCACTGGGTGTGAATACTGCCGTATTTGTATTAAACCAGCCTCAAATAGAAAAATAAGAACTTCTTTGGATGAACATAATAATTTTTTTTTAAATGATGGCCTGTTTCTTTCTTTCATACCAATGAACAAAAAGCACAGGCACTTTAACAAAGCATGGTGGATTTTTGCATTGTAACTTCCTGCGATTATAATCAACATCATGGCTCACTCAGCAAAGAAAACCTAGCAAATAGGACAAGCATGGATTGAAGAGTCTTTACCAAGACGCACAGCAGCAAGCATTTGGCCTTGGCGTCAGTGCTGAATTCACAATGTCTAAACACATGTATGTTGTGCTCCAATTCTAAAATTGGTTCTATTTAAGTCCAAACAGCAGAGCTGCATAAACTCATTTTGTGCATATTGTAGGTTTAGCACAAACTGTTGAAAACAACTTTTTAACCCAATGTACACAAACATGTTTACTTAGTGCAATCACATGCGGAAGCCAATAAATAAGGTGAATTTGGGACATGATTGAGATAAAGGAGTAAAAAGTTTTTAAAACTTGCAAAATAAATTGCAAAAATAAATTTATTATTGTTAAACTTTATTTCAGACTCAAGGTCCAGACAAGAGACATTACATAAAATACATTGCATATCAAAACACCATAAAATATATATAAAAGCTTAGTAAATTATTTATAAGAGCATCATAAATTATATACAAAAACACAATACACGATTTAAAATCCAGAATAAAAAGAAAGATCAGTGTCCTACAAAGAGACAACTATAACAATGTCTCCACAAGTGCGATTGGTAGTGTGTAGTGCTAAACCTTATGTTTGATAAGACCAAGATAATTACATTTTCAGTCATTAATCCTGCAAATAAATGTATACATATGATTTCTTACGATAGCTTCTAAAGTACTGACTCCTGCAGCCACAAACATTTCACTAGCACTACACCATCTAGGTTTCCTTAGCAGCATTCTCATGGCATCATTATAAGCTACCTTTAATCTCTATAAACTTGTCTTTCTGTAGTTTGACCACAAGTGTGCAGTATAGATTGGTGTACCATATGCTCTAAACAGAGACATCTTCACCACATCTGTATACGCACCGAACATGGTTTCATAAATTATAAATGTGAAAGTGTACAGCCAGTAATGAACACATTACACAATTACAATTTCACCTCTATATGGGTAACATATTTAAAGAGAACCAATAGGCAATTATGACTTTTTATCCTTCATGTGTTCAAATGTAACCGTTTAGAGACACTGCTGGGATAGTTTCTGGAGGGGCAAGCAATTTAGCCAGAAACTTTCTAATGCCTGCATACAACAAAGCAGTGATAGTCAGTGGAGGGTGTTGACCGGTTTATTTGTTAATACCAATGATTACAGATATCCTTAACTGTCATTACTAATGCAAAGTCAGAGCTATTGCATGTAAATAGTTAAACTCAACATCATGACATGGAGTAAAAAAAAAATTGCATAATTAAAACACTGCATTGGTATTTAACACTTCACCAAAAGAGATCACTTTTGCTACATGAAAGGTGCTGTATAAATGTGTTCTTGCTTTCTTTCGCGCAAAACAGCACTGTTAAACCAGCTTTATCTTTAATTTTAATTCCTTGAAAAACAGCAAAAGAAAAATATTCCAAATGTCTGAAATTTGGATTAAAAAAAAAGTATTTGCAGTGTCAAGAGACTGAATCTGGAGCAATAAACAAACAAACTGCTGGAAGAGATAAAATGTGTAGGAAAGAACTGCAGATGCTGGTTTAAATCAAAGATAGACACAAAATGCTAAAGTAACTCAGCGGGACAGGCAGCATCTCTCTCGAGAGAGAGAAGGAATGAGTGATGTCTCGGGTCGAGACCCTCTTCAGACTGATGTCAGGGGAGTGGGCGGTACATAGATAAGAACGTGTATAGATAAGGAAGTGCAAGGTGTGAAAACAGGACCACGGGAATGGAGATCAAGGAAAATGTAGAATAGATTATTAGTTGGGAGAAGGTAACAACAAAGCAGAGATAAAATGTAGTCGGAGACAGTAAGACTGGTCGGAGAACTGGGAAGGGGGAGGGGATGGAGAGAGAGAGAAAACAATGGCTACTTGAAGTTCGAGAACTACTTGAAGAATTTAGCAGGTTAAGCAGCATCAGTGGAACCAAAGGGATGATCGGAATTTTGTGTTGAAATTCTGCATCCGGACTGCAGAAATGTTATCTTGACCTGATGCAGGATCTCAACCCGGAACACTGACCATCTTCTTGCCTCCACAAGTGCTTGACCCGCTGAGCTCCTCCAGCAGTTAGTTTATTTTCTAAGATATAAAATTTATTCCACTATGTGGTAAGTCCTGCATGGCCTGTAGACCAAAAATCAAATTAACATCTGTCTGTTTACAGCCAAACTGTTATCAGATTACTAACATTGTCCAGCAAGTCGCTTTTTATTCCTCGAGTTCAATATTAATGTTAAGAAATGAAACAAAAAATAAATCATATTTTCAACTGTGAATAATACAGAGCTTTAAATCACAGCCTCTGCTGTCAATCACACGCAAAATACCCTAATAAGTAGGTCGGTCATACTGGGTAAATCAGAAAGTAACATTGTGCATAACAGAGTGAATGTGTACGTACAGAGCGACATGCATCAATGAGGTATTTCACATCAATTCTTTCAAAGCCTGAGGTAAATACGTTGCTGGATAAGAGGAAAATATATTAAAAGAGAAAGAAACTGTAAAAGTGAGGGATTCCTGAAATGGATAGGGAGATTCGAGTTTAGTGGAATTGCTTTTGGCACTTTATCATGCTCTGCCTTCATATCTACTGCAGTAATCCTTTATTCTTCAAAACGTGAAGTAAAATGAAAGCAAAGGGAAGGGGTGGAGGAATAAATTTGATGTCTTACTCAAAGATTTTTTTAACTTATGTAAGCATCAAACAAATTTCGTAAAAATTTATTTCAATAATTCAGAAGTTGAGAAATGATTTTTAAAATTGCACCAATGTGATTTGGTCCTTCAAGGACAGGTATCCAAGCATAAAGCAGACTGGGACACAGAAATAATATATTTCTGCAATCAGCGTATTCTCCGAGCTGAGAGCAAGATGCAGCATTGAAGAAGAAATTTGTTTTGTGAAAAATGTAATGCATCTATAGCAGAAAGGGTCTGAATCTTGAATAAATTACTTTAGTTTAGTTTGGTATCAATATTCTTCAAAAAAAAATCTGAACTTAAAAAAAAATTATAGCAACTTCATTGAGCAATTATAAATGTAGAGTTTATATTCTCAATGTATATTGAATAATTTAAGATGCAACTAAATTGAACAAGGAGAAAGAAAATTAATTGCTGCAGTCTACAATGAGAATGTGATACTAACATTTGTAAAATCAGCTCATTGAAACCTCAAAAATTCATATTTCACATTTTGTTTAATGATTTTTTTAAATTAAAAAAATTAAAAATTGTTTTGCTTTGATAAAAAGAGATGCAAAATGAACCATGAAGCCCTGACAAAGTTCAAGTTAAAATGGTCAGTAACTTGTAGAGGTAAATAGGAATGAACCATTGTTGGCAAAACAACAGTTATAACTAGCAGGTAGACAAAAATGCTGGAGAAACTCAGCGGGTGAGGCAGCATCTATGGAGCGAAGGAAATAGGCAACATTTTGGGTCGAAAACCTTCTTCAGACTGATGTGAGGGTGGGGGGCGCGGGAAGAAGAAAGGAAGAGGAGGAGCCAGTGGGCTGAGGGAGAGTTGAGAAGGGGAGGAGAAAGTAGGGACTATCTGAAATTAGAGAAGTCAATGTTCATACCGCTGGGGTGCAAACTCCAATTTACGGTAGTCCTCACTCTGGCCATGGAGGTGGCCCAGGACAGAAAGGTCGGATTCGGAATGGGAGGGGGAGTTGTGTGAATGGAAATCCTGAATCAACGCTGTAAGATTGTTCTGTAAAGGTAAAATGGTTGGCCAGGTAGACTGGATTAAAACATAAAATGGCTGCTGACCAGGCTTGCTGGAACTGAGGCTGCAGGTTTCAGGAAGGGAATACACAATCTTGCAGTTACTGCATAAACATGAATAGGGGATCACCCTCCCCGTCTGACAAGATTGAGGAATATACAATCCCCCTCGCCGGGAAGACTAAGGAATGTACCGGTCTGAGCTCTAGTGTGGTTTCTCTAACTAACATCTCCTTATATGTACATACCTGTTGTCCTGTATTTTGCGTACGTGTCGGTTCTTTGATTGGGGAATGTGGGAGGTGCTAAGCAGTGACATTAAAATATAAAAGGCATTGCAATTAAGGGCAGAGAGCTTGACTCTTTGCTAGGTTGTTAACCTGTGTGAAGACTCAGTGCTGAATAAACGTACGTTTAAAGCAACCCCGGTGTCTGGTCGATTATTGTCGAAACAACCGATGTGAGAGAAAAACATGAATCAACATTTGGTGTCAGGAGTGGGATGTCAACCAGCGACTGATCGAGCCGGCGAGTGAATCCACTGGGCGACAGGATCGATGTGAAGGAGGTACCGCCAAGTGAGTAGATTTAGTTAAATCACCTCTTGGTCCTTCCTCGTATCCCGGCATAGCAGGGTAATTCGCTGGCTTGCGTCAGTCGGTGGGACGACATCCGAACGTTCCGGTTGTGGGCACGGGGATAGGGCCGTCTCGAGGATTGTCCTAGTCTGATCGAGCGGATAAAACACCCCGTAGAGGGGGACCGTAGACGGTATATAAGAGGAGTGCACTGGGGATAGGATGGGAATGTGATGGTTATTGAATCGTCGGATTAACAAGTATTGAGACGTTAACCGAGACCAAGGTACCCCCGTATCTCACAGAAAGTCTGCCTTAGACTGGCGAAGTCAGGAATTGAAGTGACCGAGTGAGATACGGCGGAACCAAGGACTCATGGTTAACCCTGAAATATTGGTGTGTAATAGCATAAGTATAAATTGAATCGTCGGATTAATAAGTATTGAGACGTTAACCGAGACCAAGGTACCCCCGTATCTCACAGAAAGTCCGCCTTAGACTGGTTGTTGAGAGGAAATCCTCCACGCGAAGGTCAGGAATTGAAGTGACCGAGTGAGATACGGCAGAACCAAGGACTCACGGTTAACCCTGAAATATTGGTGTGTAATAGTATAAGTATAAAAAAATGGGTAATGGTATGGACACCAGTTGTCACCCGGACCGGCCATTACATCAGCTATGTTTCTTGCATCCAGAAATGGAGGAGACCTTCAGGCGTATGTCGGGAGGACTCATTCATAAACTGGGGAAGGATGAATGGCCTGAAGGGGGTTCCAAGGATATGGGTGTGTTATCAAGGGCCCAGAGTGTAATATGGAAAAAGGATTTAAAAAAAAAATATATAAAAAGGCCATTCAGTTGTGGATCGATCATTGTAACGGAGAAAAGGCACGGTCTTTAACGGCCAGTTGGCAGAGTAATGCCTTGAAACTAGGAATACCCCTGACCGAGGGGGGTCAGGAGAAGTCGGTGACCGTATTAAAACAGGAATGTAGGCATGCTAAGGAAAGTAAGGATCGTCAGGAGAGAGAGAGACAAAATAAGGCCGAGGTAGATAAAGACTTACGTAAGTCGGTGGCTGGCATAGATTTGGGAGGTGACGACGAGGAGGAGGTAGAGGATTATCATTGGGGAGTCCGTGGAGCACCCCCGCTGAACCAGTCTGCCCCCGTTGCCAGTCCCGTGTCCGCTCGTCCAATTCCCGCTACCCGATCCAAGATTAAAACTCGCCCTTCACAGATACCAGTTTCCAAATCTCCCGTACCCTCGCTGAACCCCAGAAGACGGTCCCATTCAGGGGGGACCACAGGGAAGACAGTTTCCCCTAGTGCCCCTCCAGCAGACCGACCTCCTCCGTATTCTCCTGCTGCCCTACAATCTACCGACTCCGTGGGAGGCAGAACTAAGCTGAACCCCCGGACCAAAACCAGAAAGAATATGGCACAGCGGCGAACCCAATCCCTCTCCTACAGTATACATGGACCAAATAGCCACCGGGCTTTGTAAACTCGCCGACCCTATTTTCTGGTTGTCTGCAACAGCAATTACAAAACCTGCAGTTACCTGAGGGGTCTGCATTGATCCAGTACATCGATGAACTTTTTGTGGCTAGTGAAACGGAGGAGCAGAATAGGGAAGCTATAATTTTGTTGTTGAACTTTGTAAAGGCATTGGGGTACGTTGTGTCCCCCTCCAAAGTACATGTCGGACAAAAGGAGGTGAAATTCCTCGGAGTCATAATCTCAGCAGATGGCCGTCGGTTGGACGAGAGCCGCACGGACCCTATTTACAGGAATTACCCCCCACATCAGCCAGGGGAATGCGACAGTGGTTGGGAATGATACCTGACTCTCCAGCAGGACATTACTGGATATTCCTCCCACTCCGTGACCGCCCTACTGGGACAGCTCCAGACCCAGCATTTGACTTCAGCCAGACAAAATAAGTATGAGATCTACCTGTTGAATAATCCCTAGCTACAGTTCCGGCACTGCACCACTATCAACCCTGCTGCGTTTCTCTGCTCTCCTCCTGATCCCCTCGCTCCATGCGACCATAATTGCTTTGAGGCTATTCTCGCGGATACCAGTACGCTGACCTTAGCGATCAACCTCTAGCCTCTTCATTTTTGATCCTCTATACCAATGGAAGTTCATCCATCGACGAGCAGGGACGCCGTCTGTCAGGCTTTGCGGTAGTTAAACAAGATGGAACCTTGCTGGATTGTGGCAGTTTTGACCCACCGTTTTCAGCTCAGCAGGCTGAGTTGTTTGCCCTCACCCGAGCATGGGTTCTCGTGGAGGGGCGCTCCGTCAATATTTACACCAACTCCCAATACGCATTTGGAGTCGTTCACGATTTCGGACAGTTATGGAAAAATAGGGGATTCCTCACCTCGACGGGCCATAAGATTGCCAATCAGATCCTGGTCTCTGACCTGTTGAATGCTATCCTTCTGCCCTCTGCGGTAGCCGTAATCAAATGTGCGGCCCACACGACAGGAGATTCCCCGGTCCAAATCGGTAACAGGTTGGCTGACGAAGCGGCTAAGTGTGCTTCACGCGGTAGATTTAAAGTGGTGGGTAGTATGATGAGGCAGGTGAAAAGCCTTTATATGGGCTCGTCTGAATCTGAGAAACCTATGCCAACCATGAATGATGTATTGCACTTACAGGGGGACGCCTCTGTTGATGTTATAATGGAATGGGAGCAGCTGGGCTGTCGGAAGGCTGACTCTGGATTGTGGCTCACGCCGGCCGGACAGACCTGTATGACAGACCAGTTAGCGACCTGGGTTGTTGATTGCCTACATCTAGCCACTCACTGTGGGGCCACCTTGCTAGTAGACGCTCTCTTACAGGCATAGTGGCATCCTCGACTTAAGGTTTTGGCAGCCCAAACTAGTGCACGGTGCCTCACCTGTGCTACACACAACCCTGGTAAAGGAGTTGTCTGCCAGACGGGTCGTACTCCATTACCTACTGCTCCGTTTGAAACCTTATAGATGGATTTTATTGATTTGCCTAAGTGTCAGTGTTATAAACATGTGCTTGTTATTGTTGATGTGTTTTCTAGGTGGATTGAAGCCTTTCCAACCACTGATTGCACTGCTTCTACGGTGGTGTCTATTTTATTACGGCAGTTTGTTCCTCGCTTTGGGGTTCCAAACACCATCAGTTCGGATAACGGCCCTCACTTTATTGCCGCTATCAATAAAGAATTGTACCGACAGCTGGGCATAAACCAGCGGCTGCATTGTGCTTATCGCCCACAGGCTGCAGGAATGGTGGAACGCTTGAACCAGACCCTGAAGACCAAGCTTGCCAAGCTGGTGGACCAATCGGGCTCCACCTGGGTTAAAATGTTACCTGTCGCCTTGTTTCAGATCAGAGTCCTTCCAGCAGGGAAGACAAGGTTGTCTCCTGCAGAGATCATCTATGGCCGACCCCTGCGCACCCCCTGGACAGACATTATCCCGGCCACAACAAAATTGCATCATATGACGGAGGAGATGGTCTCTTACGTCCTTGCCCTTACAAGGGCCCTGCATGAGATTCATGGGGAGGTCAAGGCCGCTTATGTGGGCGATATAGATTTTCCCGTTGATGGACGGATCATATGTGTTGATTAAGAATTGGATTCGTAAGGACACCCTTTCTCCTTGATGGTTGGGCCCCTTCCAGGTTCTCCTCACCACCCCCACCGCGGTAAAGGTAGAAGGACGATCAGCATGGGTGCATTTGCACCATTGTAAAGTGGTTGGTGACACCAAGCAAAGGGGGGAGGTAGAGGTCAGGGAGGGGGATCCGGTCCACGAAAAGCAGGGTACGAATTAATTTTGCTATGAAATTGCACGTTCTTTTCTTTTTCCCTCCCTTGTGTTCGCAGATACGAAATAAATCGCTAAGATGAGGGTCTCCGTGGCATTAATATGTGTGGCGACCACAGCAGGGTTAATCGTTTCGGTTGGAAATGGACAAAGCCTGAATACGGACGGAACAAACGAGGAAAGAGAGGGGAACGAGAAAACTCCAATTTATTCATCCAGGCACACAACGAGCTATTCGGGAAGGGGCAGGTGGTTTGTTATCCACGAATGACATCAGTTACCTCCCTGTTTACCCCATCCCCTGCATGGGGCAGAACTGAACGACTGGTGAAGTGCCAGGACAAAGAAACGGTCTCTGTCAAGCCCGATTAATGGTGGCCTTATTGGGTTTGGGGACCACCCCCGAGGAAACTAAACATTCTGTACGAATGATGATCTTAAAGCGTGAGCAGGAGAGACTGTTACCGTTCCCCAACGACAGCGAAAACAATGAAGTGAGTGAGGAAGCAGAATTGGGGGACAAAGGTCGGACGGTCCAAGAAGCCTTGGCCAGGGAACTAGAAGGTTACGAGATTCGGCGAATGGGACTTTTAAATGGACTATGAGTGTTGCCATAAGAATGGCAAAAGGAGGGAATGTGAATGGAAATCCTGTATCAACGCTGTAAGATTGTTCTGTAAAGGTAAAATGGTTGGCCAGGTAGACTGGATTAAAACATAAAATGGCTGCTGACCAGGCTTGCTGGAACTGAGGCTGCAGGTTTCAGGAAGGGAATACACAATGTCTTGCAGTTACTGCATAGACATGAATAGGGGATCACCCTCCCCGTCTGACAAGATTGAGGAATATACAATCCCCCTCGCCGGGAAGACTAAGGAATGTCTGAGCTCTAGTGTGGTTCCTCTAACTAACATCTCCTTATATGTACATACCTGTTGTCCTGTATTTTGCGTACGTGTCGGTTCTTTGATTGGGGAATGTGGGAGGTGCTAAGCAGTGGCATTAAAATTAAGGGCAGAGAGCTTGCTCTTTGCTAGGTTGTTAACCTGTGTGAAGACTCAGTGCTGAATAAACGTACGTTTAAAGCAACCCTGGTGTCCGGTCGATTATTGTCGAAACAACCGATGTGAGAGAAAAACGTGAATCAACAGTTGAAGTGCTGAGCCACCGGGATATATGTTATAACTAGCATACTCCTGGAAGACAAATGTATTATTATTACCAAGGATGGGTCTGCTAACCTGGCTTCACAGCAGAAGGAAGATTCACCGAATCAAATTAGATTGTGAACACAGATTTGCAGATTACTGGCACTCAAAATCTAGGGTAAATCCTTAGTCAAATTACTAGGTTTAGTTCAAAAACCGCATTCAAATCCTATTGCCTAATTCCACTTAAAAAAAACAAAAAAACTGTTAAGTGAAGGTAGAGTCCCAACATCACTAAGGACAAAAAAGTAAAAGTGTGAGCAAATTAAGACATGATTACCTAATACTAATTTATTGGGCTGGGAAGAATGTGCTCATTTGTGACTGCTTTCAGAACAAACTTGAAATCAATACACAGAATGATGCTTTATCACTGGAAAACAGACTATTTCATCAAATGCCGTGCAACGTTACATGGTCTTGTCTCAAAAATGGCACAACTATCACCTAACCCGAGGCAACTGCACTTGTAAGTGCTTGTCACCCACATAACTATAAGGCTGATGCTATCAATGCTCACTGCATAACTACTTCCATGAACTGCACACTTCTCTGCTGCCTAATATACAGGAAAGCCTGATTTTATAGTTCAACGACTCTCGACTATCTTTAGGCACGAACCGTCTTACTTACCGTCTCTGCTGGCTCTCCATTACTCTCTTTGTGTCGCTCCTCAGTTCCAAGACTCCAGTTAGAAGTGTTACATGCTTCTTGATCAGCATTCCTATTAGGCTTTTCTGGTTCTGCCAATGCTGGGACAATCTGGCCAGGCTGGTGGTAAAATTGGGGGTTCTGCAAGGCTAATTCTTCAGACCCCGAACATTCAACTGCTTCCTGCAGCTCTTCCATTGATCCTGCTACTCCATGATCTATTCTAATAATTTCTTCTTCACAGTGTGAAGTAGGTGAAAGAATGGGTTGATTCTCATCATTGTAAACAAATGAATCAAAGCCATCAGCTATACCTTCATTTTGTTTTGTGTATACATTAGGAGTTTGTCCTCTTATCATGTGCTCTGCATTTTTAGAAAAGTCTTTATTTTCACGATTTGCTTTAACTTTTTGAAGTATTTCCTGGTAAAATCTCTGTTCCTCTGAATAGGATGACTCCCCACATTTCTTGCGAGATGGAATTTTACGCCAGTTATCATATGCAATAGCAAGATTTTGTTTCAGTGACGAATATGAAGAGGGCAATGAGTCTATTTCTTTATCTGAATGGTTCAAGGTCTGATCAATACAAGGGTTAAAAGCATCTATGTTGTTCAACAAGATATTTTTCTCTGACTTAAAATCTTCAGTCTGTTCAGCGATGTCATTTACACCTTGTTTGTCTCTCTTTGGCTCATTATTTTTCAAACAATTTTCAGCATTAATCTGGTTCGGAGAGTTTACCTGCCCTTTCTCAGTAATTATTTTGCAAATGATTTCACAAATATTTGCTTCAGGAATTTTAAGATTGCCCACTATTCTCTTAATGTTGTCTCCTGTATCACAAGAAGTTCCTGCAGTTAAGACTTCACTTAAGAGGCTAAATGGCTTAAGGGTGGCATTTACTGATCCTACATTTGCAAATAATTCTGTGCTTTGTCCATTTTCTATTGCTTTAGTGTCGGGCATGCAGGGGTCACATATTACCATATTAAGTTTGCATTGATTAGCTTGTACCTTTGTCGACATTTTCTGCTCCTCAACATCAAAAGTTGACATTATTTGATTATCAGCACTAAAGCAAAAGTAATTTTCCGTGTCACAAACTGGCAATACTACAAACCCTTCACTGCACTCTGGCAAGTGTTCAGTTTGCGTGTTTTCTTCTATATTACTTTGTGGCATCTCATCAATTGACTGATTATTCTGAACTGAATTACCTTCCTGCAGATTTTCAATTGAACATTTCTTATTTTCTATGTCACTGAATACAATTACCTGCTCCTCAAGTGCAAATGAATTTTTATTGTTGTGAGACAGTCGAGGTTCGGCAGCTTTATATTCTACTATAGGCTTCTTTGGTATGTTAGCTGGTTCTTTATTTGTTAAATGTCCCAAGATTACTCCATCCATATTGGATTCAAAGGAACTGAAGAATCTACCTGCCTCAGCGGCCATTCTGGCTTCTTCTGGTCTGTACAGATCACGAGCTAGAAGTTTATGACCAAAAGGGAGAGCTCTTCCTAGAATTTTCTCAACATCTGAAAATATTTTTCGATGACAGCTTTCCCTTTTTAGAGGTTGTAGATTACTCAGGAAATTACCGGCTATACATTTATTGAATTGCACTGGCTTCAAAGATGGCTGCGAGGCACTAGCCTCTATTTGGTCTGTATCCTCAGGCTGGGTATTGTGCAAATACTCAACACTTGTAAAATGATGGAGTGGATCATGAGAGGAGCAAGCTACGCTAAAGTAAGACGGAGAAGGAAGTATTCCTGCTTCTAACGGGCTTCCCTAAACAAAGGATAAAAAAAAGGCTTAAAACAAAGTGAAGTTTACCTAGGATTTATATTAAATATTTTGTGTCCCACATGGGAATAACACTACATCTTCCACGCTATTATTCTTGAGAATACTAATAAAGATTATTTGCAGCACTATGTGTCCTCCCACACTGTAAGTGGACCTACACAAACCATGCTTGCGTGTGCAACCCTAAAGAATATGAAAATCATTTGAAATAATAGGATACTGTACAATAATGTTCCAGGTTACGAAGTGGAGAAAACCTGGACACATTACTAATGCATGTTACTGAGTTTACTTATCCCATGTGTATTGTATTTTAAAAGTAGATGATTCAAGCATAAAAACCTAACAGATGTGCAAGGAAATGCAAACTATCATTACTATTAAACACCATTGATGTCATTCCCTTCCTACGAAAAGATTATTTTTCCTTTCACTGTTTCTCACCATTCATAAAACGCATTTTCATATTTCCGATCTGAATACAAAAATATACTTTTTTAACGAGCTTGTTTTCAAGCTCTTACAGTTCAACACGTTTTAAATATTTTAAAACCACATTTTAACACTTCCAATAATGTACAAATGTGAAAAAGCCCCACACAACATTTTTCTCATACTTTATGACATAATTTATCCCAAATGGTATGATACTATTTACACCAAATTTTGTAAGATTTCTTCAATGGAAATACAAACATTAGTGTGTCCTTACCTTCTGGAAATTAATGGTTAAGTTCATCTTGATTAAATATTCACTATGGAAATTACTGGAGTGCTAGTGGTAGCTGAAATAGTTGCAGTAAATGCTGAAGAGGATGTTAAAGCAATGATGCAAAATAACTACATGTAGATTTCAATTACATAAAACTTTAGTGCATCAAAAGAGCCTTAAGAAAGAATGTGACTGATCGCTCGTCCCACTTATACAATGAAGAGCTGAACCATAGCAACAAGGCGCACGTACAGATACAGAAAAGATGCAAAAGAGTAACAGTAGAATCTGCCCAAATGGTTGCAATGGTATTTACCCACCACAAATGTAATCATGGCCGTGCCAAATTACTTCTGTCATTGCCAAGTTACAATGCCTAGAGGTAGGAAAGACAGGGCAGCACAAATTGCTGGGTTCCCATTCCAAAATTATAATTCTATGAGTTTGTAAGTGCGAATAGCGGATGTATCTGGCAAATAACTAGCTCTTATTTATTCTGAAAGCTCATGTATGTGCATTTGCTCAAGATGGTAGCCAGAAAAACAAACCAAATGCAACAGGAATCAATGCCCTCAGGAGAAGAAAAATAAGCTTAAAAAGGTAAGAAAGATAGGATT
This sequence comes from Malacoraja senta, assembly GCA_038087875.1. Lineage (NCBI taxonomy): Eukaryota > Metazoa > Chordata > Chondrichthyes > Rajiformes > Rajidae > Malacoraja > Malacoraja senta. Next base: position 17,158,666 of record CM075988.1, read on the forward strand.
TCTATATTACTACATTCTGCTCTACGTAGAAAAACTTACTGTATTAATATTAAGTGGATTATTACCATATTAAGTGGATCTTTTTCTTTCTTCTCCTTCTTCTCTTTCTTCTTTTTCTTTTCTTTCTTTTTGCTTCCACCTGGAGTGTGCAGTTTGTCACGTTCCATAGAAACCAGGTTTCGGTATTGCTCATCACATGGATGGTCCCAGGTTGACTGGCCCGATACAAAATTAAAGTAATAGACATCACCTGTGACGTCTTGGCTACCTCGAGAAAAGTAAAGCATTCATTTAAAATTATAATTTTCAAACGATATTCAAAAAGCCATTATAAATCTTGCTTATGCTCCTACATATATTATGCTAAACATCCTTGATAAAAAGAAATCTGAAAGCAAAATACTGAATGCTGGATGCAGAGTTAATATTTCAGGTTGATGATCATTTATCAGTGCTGATGAAAGGTAATTTCTTTGAAAAATTAACTCTGTTCCTGTCTTCACAGATCTTGCGTGACCGGTTTAGTATTTAGAATTTTCTGTTTAGTAATTGTAAAGAGCAAGCGGGATAAGATGTTTTTATGAGATTAAATAAAATTAAACTGCGAAAATAGTGACACACATCTCAAAGGATACTCCAGTCAAGTGATCTAACAATTCAAAATCAAAATTGATTATTCTGAGAAATAGTACTGAATAATATAAATAAGATGGGAAGATTCTAACAAAGAAAACAGATTGGGAGCTTCAGATTAACATTTTGAAAGTGGAGGAAGGTTTACACTGAAGATAGACACAAAATGATGGAGTAACTCAACGGGACAGGCAGCATCTCTGGAGAGAAGGTATTTGGTTCGAGACCCTTCTTCAGACTGAGACTCGCGATCAGTTCGCTTTGCTCAGTCTGCCTCGGCCAGTGCCAACACCTGGTTGCTAAACACTAGCTCTCCCTCGCATACTGACCTTTCTGTCCTACACTGTCAGTGTAGAGTGAGGCCAAATGCAAATTGGAAGAATAGCACGTCATATTTCGCTTGGGCAGCTTACAACCCAGCGGTATGAACAATGATTTCTTTAACTTCAAGTAACCCTTGATTTCCCTCTCTCTCCATCCCCTCCACCCGCCCCTGTTCACCGACTAGTTTCACTGTCCTCCTGATTAATTTTACTGTTTGTATGCCTCGTTGTCACCTTCCTCATAGCTGCCGTTTTCATGCTACTCTCAACCAAATGCAGTTGACCGACATTTAGATCAGCTGCACCAACAGCTCAAGTTCAAATCAAACTGTTTTAATAATGTATCTCCGAAGTAGTTCAGATGTTTTGTAATGTTAGCAAGGATTACAAACATTAATCCTTGTTATCATCATAGCATTACATCAATGGAGACAAAAATCATTTCCTCAGACTAATACAAGGAACTGGAATTTTAATGAAAGACCTGGTTAATTTGAGTTAATCCCCAAAAGTTAAAAATAAAGAACACAGTTAACGATAAATAATGGTCATTCCAACTGGTTGCAAAATTTAAATACAAACTATATCTTTCTAGAATTCAAGATCAATGGTATTCTATTGTCATGTGTAGCCAAGTACAGTGAATTTCTTGTTTTGCATATAGTCCAGTAATAATCCTGCTAAGTATAAGTGTAAGATAGTAGACCACACTGAGTCCGTACACAAGAGTCACCACATTTTAGGCGCCATATTGGACCATTCGAGTGAAAAGGGGAAACTATACTTACAAAGTTACAAACATTTCCTCAAAGATGATTAATTCATAGATAATGGCCACCAACAAAGGACAAAATAATCATGAACATTTATCAGGTATTGTTTGAAAGCAAGGTGAATTCCACGTACAAATAAAGGTCAGAGGAAATTGGCTGAAATGTGGAATTCTTTTTTAATGCCACTTCCTCTTGGCAAGGTCTTGATCACAACATTAGTCCAAACAGAAAAAGCTGAGAATCTAGAGTTCAGTGAGAAGCACCATGACTATAATTTTTGAAAAAGCTTAACTGGCCAAGCAGCTTGTTTCTGTTCCCTGACAAAAGATGACAGAAGAAGATATCCTTAATGACAATTCATTAAAGATTTAGTTTAATTGAAACACAACCACTTTTAAAAGTTAATTCACGAAAGAAATTTAAATTTTAGATCAAACTTTAATGGATTGTCATTGAAGACCAATTCATCACAATATAAAGATACCATATTTTAGATCAAATTTTCCTTAAGTGGATTATGACCTTATTAAAGCTGATTTTTATGTAGGCTCTACTGAACTTTAAAATGGTTCATTTATGATTAAACAAACACTGCCTACTCTTCGCAGAATCCTATAATTAAGCAATAAATGTCGGTAGCCCCAAGTGCACAAAAGAATAAATGGCTCCTGTGCGCTACGCGGCATTTAATCATCAGGCAGCAGCTGTTTTTATTTTTTGCCAAGCGAACCCTGGACTGCCAACATTTGTTTCACATTACTTTTTGTTCGAGGTAACATGCATTGTTTTAATAAACTGGTTAAAATACAGACATTGAAAAAAGGTCTATGGGACTCTATTTCCTTCAAATACATGGTGCATTCACACCAAATTTAGAAACATTGTCAAACTCCCCCCATCCAAACACTTTCACTCTTTGCTCTGTAGATCTCCCTTGATATCTTCAATGGAAGTGATCTTGCAGAACTTTGTAAATTGCATTGTTTAGTTAGGATCTGATAAAACAAATGATGCATACAAAATAGGAGAGTAGATATTTTACAATGAGACATTCTTCAAATTGTTTTTTTTCGGCACAGTGCACTGTATCCAATAATTTGTAATAGAATAGTAAAGTATAAATTGGATGAACAAAAAAGATAAAATGAAATATCAAAATAACCTTCGTTCATATGGAATAATATTTAAGTAAGCTGGTACACTCTTTGCCTTTTAGAGGCAAAAAGATAACAAAATAGTTCTTCTGAACACAATGAACACAGTTAAAGTTAAATAATGGCCCAAATGGCCACTAACATTTCATATGCATCTTTATACCTTACTGAAATCACATCCCAAACTGTGAAATCTACTGCCATCTTACCAAGGTTTCCATTCCTGGGGTAAAGGTGCCACTATGCCCTCCCTGGCTAACCACATCAACTCTGGTTCAGTTTCAGGGTCAATTCCAATCTCCCGGGCATATTCATGGATTTCTGAAAAAGAAAAGTTACATATAAGAGGTTATAATTTTTTTGTGAATTTATAGAGGTACCACAATGCACATGAATGTTGAGTATTGTGAAACTCTGATGGGACACCATGGCAATTGGATGTCTCCAAATGACCAAAGGATAACATTCAGAGTTAATGCATTCATCTCCAACATGTCATGATATGAATCGATATTTACCGAGATTACTCGATATTATCCTTCTTTCATTATTTAGTCATCTAAAACTTTAAGACAGTTATGCTCACATTCTTTTTTTGCAAGAGGGGCAGGTTGACAATCCAAATCATTTCTGACGGTTACTCGCACAACATGAAAACTCATGGAGTTCAATGACACAAGACTGACTTTCTGTTGTTTCACAGCACTTGCGCTGTAGCATTGTACCAGTACAGGTTTAGCAGCTCCAAGCACTTCGCTGCAGATCAACGGCTCCGAAGGGGAAGTAACATTTATATTTTGAGTTGAATTCAATGTATTTAAATGTTTTTTGTTTATTTTGGTTGTAATTTTTTTCAATTTTAATAGTCTTTTTGAAATATATACTTCCAATATGCTATTTTAAATAGTTTTAAATGTGTTTTTTTTTAAAATATTTCTGAATAATAGATATTCAAAGATATTCAAAGCCTGGGACATGGTTTAACTAGCTGTCAAAGCATTTTTTTTGAGCAGGGTTATCAATTTTAATGCATACGGTTCCCATTTAAACTTGTTGCAATAACTCAGGCATCAGTGGTTAAAATGGGAATAGTGCGTATTAAAAATTAATAATGCAATCAGCAGTGTCAGTTATTTCTTGAACTTCCACGATATTGAAGTCTTCAGCTCAATTTAGAGACAATCGCTTGCTACACGAGAAAATCTCAAAGTCGGATTGAAACTAGTTTGTGTCAATTGAGAACAAAACTAAAATTAATTGAATTAATTATTGGGTTGGCTTGAAATATTTGATTCGGGGAAAAATATACATGTTTAATACATGTGAATTAAGTAACTATGAGGTAAAATTCCTCGTAAAAGAGTGTTGGAATTCTCACCAACACTGTACTTGGGTAGAGATGGGTTCTCATTTTTCACTGACCAAACCAAACATCCAGCATTGTTAGATGTGACCTGCAGGTTGCATGTTGTGCATCACTGCTTTATGCCCAAAATGAATTCTGGACTGAAAATAAAGTGACCATATGGAACATTCATTTTCAGATGTGGCCGGATATTGATAATCTCAGACGAGCCAATTGAAAATGAAAGCTCTACCCTGTACATTATTTCAATGAAAAACTTTGAAATATATAGCAAATGTCCCCTCCTGGATGAGACTGAATGCATCACAAATGATTCACACTGTGAACCATGGGAACGTCTGTAGTCTTCAAACAAATGCAAAGCAGCACATATTCCCTCTAGAGGCTCCAACAATCATCATCAGTCAGCATTAACCATTGCTAAGAGATCTATCTATTGACAGTTGCATTACTGATTATGCCATTCTTGTGCAGAAGAAAACTCAAAATCCATTTCTTACTACTGGAAATCACAGCTTCACAGTGGTCTATTATGCAAAACAAAAGAATATTAATCCCTCGTGTGAAAACAGAAATAGAATGGTGAAACTAAAATTCAAACTGTAACAAACTGATTAACTAATTATGGCAAAAAAAAGTTTAATTTGTTTATATTTCTTGGTTTACAAGAACTTCCTCAAAAGCCTTGTTCATAATGTCACACCCTTTCTTCCCACTGTCAGTCTGAATCAATTAAAAGCAATATAAAATACACTGCAAAAACATATGTTACAATGAGCAGAACAGAAGAGGAGGGGGGGGGGGGGGGGGAATAAGGGAACAAATATATCCCAAGAAGTTATTCTCTTGAAGAGAAAAAATATATAAAATTACATATTAAAATATGTCATAGAAAGATACAGCATGTAAATAGGTGCTTCGACACAGCATCCATACTAACCATCAAGCACTCATTTATAGCAATCCTACATGAATCACATTTTTATTAAATTACCGTATTTTTGCCATAAGAGTGAAGATTTATTGTGCCGATTACATCACTATTTGTAAGGCAGTTAAAGTATAACCATTATTTGAACAATACTGCCCTCTACTGCACTTCACAGAGTCCCTTTGAAATGCTGGGAATACCAGTAACATAAAGTTATATCAGTTATAAATATTTGTTCACAAATTAATTACAAAATATTTTGGCTTGCACATGTTCTGACTTAATATGGACAATTTCTTTGACAAGTAACTAGTTTGGAAAATATCTAATTTTTGTAAGGTGCTTGGGAATGTTCCAAAGCTAGGCACAGTAAACATTAGTTAAGTTTGCTTCTCTAAAAAGATAATGCAAATATTATTGGGGAAAATGAACATAAATAAGTTGAAGCATTACACATATTTAAGAACACTGTTAATTCTGGCCAAATTGGAGTTGCCAGGACACTAAAAATGAGTAAAGGTTTCTGTGCTGCTAGGCCATTTGGTTAATTTAAATGTGCCTTCTGCAGAACTGGGACAAGCTGCTAAATGGTGCAAGTTTGTCTGGAGCCTAGATAAGAACTGCAGGGAAAGAATGGGACATCTGCAGATTCTTACAATTAGGTGTAAATTGCATGAAACGAATTGGGTGAATGCAAACCAGACATACACATTGTAAATAATGATGCAAAGCGTAAACTTTGCAAGATGTTGATTGGGTTAAGTGTTGAGCCTTGTCTGGGTTTCTTGAATATCTAGGCAAATGTTGCTATGTTTGCTTCCTTCCAGAAGCTCCTTTTTCGAATACAATGTATTAGTTACTGTATTATTGGATTAGGGAACTGTCTATCATGTACTGTGTTAATCGATATTTGTTATTGGACTGCAGAGACACCACCCCCATGTGGTTCAGTCCCATGGTTCGAGGACCTATAAAAGGTAGCTCCCACAAGGTCCGATGTCGATCTTCTGGAAGAACGCTTGGGACTGCGTGACCTTTTGGAGTGTCTCTGCTTGCACGAGGCTAGGAGGGCTTGGCCAAGCAGATACAAGGATCGAACCCACAGTGGTTAGGTATAGTAGAGGGGAACTGTTACTGTGTTTTTCCAAAATAAAGTTTAGTTGCGCAAGTGCTTGACTCAGTGTTTTATTGACTGAAACTAGACTGGGGGGAAGCTTAGAACGAGCTATTTACAACTGCACATTTAAATTAAAGGCAACAAGGAGGCAATGCCCAAGCAGTTAATATCAGGAACTCATATTGTTTTTAAAATGCTTACACATCATTATTGGTCATGAAATATGTTCATTTCAAACCAATTTCACATCTTCATAGCATTCTGAAGGATTTCACAGCCAATGGGTTGGTACCTGTACGGAATCTCTATTTATTTCCATTAATGTACCAAACATGGCCTTCTCTCTAAATTTTATGGAAATATTAATGTGCAGCAAGAGATGATTTAGTTTGAGAAATACAAGAACTGATACAATATCTACAAAGATAAGTTGCAAGAAGCATTGATGAAGTCATTGATGAAGCCTGATATTTTAAAAAGCCTAACTGTTAAAGAGCAGCAATACAGAAGAAGTAAAGACTCAGCTTTGGAACAGATTGGATTAGAGTTCAGCTGATTTGCTGTGGTGATTACTAAAGCTTCACTTGTATGAATGTAGCATCATAAACATGAATCAGTGCAAGTGTAGTGTGAGATTTAGAGAGAGCAGCTGGAATTCATTTCAGTGCAGAATCGGTACCATAAGATCATTAGTTATATTTATTCAGCTACAGTTCATTGGCATTATTTTTTTCAAATAGCTCAGCCTTTTCAATTTCTCTTTTCCCTTCCACTACCATTCTTGGTTACAGGATCTGGTCCAAGACTGAATGTTCCTTTAATGATAAAGAAAATTGCTAATATCAGTTAGAGCCTCCAGCAATACCTCTATGCCTCCACCAATTATTTGTTTTTTAATTTTGAGTTAAAATTTTGCTTTCAAAGGAAAATGGAACCGATAAAGTATGGAAAATAAAATCTGCTGAACAACTGCTTTCAGTGGACCACAGCTCTTGCCTGATTAACCATAACAACATACAACATTAAGGCAAATTTTGACTCGAAGTAGAAACAGAGAACTGCAGATGCTGGTTTATACCAAAGATAAACACAAAGTGCTAGAGTAACTCAGCGGGTCAGGCAGCATCTCTGGAGAAAAAGGATGGGAGACTTTTCGGGTGAGAAGGGTCCAGACCCAAAATGTCACACATCCTTTTCCTCCAGAGATGCTGTGTGACCTGCTGAGTTACTCCAGCACTTTGTGTCTATCTTTGTCTCAAAATAAAATACTATTTGAAGGCCATAACTTATTAGTGGCTGCTCCAGTGATCATTTAATTGCAAACGTTGATCTGCAAGGCAAAATGTCATTTACTTAATTTAGTTCCCGACTGCACCACTGGGAGTAGAACAATAAATTCTGAATTATCTGCTGCATGCCTAGCTGCCATTAGTTCCATTTTGAATAACCATTTAATAGAAAAAGACACATCAGGTGTTTGACAGGCGTTTTTTGTAATTACAGAAGGTGAGGGAGGGTGGTTTGTCCTGGCCAACAATCTTCCTTCAGCCATAAGAACAGACACTCTCAGATGTTGTATTTATTCAAAGACCAATATTAGTACAAATGGAGTCATGGAGTAGTTCAGGACCAAAACAGGCCCTCTGGCCCAACGCCCATGCCGACTAAGATGCTCCACCTACGCTAGTTCCACCTGCCCATGTTCTGCCAATTTTCCTTTATATCTTTCCTATCCATGTACCGTCAAAATGGCTTTTAAATGTTGTGATAATATGTCAGGCATCTCGTTCCATATACCCATCCTCTCTGTGTGAAAAAATTGCCTTTCAGATTCCTATTAAATCTTTCCACTCTTACCTTCAACCTATGTCCTCTGCTTCTCGATTCCCCTACTCTGGGTAAAAGACTCCGTGCATCACCCTATCTATTTCCCTCGTGATTTTACGCACCTCTATAAGATCACCCCTCGGCCTCCCGCACTCCAAGGAATAAGGTCTTGCATGCTCAACTTCTCCCTATAAATCAGGCCCTCAAGGCCTAGCAACATTCTTGTCAATCTTCTCTGCACTCTTTCCAACTAAACCAAACCCTTCCTGTAGCAAGGTGACCAAAACTGTAGAACTGTAAAATAACATCACAACTTCTATACTCAATACACTGACTGATGAAGGTCAGTGTACCAAAAACCTTTGACTAATCGATCTACCCGCGATGCCACTTTTAGGGAAGTATGTACCTGCTCTCCTGGATCTTTCTGCTCTACAACACTCCCCAGGGCCTGCCATTCATTGTGAAGATCCTATCCAGATTTCACATCCCAAAATGCAACACCTTGCATTTATCTGCATGATACTCCATCAACAATTCCTCAAGCCCACTTGCCCAGCTGATCAAGATCCTGCTGTCAATTTTGATGACCATCTACACTATCTACAATACCACCCACTTTAGTGTCATCTGTTAACTTAAATATCATGTCTTGTACATTCTCATCCAAATTGCTGCCATAAACCACAAACAGCAATGCGCCTAGCACTAATTATTGCGGCATACCACTGGTCACAGGGATCCAGTTCGAAAAACAACCTTTCACCACCATCCTCTGCTTCCTTTCATTCAGCCAATTCTCTATTTAGTTGGCTAGCTCTCTCTGGATCCCATAACCTTCCAGTGCAGTCTACTATGCAGAAACTTAACAGATGTCTTGCGGAAGTCCACATAGACAATGTCTACGACTGCATCTTCGTCAAGTCAAGTCACATTTATTTATATAGCACATTTAAAAAACAACTCTCGTTGGCCAAAGTGCTTTACATTTGTTATAAGAATAATATAAACAAACAAACTACATACATATATACATATAGCCCTCGCTCAGAGGACGTCAAGAAAGGCTTGGGAGTACAGATAAGTTTTTAGTCTTGACTTAAAGGAGTCGATGGAGGGGGCAGTTCTGATGGGAAGAGGGATGCTGTTCCACAGTCTAGGAGCTGCAACAGTAAAGGCACGGTCGCCCCTGAGCTTATGCCTAGACCGCGGGATATTCAGCAACCCCAAGTCGGCCGATCTGAGGGACCTGGAGGTGGAGTGGTGGGTGAGAAGACTTTTAATGTAGGTGGGGGCAAGCCCATTGAGGGCTTTGTAGACATAGAGGAGGATCTTGAAATGTATACGGAACCGCACAGGGAGCCAGTGGAGAGAGGCCAGGATCGGGTGATGTGGTCCCTTTTTCGGGTGCCCGTCAGGAGTCTCGCTGCAGCGTTTTGGACCAGTTGCAGGTGGGACAGGGACGATTGGCTGATGCCAGTGTAAAGGGAGTTGCAGTAATCTAGGCGGGAGGAGATAAATGTGTGGATGATCTTTTCGAGGTCATCAAAGTGTAGGAATTGTTTTATTTTAGCTATCGTCCGAAGCTTTTACCACGGCATTGACTTGTTTGTCAAATTTCAGTGCTGAGTCAAATATCACGTCAACCTTTTAGGCTTCTCGGCTCTGATTCTAGGGGCGACACAGTAGCACAGCGGTAAAGTCGCTGCCTTAGAGCGCTAGAGATCCGGGTTCGATCCTGACTACAAGGGCTGTCTGTACTGAGTTTGTACATCCTACCTGTGACCACGTGGGTTTTCTCTGGATAGACCAGCTTCTTCCCACACTCCAAATACATACAGGTTTGTTGGTTAATTGGCTTTGGTAAAATTGTAATTCGTCTCTAGTGTAGGATAATGCTAGTGTACGGGGTAATTACTGGTCAGCGTGGACTCGGTGGGCCGAAGGGCTAGTTTCTGCGCTATATGTCTGAGGTAAAGGACTAAAGTAAAGATTCATTTCCCAATCGAATGATCTACTAGTAAAATCATTGTGGCTTCCCAAGTGAAAAATGGAGCTGGTCCCAAATTATGTTAATGTCTGACATATTTCTGTACAAAAGTTCATTACTTTGAGATGATGTCCCTGAATCCTGTGCACTCGGTCCAGATAAAAATCAACAACAATTATCTCCTGATCTCCCCAGAGAAAAGGAAGTAACTTGAACCGTTTTAACTGAGCACCCACTTGCTTTTTCAGGGCAGACAGGGTTCCAATCATCTTCCATTATTTCAATTAGCAAGTATTAAAATTGCAAAAATCTTCTTAGAGTGCGAGTGGAAGATAATAATATAGATTCAATCTTACATAAACTGGAAAGTGACATTTTAGGCTTCATACACAACGTAAATCCTTTGAGACCAATAAGTAGACAGTGCCGTAATGCGTTGGAAGAGAGGACTTTGGACCTGCAGGTCTCCTCTATGGCAGTTTTTGTTGCCACATGTCAGGGTCTGTTGACATACCACAGAAGTCTAATTGTGGAGAATTAACAAGTGTCCTACTACATTGTGCATCTACAAGGCTAACAGAATTAGATGAAATTTAGGAGTAAAAATGCCAAGAGTCATTTTTATTTTGAGATATAAATTGGGCTCTATGACGTCAAACTAATGAGCCTGTCCCACTTAGACAACTTTGTAGGCGACTGCAGGAGACTATGCAGTTGCCACATGTTCACGGGTGGTTGCCGGGGAGTCGCCTTCATGGTCATGAGAAGTTCCCGCATTCTGGGAACTGGTCGCGGCCTCATTATGGTCGCCGGTTTTTCAGCTACGGCTACGTGAGAGTCGTTGGCAGTCTGCTGAAAAATCACCTAAGTGGGACTGGCCCATAAGCGACAGAATGACACAAATCTCATCTGCATAAGTGTGTAGGCAAATGGAACATTTATTTGGCCGAATTTGTAGGCAAAGCAACCGCAATATGCATGTTAACTAGTGGGACAGCTGCCTCCTCCTCGATCAGGTTTCTTAATTATTGCTGATGACCACGGAGTTTGGAAAATAAACTTTTCAAGGGAGCACAGTCAATGAGAATGAAGTACGTGCCCCAATTAAAATTCTAATTCCACAAACAATTTCCAAATCCCACATAGATAGGACATATAGCACAAACACAGTCTCCTCGGGCCACAATTCCAAACCATCACTTATCTACCTGCACATAATCCACATCCCTCCATTCCCTGCATATTTATATGCCTATCCAAAGTCTTCTAAATGCCATTAATGTATCTTGTTCAACCACCAACAGTGGTTGAATAATACCAGGCATTCAACACCCTCTGTGTAAAAACAAAACTTGTTCCGCACATCTTCTTTAAACTTTGCCCCTCTCACCTTAAAGCTATGCCATCTAGTATTTGAATCTCAAAGAATATGTTGGAAAAACTATTTTTATATTTTAAGCATTTGCAGTAGTTTATTAATTGTATTGCCTACCATGTGGAGTTTTTCCACTATTTTCTATTATCATACCAGATTTCACAGTGCAGTTGCATTGATTCTCACTTCTCAGTTATGCTACCTTTAAGGTAGTGCCATTGAAGCAATTGTCAAACATATATCTTTGCGATACATGGGCTGCAGAGGTACTAGCAATATGTGCATTAAATATCAATCAAGTCCAAACGCTAATTATAAACCAACCTCAGCGACATGTACCTTATCCGTGCAGTTCCACTTTTGGCCAAATACATTGAAGGAAAGAACATTTGGTCTTTCTTGCCCAGCGAGTTTTATTACCACACCTTCATCCATCTGCTGTTTGTAGGGTGTAAGATTCCATCAGCAAGCATGCATACATCGCAAACAGGAGTTCAAATACCTTGTTCACTAGGGATGTAGTTTTCATCGTAATCCTCTTCAAGGATTATTTGGTCCCCTATCCGAAGTGCAGTTGCTGTCATTTCAGTCTAAAAGTGCGACGGTGCTTCCCTATAAAATAAAGAGCAAACTTATGTGAATTAAACCACAGAAGTAAAATTAAAACACAAAACATTTTATTTTAATTTAATTGCTAATGTGACTGCTCAGGATGACTATAGTAAGAAAATAGAATCAAAGTCAATAAATTTATTCTCTGAAATATCAAAAGGAATGTCTCACATTTTATTTGAAGGAGGTTGCTTCTCATTAAATAAAGCACACAAATACATCCTAACTAGAGAAAACACCAGCCTAGTCACCAAACATCCCAATTATCTATCTATCTATCTATCTATCTATCTATCTATCTATCTATCTATCTATCTATCTATCTTCTATCTATCTATATTATACTATTAAAACTCTGTGGCTGCCTGACTTGTGTCTGCCATCCGCCTGACTTGTGTCACAAATCCCCTTTGATACCGCCCCAGGCCCACACAGCACGCGGAGACGCCGATATTTTTTACCATTTCTAAAGAGATTACATTTATCTTTACGAATAGACACTCCTGATTAAATTTCTTCCTGTTTATGTGGAGACGCCGATATTTGTTACCATTTCTAAAGAGATTACATTTATCTTTACGAATAGACACTCCTGATTAAATTTCTTCCTGTTTATGTACACATTTTTTTAATGAAATACATCACCCCCCCCACCCTCACTCACTCATTTTGTCTCCTCCTGCTGGTCACCCACCATAACTGCTGCTGTCGACCGCCACTGCTCCGAAAACGACGCCATCTTTTTTTCGCTAGCGATTTTCACCCCGGGGTCTGAAGCACCTTCGGGATCTCACACCCCGGGGTCTTAAGCACGTTCGGTGTCCAGACCCAACGGGTCTGCACTTGGTCTAGTATACTATTAAAACTCTGTGGCTGCCTGACTTGTGTCTGCCATCAAATCCCCTTTGATACCGCCCTAGGCCCACACATCACGCGGAAACGCCGATCTCTTTTACCATTTCTAAAGAGATTACATTTATCTTTACGAATAGACACTCCTGATTAAATTTGGTCGTGTTTACGTACACATTTTTTAATAAAATCCATCACCCCCCCCCACTCACTCATTTTGTCTCCTCCTGCTGGTCAGCCACCATAACGGCTGCTGTCGACCGCCTCTGCTCCGAAAACGAAGCCATCTTTTTTTCCCTAGCGATTTTCACCCCAGTGTATGAATCATCTTCCGACTCTAAAACCCCGGGTTCTGAAGCACGATCAGTGTCCAGGGGTCTGAAGCACGTTCTGAATTTTCACCCCGGGGTCTGAAAATGTTCTGGGTTTTTTTCGCTAATGATTTTCACCCCGGGGTCTGAAGCACGTTCGGGATCTCACACCCCGGGGTCTTAAGCACGTTCGGTGTCCAGACCCAACGTGTCTGCACTTGGTCTAGTATCTATATCTATATCTATCTATCTATCAATCTATCTATCTATCTATCTATAAAACTCTGTGGCTGCCTGACTTGTGTCTGCCTGACTTGTGTCTGCCTGACTTGTGTCCGCCTGACTTTCACCAAATCCTCTTTGATACAGCCCCTGGCCCACACAGCGTGCGGAAAGGCCCATATTTTTTACCATTTCCAAAGAGATGACATTTATCTTTACGAATAGCCACTCCTGATTAAATTCGGTCGTGTTTATGTACACGTTTTTAAAAATAAAATCCATCCCCCCCTGACCCCCACGCGATTTTCTCCGATTGTCTCAGATTTTCTCCAAAAACGACGCCATTTTTTTCCCGCCGATTTTCTCCGAAAACGACGCCATCTTTTTTTCGCCGATTTTCTCCGATTTTTCCGAAAACTACGCCATCTTTTTTTCGCAGATTTTCACCCCGGGGTCTGAAGCACCTTCGGGAACAACACCCCGGGGTGTGAAGCACTTTCGTGGACCAGACCCAACGGGTCTGCACTTGGTCTAGTATTATATTAAAACTCTGTGGCTGCCTGACTTGTGTCTGCCATCCGCCTGACTTGTGTCACAAATCCCCTTTGATACCGCCCTAGGCCCACACCCACACACCATTTCTAAAGAGATTACATTTATCTTTACGAATAGACACTCCAGATTAAATTTGGTCGTGTTTGTGTACTTTGTGTACAATTTTTAAAATAAAATATTTTATACCATTTCTAAAGAGATTACATTTATCTTTACGAATAGACACTCCAGATTAAATTTGGTCGTGTTTGTGTACAATTTTTAAAATAAAATACTACTCCCCCCCCACCCCAACATTTCAAAATGTTAAAAAAAGAGCTCTCAGCCATAGAATGTTAGTGCCATTTCCATTGTGTGATGTCACAATGCCCGATGCTCACACATGTCCAATCGGAATGGATCCATTTACATATGCCTTTGCAGCAGCCCCAGCCACAGCCCCTCCCCCCCAACCTCACAGCCTGTGTCGAAGGGTGTCGTCACGTGTGTGGGGGTGATAGGGAATGGGGACATTTCAAAATGTTTTTTAAAAAAGCTCTCAGCAATAGAATGTTAATGAAGGTTCCGTTTTGTGATGTCACAATGCCCAATGCTCACAGATGACAAATCGGAATGGATCCATTTACATATGCCTTTGCAACAGCACCAGCCCCTCCCCCCCACCCCCGCAGCCTGTGTCGAAGGGCGTCGTCACGTGTGTGGGAATAGAGAAAGAGGATTGGGGGTGATAGGGAATGGTGAACAGATGGACTGTCCCTACCCCTCCTACTTCCACGCTCCCTCCCCACTCTTCCCCCTCTCTCCTCTCCCGCTCCCTCCCCTCCAACACCCTCTCTTCCCCCTCCACAACTCCTCTTCACCCCCATCTCCCCCCCACCCACTTCCCCTCTCACTTGAACCACTCCCCGCTACCCCTCACTCCCCACTCTTCACCTCTACCTCCCCCACCTCTCTCCCTCCACCCTCCCTCTCTCCCTCTCTTCCCCCTACTCTTCTCCCCTTCCCCCATCCCCTCTCTCCAACTCTAACAACCCCTCCCCCCCTCTCCCCCCTTCCTGCCCTCCCCGCTCTACCACTCCCCACTCTCCTCCCCCTCCCTCGCCCCCACCCTGCTCTCTTCTCCCTCACCAATCTCTCCCCTTTCCTCCTCCCCCTCTCCCCTCACTCCACCTCTCCTCTTCTCTCCCCACCCCGTCTCCCTCTCCCCTCTTCTCTCCCCACCCCGTCTTCCTCTCCCCCCCTCCCGCCCCCCCCCCGCCTGTGTTTGGGGGGTGGTTAGTGTGAGTGTGATGCCGCAGCATCCCCCCCCCTCAAACGCGCGTTGGGGAAACAGCCCGCCAACAGTCTCTCTGTCTTTAAGACGGAACTGCAGATGCTGGAAAATCAAAGGTACTCAAAAAAAAGATGGATAAACACAGCGGATGCAGCAGCATCTATGGAGCGAAGGAAATAGGCAACTCTTTTGGCCGAAACCCATCATCAGACTGGTTTTGTCCCGAAACGTTGCCTATTCCTTTGATCCATAGATGCTGCTGCACCCTCTGAGGTTATACAGTTTTTTAATGTGTACCTTCGATTTTCCAGCATCTGCAGTTCCGTCTTAAAGACAGAGAGACTGTTGGCGGTCTCACTGTTACCAGTCTCACTGTCTCTCCCCTCTCTCTCTCTCTCTCTCTCTCTCTCTCTGCCCTTCTCTCTTCACAGCCTGCGGATCGAATCATGCACGGCCACTCCAAAAACACCCCCCTCACCTCTCTTCCCCCATCCTCTCCTTCCTCTCTCCACCCCCATCCTCTCTCCCCACCTTCCTCCCCCCCCTCCTCACAATTTTTTTTCCTAACATTAAATTTTCTCTCTGTGCCCCCCCACCCTCGAGATGCACCTGAGAGGTGAGGGCTATTCGTCAGTGGATAGGGTGGAGATGGGATTAAAGAAGACAATTAAAATATTAAGATAATATAAAGGGGTGTGATGAGTGTGTATGTTTGTTGGTGCCATATTCACACCCCACAACCGTGCTTTGGAGGTACAGACCCAACGGGTGGGTGGTTAATTTGACGCCACAGCTCTCCCCCCCCCCGCACGTTGGGGAGACAGACCCAACGGGTCTGCACTTGGTCTAGTAATATATTAAAACTCTGTGGCTGCCGGCCGCCTACCGTCCGCCACCCCTCTTCACCCCCATCTCCCCCCCCCACCTGCTTCCTCTCTCTCTTGCACCACTCCCCGCTACCCCTCTCCCCCTCACTCTACCCCTCTCCCTCCCCCTCCTCTCTCCCTCCCCCTCCCTCTCTATCCCCCTCTCTTCCCCTACTCCTCTCTCCCCTTCCACTCATCCCCTCCACCTCTAACATCCCTTCCGCCTTCTCCCACCTCCCCTACCGCTCTCCCCCTTCCTGCCCTCCCCGCACTCCTCCCACTCCCCACTCTCCTCCCCCTCCCTCTCCCCCCACCCTGCTCTCATCTCCCTCCCCAATCTCTCCCCTTTCCTCCTCCCCCTCTCCCCTCCCTCCCCTCTCACCCCCTCCCCTCTTCTCTCCCCACCCCGTCTCCCCCCCTCCCCCTGCCTGTGTGTTTGGGGGTGGTTAGTGTGAGTGTGATGCCGCAGACCCCCCCCCCCGCAAACGCGCGTTGGGAAAACAGTCCGCCAACAGTCTCTCTGTCTTTAAGAAGGAACTGCAGATGCTGGAAAATCAAAGATACACAAAAAAAAGCTGGAAAAACTCAGCGGGTGCAGCAGCATCTATGGAGCTAAGGAAATAGGCAACGTTTCGGGCATAAACCAGTCTGAAGATGAGTTTCGGCCCAAAACATTGCCTATTTCCTTCGCTCCATAGATGTTGCTGCACCCGCTGAGTTTCTCCAGCTTTTTTTGGTGTACCATTCTCTCTGTCTCTCCCCTCTCTCTCTCTCTCTCTGCCCTTCTCTCTGCACGCCCGCTCCAAACACCCCCCCCACCTTCACCTCCCTTCACCTCTCTCCCCCATCCTCTCCTTCCTCTCCCTCCATCCCCCTCCCCCCCTCCAACCGTGCTTTGGAGGAACAGACCCAACAGGTCTGCACTTGGT
The DNA here is from genome assembly GCA_038087875.1 of Malacoraja senta. NCBI lineage: Eukaryota > Metazoa > Chordata > Chondrichthyes > Rajiformes > Rajidae > Malacoraja > Malacoraja senta. The sequence continues at coordinate 17,175,775 of CM075988.1, forward strand.
CTAGATTTCTCGCTCCTGATTAAATTTCGTCGTGTTTATGTACACGTTTTTAATAAAATGCTTCTCCCCCACCCCCCCCCCCACCCCCGAAATTTCAAAATGTTAAAAAAAAACAGCTCTCAGCCATAGAATGTTAGTGAAGGTTCCGTCTTGTGATGTCACAATGCCACAATGCCCGATGCTCACACATGTCCAATCGTAATGGATCCATTTACATATGCCTTTGCAGCAGCCCCAGCCCCTCCCCCCCACCCCCGCAGCCTGTGTCGAAGGGCGTCGTCACGTGTGTGGGAATAGAGAAAGAGGATTGGGGGTGATAGGGAATGGGGAACAGATGGACTGTCCCTACCCCTCCTACTCCCACTCTCCCACCCCACTCTTCCCCTTCTCTCCTCTCCCACTCCCTCCCCTCCCACCCCCTCTCTTCCCCTCCACCACCCATCTTCACCCCCATCTCCCCCCACCCCCTTCCCCTCTCTTGCACCACTCCCCGCTACCCCTCTGCCCCTCACTCCCCAATCTTCCCCTCTCCCTCCCCCACCTCTCTCCATCCCCCATCCCTCTCTCCCTCTCTTCCCCCTACTCCTCTCCCCTTCCCCTCATCCCCTCTCCACCTCTAACATCCCCTCCCCCCCTCTCCCCCCTTCCTGCCCTCCCCGCTCTCCTCCCACTCCCGCTCTCCTCCCACTCCCCACTCTCCTCCCTCTCCCCCACCCTGCTCTCTTCTCCATCACCAATCTCTCCCCTTTCCTCCTCCCCCTCTCCCCTCCCTCCCCCTCTCCTCTTCTCTCCCCACCCCGTCTCCCTCTCCCCACTCCGTCTTCCTCTACCCCCTCCCGCCGCCTGTGTTTGGGGGTGGTTAGGTGAGTGTGATGCCGTAGCCCCCCCCCCCCTCCCGCAAACGCGCGTTGGGGAAACAGCCCGCCAACAGTCTCTCTGTCTTTAAGACGGAATGCAGATGCTGGAAAATCGAAGGTACACAAAAAAAAGCTGTATAACCTCAGAGGGTGCAGCAGCATCTATGGATCAAAGGAAATAGGCAACGTTTCGGGACAAAACCCGTCTAAGGATGTGTTTCGGCCAAAAGCGTTGCCTATTTCCTTCGCTCCATAGATGCTGCTGCACCCGCTGTGTTTCTCCAGTTTTTTTTTGTGTACCAGTCTCTCTGTCTCTCCCCTCTCTCTCTCTCTCTCTCTGCCCTTCTCTCTTCACAGCCCGCGGCTCAACTCATGCACGCCCGCTGCAACCCCCCTTCACCTCTCTCCCCATCCTCTCCCCACCCCTCTTCTCTCTCCCCGTCCTCCCTCCCCCTTCCTCTCCCCCTCCTCACAATTTTTTTTTTCTAACATTAAATTTTCTCTCTCTGCCCCCCACCCCCTCGAGACGCACCTGAGAGGTGAGGGCTATTCGTCAGTGGATAGGGTGGAGATGGGATAAAAGAAGCAAATTAAAATATTAAGATAATATCAAGGGGTGTGATTTGTGTGTGTGTTTGTGGGTGCCAGATTCCCACCCCGCAACCGTGCTTTGGAGGAACAGACCCAACGGGTGGGTGGTTAGTGTGACGCCGCAGCCCCACCCCCCCCGCAAACGCACGTTGGGGATACAGACCCAACGGGTCTGCACTTGGTCTAGTAACATATAAAAACAAATACATTTACACATATATAATATTTACAGCGTTTTGTTTTCTAGACATAACAAGATTACAAAAGGCATGTTTTCCAATTGCACATCATTAAAATTGTTTCAATTCCACTACTTTTGAAGGTCCAATTTATAATTTTTTGACTTCAGCATCTGTAAAGTTCAATATATATTTCAAATCCCCTTTAATTGATATTTCACAGAACTGCGTGTGGGCATGTGCCACCATGTTATTGTACATTTCTATAAATACGTCATAATGGAGTTCATTTTTAATACTTGTATGAGTTGAGAATGGCTTTCCAATGACTGAAGATGAGGATGACTTCCCAATTTCTTATCAGGTTGGGGTGATAATGAAACTGGACTGGAAGTATACATTGTGATAAGAGTCAAAAGCATTGGCAAGTGCAAACTGAACCCTTCTTCATTTTTTTAATTCGAAAGACAGCACTTCTGACAGCACAGCACTTAAATACTAACTGTAGTGCTGATAGAAGCATGTGTTCAAGTCTCTCAGGTGTGACTTCAACTTGTAACCTTAGGATTAAAGATGGAAAATGCTGCAGTATTAACTAAGCCAGGCAGACTCTTTATTGGACTATAGAACATGATGTATCATGGTCTCACAAATTAATCTGAAATATCAATTTAAATGTTTTTTAATCCATAAAGAAAGGTTATAGATACTAACATTAAATACAAGTTAGATTTACAGAATTTTTAGAATTGCAATAATTATCAGGATTGGCAATTAGAAAACATGCCTTTCACAATCCTGGGATGACAGAAACATCTACAAAACCAAATATATTTTTAGAGTAGCCACTGTTATATACTGAAACAAATTTGCACACAGCAAAGCCCCGCAAACATTAATAAGCTAACTGATCCTTTTCAGAGATGTTAAGAGGTACATTTTGAGAGAAAGCCAGGATACCTCCTTTTTAATTAAAATTGGCAAGGTTTTTCATGCTTTGTATGGTTCAAGTGTCTCAACCAAAAGAGCTATTAAATGGCTCATTAACAGATCCCGCATGGAGTAGTTTTGTGCACAGAAATTACACAACAATGCAATAGCAAATGGCCTATTACCTTCTGTTAAAAATGCAATCATAATTCACCTACAACAAATAAATCATTATTGTTTAGAAAGCTGTGGTCTATTTAGTCTAACATTCATTTGCTGATAGAAAAAAATAATTTAAAAAAACTTAAATGGTCGCTCCACACCGAGACATCCATGCAGTAATGGCTGCCAAATCAACATCCACAAACAATAGGATTAAGCAGGATTTGCAAGGTTACATGGATTTCTCACGCATTGATTTTATGGATACCACAGAGTTGTGCTGAATATTTGGTTCTCAACATGTAGGGTTCAGTCATGGCTGTTGAAAGTCAGAAACATTCACTGAGATTGTGAGAAACACTGCAAACTAAATACAACACATTGCACTCTTGAATTACCAGCAACAGGTAATCTTACCTAAAGACATATCTTCAGCAATTTCATTTATACTAAAAGCATTTTCCCAAAAGAAAATATTGAGCACAATAAAAGGGCCTTAAAATCTGTTTCAAACCTCTACAAGAAACTTTGAACAAGCAATAGACAGTTGTTATAGAAAATAACAGGTTAAATAAGAAAAGTTGTTTCCTGAACAACGACATTGCCACCAACAAACACAGTGCTAATAAAATACTGCAGTCAAGATAACACTGCATATGTTTAGACTAAAAAGGCAAAGAATCAGAGCACTGGGTGATGTAGGGGATTTGAATGAGATTTGTTTACTTCTGCAGCTTTGATTGAAATCAGCCAGTTTACCAAATTAGTTGAACTTTCTTTCTTTGCCAGTCCAAAAGGTCTATGTTGTACATTCCCAACTCTGGCTCTTGAATCCATGCTATATACCCTGCCCGCCTTTAAATTTACTGGAAGGATAAATGTTAGTGCCTTCTTCCAAGTCAGAATCAACTACCAGTTACACTCAAGATAACATTATGTAGACGTTCTCCCAACATCAGATTGCCAAAGGGACACTCAATTCTGTGCTGTCATGCGAACACATTACATGGTAGACAGAGGAATAGTTCTAGCCTGCTTGAACAACTCCACTGGCTCCCGGAGATCCCTGGACCATGGATATTGAGGGTCGTAACACCATGCTAAATGCTCTTTATCCCCACCCCCCACTCAGTTTACGATTGTTCTCGCCGATGCAAACGTGGCCTCCTTTACATCAGCAAAACCAAGCTTAGGATAGGGCGACACCAAGAACCTGCTGGATCACCTGGCTGTTAACCATTTTAACTCCCCTTCCTATTATCAGACAGAAACCTTTGTCCTTGACCTCCTCCATTGCAAGAATAAGGCAACATACAAACTGGAGGAAGAACATCTCAAATTCAGCTAGGGTAGTTTACAACCAAATGGTTTGAACATTGAATTCTCAAACTTCAAGTAATATAGCCCTAGCCATTTTCTTTTTTTTAAAAACATGCTCCCCATCCGGTTCGTTCACATTTCTCCAACCATCTCCCACCCCCATCACCCTGCTCCTTTCCCCTCCGCTATACTCTCCCATCCCCAAGTTCCCAATTCCCCTTTTATCTGCCCTCTTTCCAATGCCCTGGGTACTATTGCATCCCTGTCTTTATATTTCACTCCTAAGGGCTCGAAATTAGCAGTTGCCCGGGTGCCATTGACCACCCAAAGTGCCGCCGGACAACCTAAACACCGAGTCATTTTGCCCGGCTTGGCAATCAAATACTGGTTTATACCGATAGACACAAAAAACTGGAGTAACTCGCGGGTGAGGCAGCATCTCTGGAGAATAGGAACGTGACGTTTCGTGTCGGCGGCGGCTGTGCGGGGCAAAGATACTAGGTGCGTGGTGACGAAGGGTTGGAGCGAATGACGGGTCCCGAACAGTGGCAGCGGCTCCACTGCCTCCTCCTCCCGCACCTCGCCCGACGGAAGGCCTCCCTCTTCCTCCTTCCTCCCGGCCTAGGCGTGCGAGAGGGGTTGTTTAGAAAGCGCCGTTGGTGGATTTGCAAGCAGCGGCTGCTGCCTGCAAATCCGCCAACGGCGAATTCAAAACAACCCCTCTCGTATGCCGAGGCCGGGAGGAGGGTGGGAGAGAGAGGGAGGCGGAGGCCTCCTTCTGCCGTCTGAAGCAGCTGCACCAAAGATCCTATAGCTATAGGATCTTTGAGCTGCACCGCTCAGCCCCGCACCTTGCTGTCGGAGGAGGGGAGGCGGTGGCGAGGAGTCCCAACCGCCACCCCCTTTGGCACTTTGGCGTTGGATAGGGACAGCCCAGGCAGTGGGGCGATGTTGTCCGAGGAGCGCTGACCTTCCTTCCTCCCCACCTCCTCTGCCCCTCTCTCCCCCCCCCTCTCTCTCTCTCTCTCTCTCTCTCTCTTGTACGCCCCCCTCCACCCCTCTTATCCTGGGACCCCTCCTCTCCATCCCGCACTGATTCCCATTCCCTCCTCTAATCAGTCCTCACTGACATCCCCTGTGCTCCCCTCCCCATCTACCCCCCCCCCAATCTATTCATCACCCTACCCACCTCGCATTGATTCTCCTGCCGCCGCCCCCATCCATCCTACACTGGTCCCCAATTCATCTTGTACTGAACCCCTTCCCATCCATCCTGCACTTCTTCCCCCATTCATACTGCACTGATCCTCCCATTCATGCCGTACTGACCCACCCTCCATTTACCCTGCACCAATCCCCCCATCCATCCTGTAGTGATCTCACCATTCATCTCTTACTGATCCCCCATTCATCTTGTACTGATCCCCTCATGCATCCTGTACTGATCCCCTCATCCATCCTGTACTGATCCCCTCATCCATCCTGTACTGATCCCCTCATCCATCCTGTACTGATCCCCTCATGCATCCTGTACTGATCCCCTCATTCATCCCATACTGATCCCCCAATCATCCTATACTGATACCCTCATTCATTCTGTAGTGATCCCCTATTCATCCTGCACAGACCCTCCGATCCACACTGTCCTGACCCCCCCCCCCCCGTTCATCCTGTACTGACCTCCCCCCATTCATCCTGTACTGATCCCCCCCATTCAAGAAGAATGGGGGGAACAGTCTGAAAAAGGGTCTCGACCCGAAATGTTGCCTATTTCCTTCGCTCCATAGATGCTGCTGCACCCGCTGAGTTTCTCCAGCACTTATGTCTACCTTCGATTTTCCAGCATCTGCAGTTCCTTCTTGAATATAATATGTGAATGCTTCATTGAGCATAATTCCGACTGGTAACTACGCACTTCGTCTGAGCACATTATCGCACGCGTCATGCAAACCGTCTTAAATGACCACCTAAACTGTCATTTGGCAACCTAAAAAGCTGTCAAGGTTGCCCGGCTGGCTACAGAGAAAAAAAGTTAAGTGAGAGCCCTGCTCCTCCTCTCATCTAACACCCTTTTTTCTTGTTTTCTCCTCTAGCCTTTCTCACTTACTCCACCTATCTGTGAATCAAAACCCCCTCACCTATTTCCACCCACTACTAGCCAGGCTTTGTCCTGCCCGCACCTTTCTTTTCCAGCTTTCTCTCTCTCCCCCCCTACTCGTATCAGTCTGAAGAAGGGTCCTAACCTCCCTAGATTCTGCCTGAGCCGCTCAGTTGCTCCAGTACTGTGTGTTTTGGACAAAATAAGAAATAGGAACAGAAGCCAACTGCATGAGTACATAACTTTGCTCTGCCATTCAATAAGATCACTGCACTAGGGTAAAGTTTTGAAGGCAGACAATTCCGATAATGCTTTCTTTCATTTGTTAGGATATTCAGTACAAGAATTGGGACATTTTGTCACAGCTGTACAAGGCATTGGTTGAGGCCACATTTGGAATACTGTGTGCAGTTCTGGTCTCTCTGCTATATGAAGAATGTCATTAAACTAGAAAGAGTGTCGAGGATATTTACGAGGGTGTTATTGGGTCTGGATCGTTTGAGTTATAGTGAGGGACTGGATAGGCTGGGTCTTTATTCCCTGGAGGGTAGAAGTCCGAAAGATGATCTTAATCAAGGTTTATAAAATCATGAGGGGCATACATAAGATGATTAGCCATTGTCGTTCCGCAGTATAGGGAAAGCTAGAAGGGATAGGTTTAAGTTGAGAGGGGAAAGTTTTAAAAGGGATCCAAGGGGCATAATCTACAGGAAGCATATCAGGCAAAGGACCAACAACGACGTCTCCACAAAATCATCTAAATCCATTCAGCAGGATATACAAATATCAGCATCCTTCCACAACCTAGGCTCAGGTTTATCAGGCTCAACTAGCTTCAGTTGGCAGACTATATCACCCACGTGACTGATACCAGACTCTGAACAATCACTCTGCTTAATGCTCCCTCACAACAAGACATTTTCTGGAAGACACAGAACAAACTTGAAGAATGTTCTCAAGCGTCCTTGGGGGGGAAAAAATAGGGAGCATCCCAATCCATTAGTTCTCAAAATGGAAAAGCAAGGTAAGTGCTGAGCACCACAGTCCTCCACAAGGGGAACATGGGGAAGGTAAGTGCAAATAGCAGTTAACAAAATGAAAACACATCATCCCGAACAACACACCTGTGAAGCATCACCTGCCCTGAAGTGAAATCAGTGGATTTCACATAGTGTTCATCAGAATCTACAGTGAAAGCAAGTTCGCCCTCGGCTCCAAAGAATTGCACAAGAACGGTTATAAAATAAGTGCAAGTATTTTGTGTATTGATCTTCCAGGTAATTGCAGTACATCTTACTCACCACACAGAGGTGACAGACCACAACAATACTGGTGTAGGGATGGAAAGCACTACGCACTCAGTTTCTACCAGCATACTGTCACCTCAGGCTCGCAGGATGACAGAAACCACTCCAATCTGATGCAGTTCTCTGCCCCAGTTGTAATTATCTCAGCAGACAAAATATGTAGAAAGGAACTGCAGATGCGTGTTTATACAGAAGATAGACACAAAGTGCTGGAGTTACTCAGGGGGGTCAGGCAGCATCTCTGGAGAAAAGGATGGGTGACATTTCGCAGGGCTGCCAACTCTCACGCATTGAGCGTGAGAATCACGCATTTCGCCCAATTCTCACGCACTCACGCTGATCACAAATTTCTCACGCTCTGTCGTGAAAAATTCTGTGAACAACGAGAATTTCAAAACTAATATCGACTGCATGGGCCGCGGGTGTTGGAGAGCCGGGGCGGAGGGAGGGATGGAAGCAGTAGCAGCGGCGGGGGCAGATGCGGAAGGGGAGCCGGGGCTTGTGAGTGTTTGCCGGGCTGGCGAGTTGCTCGCTGCAGCTCCGGCCATGGAGCAGCCTCATTGCGTTGCGCTGCTGAGTTAAGAGTCTCTGTGCCAAATTCACCCTGGTGACAGGCATGGACCAGGCTGCGGCTCGGTGCATCCTGGAGGACAACCAGTGGCTGCTGGAAGTAAGTACCAAGCACTGGGTAGAAGAGGTGGAAGATAGCTGGCCTTCAAATGGGGGTGGTTGGAGAAATCATCCTGCTTGCCTGCTAGATTTTCACTTACTGTAACTGCAGGATAAATGTTCCCGATGTTTGGGGAGTTCAGAACCGGGGTCACAGTTTAAGAATAAGGGGTAGGCCATTTAAGACTGAGATGAGGACAAACTTTCTTCACCCAGAGAGTTGGGAATCTGTGGAATTCTCTTCCACAGAAGGCAGTGGAGGCCAATTCACTGGATGTTTTCAAGAGAGTTACATTTAGCTCTTGGGGCTAACGAAATCAAGGGATATGGGGAAAAAACAGGAAAGATGTACCGATTTTAGATGAACAGCCATGATCATATGGAACGGCAGTGCTGGCTCGAAGGGCCGAATGGCCTATTCCTGTACCTATTTCTATGCTTGAGTATATGGCAATAAACCTCGACCACTTGATTTTGAAGCATTCATGCATGGTGGAGGTATAATGTAGTCATAGAGTGATACAATGTGAAAACAGCCCTTCTGCCCAACTTGCCTACAACCGCCAACATGTCCCAGCTACACTACCTGCTTTTGGTCCATAATCCCTCCAAACCTGTCCTTCCATAATAATAATAATAATAATACATTCTATTTATGGGCGCCTTTCAAAAGTCTCAAGGACACCTTACAAAGTTTAACAAATAGTAGAAACATGTAAGCGGAATGAAATAAATAGTAAAGACATCACGAGTACACAAGTTAAAGAGAGAATTCAATTCATTCCAAAAACAAAAATCAAAAACACAATATATCCATGTATCAGTTTAACTCTTTCTTAAATGTTGTGATAGTCCCTGCCTCAACTACCTCCTCCGGCAGCTTGTTCCATACACCCACCACCCTTTGTGTGGAAAAAGTTACCTCTTAAAAAGTTAACTCTTAAAAATACTTCAAACAAAAAACATTTAAATCATACTTCTACAATGCATTAAAACATGATTTTAATACAATCATATTTCAAAAAGTCCCTACCGTGGGAGGAGGATCTCCCCCCTGCCACACCCTCTCCCCACTCAGTTGTTCCACTCCCTCGCCAGGTACCCCCAAGGCCAGTTATCAGTAATCGCTCAGACCCCCCACTTTCAAAAACGCTCTGCGGCCCCTGGTTCAGGCGGAGGGGGGGACACCCATCTCCCACACCTTCCCCCCCTCCCCCCCCACCTCGGTCTCTACGCTCCCTCGGGCTTGGTTTTCTCACAATTTCTCACTCCCTACTCTCACCCAATGTTGGCAGCCCTGCATTTCGGGGCAGAATTTCATGGTCGGATGAAGGATTCCGACCCAAAACCTCCCCAACCTGTTTCTCCAGAGATGCTGCCTGACATGCTGAGTGACTCTACCATTTTGTGTCCATCTTAATTATCTCAGCAGTCTGGTCAGCATCATATTCTAGCATCATTTGCAAAGTTTAAACTTGGGTGCCATTGCCAAATAGGCAACAAGCACTATTCAATTAAAAATAAAAATTAAAGGGTCAGACTTTATGGCCTTGACACACAAAAACTGCCAGGCATCATGTCCCAGCATGCTTTGAGGAACCAATGGACAATATAATGGACCATCTAAGCATAGCAAAATGCTGAAGACTTAAATGCAGAGAAACAAGCAGAATGGACTCCACACTAATCAGATCACACGATGATGTGCATGTATTGACATTTCACTGTTGTATCCTTCATTGTGCTCTTTTGGTCTGTCTGGCTGCATGACTTACAAATCCACAAAGAAGTAACAGACATGGTTCTACAAAATATGGCTTTATTCTCAAAAGCCTTTGGGAGCTTTAATAATAAGGTAGTTGCTGAAGTAAAACCTATTCAATGACTTTCAAAAAAGTGATAAACCCAGAACTTCAAATGGAATGATACTTCCTGGGACTGCGAACCAACCCATTATGGGTTTATTATTGTCCCATGTCCTGATATAAGTAAAAACTCCTTTTGCGTGATATTAGATCAAATCATACCATGCATAAGTACATTAAGGTAAGGCAACAACAACAAAAATCCAATATGCAGCATTACTACTACAGACAAAGTGCAGACAAAAATATGCAAGAACTGCATCGAGGCAAATTGGGTGATCAGGAATTCATCCTTAATATAAAGCAACCATTTGGAGTAAACAGAAGATAACGTTGAGACAATGAATCTATCAAGGGTGTGATTTTTGTACTATAGGAGGATTCAAAATAATCTTGCAAGTAAACTGCAAACATATTTGATCCATAACAACAGATTTCCTTGGTGATCACAAATGGTGATCAATCACCTTGACTTAAAAGACTACACATACGAGAAATATTTAAAACTAAAACAGTGTACTAAAGAAAACAGCAGATTTGGCATGATATTTAAGTACAATAAATTATTAATTGAATGTCGGGTTATACTGCTTTGCAAGCCTTGACCAGATTTAAATTCAGGTCTGATTCAAGGGGGATGTGGTGACACGTACCTGCAGCAAAACAAACGCTGAGAATTTCCTACCCAGTGATTCTACTCCCTGATTCCTCAAGTAACCTCTGGATACCATGGGCACTAGTTCATAACTACTGTTTCTTGTTTCAACTGAAATATGTTACACCTGAGCACATTTAATAATTAATGTCACTGTATCAGAGTGCAGGAGTAAATTGTGAAAACCGATATTTCATAGCAGAAAAGATTGAGCAGTGGTGTCTATCATACCCAGAGGTTTCCAAGTCGGACATAAGCAAATTTACAATGCAGCAAGGCTGTCTCCACTCACCCAAAACACTGAAATACACTCTAGAAAATTACAGATCAACCATTAGCCATTCAGCCATTATATGTAGGTCTACCAGCAGAGGGTGCAGTAGTTCTGCAGTTGGACCAGTGTGGTGACTGCACACTCCACTGCCACACGTTTTTGATATTTTGTTTCATTCACAGGATGTGAGTATTGGTGACAGGGTTACACTGAACTGTCCTTGACAAGATAATGAGCTGATGTTTTAATCATGGCCTCGTGATTGAGGTACTCCTAAAGTGTTGCTGTGCATGTATTTCCTGTACATTGACCCAGTTATTACAAAAGAATGGTAATCTAAAATAAAACAATTCCTCCACTTTGATGACCTCGAAAAGATCATCCACACATTTATCTCCTCCCGCCTAGATTACTGCAACTCCCTTTACACTGGCATCAGCCAATCTTCCCTGTCCCGCCTGCAACTGGTCCAAAACGCCGCAGCGAGACTCCTGACGGGCACCCGAAAAAGGGACCACATCACCCCGATCCTGGCCTCTCTCCACTGGCTCCCTGTTCGGTTCCGTATACATTTCAAGATCCTCCTCTATGTCTACAAAGCCCTCAATGGGCTTGCCCCCACCTACATTAAAAGTCTTCTTACCCACCACTCCACCTCCAGGTCCCTCAGATCGTCCGACTTGGGGTTGCTGAATATCCCGCGGTCTAGTCATAAGCTCAGGGGCGACCGTGCCTTTGCGGTTGCAGCTCCTAGACTGAGGAACAGCACCCCCTTTCCCATCAGAACTGCCCCCTCCATCGACTCCTTTGTCAAGACTAAAAACGTATCTATACTCCCAAGCCTTTCTTGACGTCCTCTGAGCGAGGGCTATATGTATATATGTATGTAGTTTGTTTGTTTATACTATTCTGATAACAAATGTAAAGCACTTTGGCCAACGAGAGTTGTTTTTTAAATGTGCTATATAAATAAATGTGACGACTTGACTTGAATCTATACCTTATTCCTATTAATCGGGAGTTGATTGTCATTCCTTCCTCCTGGGAGAGTGGCAGCGATTTAATTTACATTGCCATCATGCAATGTTTGGTCAAGGATGTTTTTTGGGCAATTTCAAAGTGCAGATAGCAAAGAACCGAGGAATAACAATTTTAGAAGCTCAAGAGGGCATAGAACAACTGCTTTACAAGGACGGGTAGATAGCATGTGAAATGAAATGTCAGTTTAATAGGATAAAGAGGAGAGACAATATAAAATGAATGATGCATTAACAGAATTTGACCAAGACTCAAGAAACCTAAAATGCATTTAACAAAAGTTAAAAACGGGAGAAGGTCACAAAGTTGTTAAAAGAGCTCATGGCTTTTTTTCCCCAACAAAGAACATAAAGGCATGCGGGGTTAAACCTTAATACGAGTCAAATTAGGCCTCATCTGAAATTTGGCTTCAATACAGTTCACCACGGTTGTACAATTTGATGCACATGGACAGTAAAGGTTTAGAGAGATATGGGCCAAACGTGGGCAAAACTAGCACAGATGGGGCATCTTGGTCGAACAAGGGCAAGTTGGGCCGAAGGGTCTGTTTCTGTCCTGTATAACTCTATGACTAAATGGTGTCAAGACTTTGGCATGAAGAGGTTTACTGGAATGGTACCAGAGAGGAGGGAATTTAGCTGGATGAACGGTCACTGACATGGCTTTCCATACGGCAGAAAACGATGAAGACGTTCGTGATATGTTAAAAATCATGAAGGCCTTTGAAAGAGTAAATTAAAAGAAAAACATTTTCTAGTGGCAGGAAGGTGACTAACCAGAGGCTCCATTGACCAGAAACGTTAACTTTTTCTCCTGTCACAAACTGCATGGTTATTTCCAGCAATTTCTGGTTATGTATGCAGCATGAATAAACACATTTACCCACAAAATAGTGAATTGGAGCACTGCCTCCAAAGTGGTGGATTTAATAGCATCTTACAATAGAATTGTTTGATGGACAAATGTAGGGGGAAAAGAATGCAGTGGGGCTGATAAGATGGCACAATTGTAGAGGAAGAAAACCTCCTCTGATCTCAGGTAAGCCCCAAAATGTTATGGACACAGAATAAGAGGAAACTCAATTGCAAGTAAAGAGACTGAATTAGGGTAAGACAACAAAAGAGTCTGCAGCTGCTGGAATCTAGAACACAAAGCAGAATGCTGGCAGCGAGTCAGGCAGCATCTGCTGAGGTACAGGTTGCAAGTGGATTTTACAGGTCGATGCATCAGGATTAAGAGGGAAAAGGAAAGATTATTAGTAAGCAGAAGAGCTGCACAAAACACAGAGGGAGAAGAACGAAAAAGTGAGACTCACCGAACCCCCGTCGTAGAGACAGGTAAACTTCTTCAATATTCTTCCAACATTGTTGTTTGTTCCAGATTCTCGAATCTGCAGATGCTGGTTTACAAAATAAAAAGACACAAAATGCTCAAGTAACTCAACTTGTCAGACATCAACTCTGGAGAACATGGCTATTTGCTTTGTGGTGGTCCCTTTTCCTTTTCCCACCCTCTACAACCTACATCTCCTCTTCTTGCTTCACATTTCACACATATTCTCTCCTTATCTCCTAGCATTTGTCATCTTCCCATCTCTAGCCTCTGTCCGCCCATCTGCCAATCAAATGTAAATAAATCCAGGTCAGTACAGCATCAGGAAGTTATGTTGCAGCTTCACAGGTGGTGGTGGAAGCAGGTATGATAGGAGCATTTAAGAGGCGTTTAGATAGGCACATGGATATGCATACTGGAGGAATATGGGTCACATGCAGGCAGAGGGGATTGGCAACATGCTCGGCATGGTCATTGAAGGATCTGTTCCTGTGCATATTTGTTCTATGTTCATACCCTACCTGACCTGTATGCACTTATCATTTGCCAGGCTTTATCCCACCCCCAGCTTTCTTCCAGCTGTCTCTCCCCCCCCCCCCCCCCCACCTAAGATCAGCTTGAAGAAGGGTCTCGACCTGAAACATCACCTATCCGGGTTCTCCAGAGATGCTGTTCAACCTGCTGAGTTACTCCAGCACTTTCTGCCTACTTGAAGCTTGACATCTCTTTACAATGAGACCTCCATGAGTCTCTTACTGTTTTCCCTTGGTGGTTTCTGCTGCTTTTTTTGTCAGGAGGCACTCTTTTCTCTTCCCTCCTGAGCCTTGACTCACGACATAGACAAATCGAATCGTACAGGTTGGAAACATCATGGTAAGATTATGCTACTGTCATCTTAACTCCTCAATATTGTTTTATTTAAGACTTGCCATTTGTTTCTGAAGCCATGGGCAATTAGTGACCCCCATGCAGAAGGCTTTACAATTAGGTGGCAGAAAGAGAGGAGGTCAAAAAACAGATTACACTAAAGTTAAGTGACAAATAATTTATTGAAAAATTGTTCAAGGTTTTGGAGAATCCCACAATGCTACTGTAGGAGTATCTAAATGTTCTACTGCCCTGGACTTTCCCTTAGATAAGCAAAATATTGCTCAAGTATTTATCCAATTCCATCTTGAAAGATACTTTTAAAACCGATTCCATAATTCTTCCCAAGATGCACAACTATAATTAAAAATATTCTTAACTCAATCCTAATTCTGATTTGTTTTGCCATGCAGGACAAATCTGAAAATTATTAACATTTGATTAGATAACCCAGGTATCTAATCAAAATACGTGCCAATGAGATTAGAGTTTCCTCCCATTTTTAAATATAGCTCATAGGTGCAACTTAGCAAATTATATTAATAGGGTACTTTATATACACAAAAATTTCCAAGGTCAAAACCAAAATTTGATATCTGACCAGATAAAGAGATATTAAGGCCTTTGAACAAAGAATGAACCAGTCTAACAACTTAGGGATGAGTTACTGTAGGGTGTTATAAGAAGACAAACTGCATTTGCCACAGATGATACTAAACTTGGGCCAAGGCTATAGAACTCCTGGCTAAGCAAAAGTTTTTAAAGTGTTGGAAAAACTCAGCAGGTAGAGAAATAGCTAATCTGTGGAGGGAGAAAAAGAGTTAACTTTTTTTCAAGTTAGTGACCTATCATCAGAACTTGGTAAAGTTAGAAAACATGTAAATCTTAACACAGAGGAGGGAGGGGTGGAGAGAACAAAGGAATAATCTGCGACAGGGTGGAGACCAAAAAGAGATTATACAAATAATGATAGTTTTGCTAATAAAGGGTAATGCATTCTGATTTATTCTGCAAATTATCTGTCTGGAAGACAGGCAAATGAAAGATGCAATGAGGGCAAAAGTGAAATAAAATATACTAGAATATGAGACATGGAGCACTGCAATTGCTGTAAATCTGGAATAAGAGAGAAAAATTTTAAATATCATTGAGATCAGCATAATATCTGGAGTGAGAAAAACCGTTAGCATTGTGATTGATGACATTTCATCAGAACTGGCTGTAATGTAGCACTCAAAATATCAGATACTGTTCACCAGCTTAGAATGGGCTTCATTGGCACAGTATAGCAGTGATATAATTTCAGATTTGCAGCATCCGCAATTTTATAAAAAATTGAATGGAAAAAGACTGCATCAATAAGTTTAGTTTTAATTTAATTGGGATCAAGACGGCGTCAGTCACTGGTCCAATGTTAGGCATACAAGACTGAAGAGTGATAACTGGGGGAAAGGTTTCACTGTGGTGTGGTGCCAAACTGTTTTATAAAGAATTGCAAATCCACCATGGGCATTGAGATGAATACAACATATCTTGGAAAATCACATGAATGATCACCAAATATCGTGGAATTAAAAACAAAACAGTAAATGCTGGGAACATACATAACATTGACCAACATCTGTGGAGATACCAGAACACTAACCTGTAGAGTGTTTCCAGCCTTTTTCTTTTTTAGTTCAGATTTCTAACATCAAGTCTTTTGCTTGTGAAACAAAATAGGACGATTTCATTGAGGAGAGAGATGTCAACTGGCCATTCTTTCTATTGCCTAGGGCTTCCATGCCGATCTACCTCTTTTTACTTAACAAGTTCCTTTAAGGCAAATTATTTGACCATGTTTTTTCATTCCTGTACATCTCCCAATATTTCCAATTTGTTCCATTTTGTCTAATATATGCTCTTGTAAAACACCCTGTAGCATTTTACAAAGCAACATAAATGCAAACAGTTGTCAAATTGTTTCAACACATTTATTTTACCATTATTAAACAATTTTCATGAAGAATATTGGTACAGAATCCTTCCATACATCGCATCTTGAGTAATGCAGAGTTATTTTATATTTCCAACAATTTGATTATTCCTGTGTTATTATTAATACTTTTGTGAATTGTATAATAAATGAACAAATAATTAAACACCCCTCCCATTTAATATTCTGTTTACAGTTCTGGAGAAACATTTTTTTTCCAGAAATTTTTCGAGTGGAAAGTCAGTTGATATTGTTCTGTAATGTCAAAGTGGCTTTGTGATGTCGTTCCAGGCGAGTCATATGCTTAGCTTGAAACAAGCTATGGTTAATGTTTAAGAAACGCTACAAAAATAAAATCAGAAATTCTAGCCGTTGAACTCTTCCTGTTACCATGGAGCAAGAAGCCATCACAAGGGATTAAAACCAATTGAACCTGTACTATTTGTCCATCTTACCAAAACTGGCTCTGCACTATATCGAACAACAATAGAACAATCACGTTCATTGATTGTCAACAAGAAAACCACACAAGCATGTAATTACTAATGCCCAATGAAAAGGGTGGTTATATAGCGATATGTTGTTTTTTTAATGAGCAGTTAGGATTTTTAAGATATACCTTTGAATGTAATTTTCTCCACTTCTGAGGACGTTGTAGTATAGCTCCATAGCTTCTACCTATCTCAAGAGTTCATAAGTTCTAGGAGCAGAATTAGGCCAATCTGCCCATCAAGTCTACTCCGCCATTCAAACATGGCTGATCAATCTCTCCTTCTCAACCCCATTCTCCTGCCTTCGCCCCATAACCCCCTGACACACTTACTAATCAATCTGTCAATCTCCGCCTTAAAAATATCCCTTGCTTTGGCCTTCACAGTCTTCTGTGGCAATTAATTCCACAGATTCACCACTGTCTAATTTTTAAAATCCTACTCATCTCCTTTCTAAAGGCATGTCCTTTTATTCCGAGGCTATGGCCTGTGGTCCTACTCTCCCTCTAGTGGAAACATCCGCTCCACATTCACTCTAGGCTAGTCTCCCATGCAATGACAATAAATAAAAATGGCAAGAAGCAGCAGTAACATTGACTACTGAATACATTGCAAATAATCTAATCTCACCCAACAATACAAGTGTACTTTACCAGGAAGTATCACCCTGTCTGTTTAGTGCAAAGCCATGCAGCTGGTGCCGTTACATATAACAGAGCGAGCCTGTGACCATAGAAACAGGCATCATTTTGTAAATGAAAAAATAAACCAGAGGTTATTTGATAAAGACACAAGAGACTACAGATTCTGGAATTTTAGGCAATACAAAAACTGCTAGAGGAACTCAGTAGGACAGACAGTATCCTGTGGAGGGAAATGGGCAAGGTTTTGGGTCGTGAATTTTATCTAGACTATATACAGTTTTTGGATACATAATACGCAAGTGTTGGATTTCGTTCATATTCATTAGTGATAGGAGCTGAATGAGGCCATTTAGCCCATCAAGTCTACTCTGCCATTCAATCATGGCTCCTCTACCTCTCCCACCTCACCCCATTCTCTTGCCTTCTCCCCATAACCCCCGATACCCATACTTTTAGCTTAAGTTCACATTTGGAAGGACACAATCCTTATTTGATCTCCAGAGTTTCTCAAAGAATTAGTTGTATTTTAAACAAGTGTAAACTATTCACTTATTGTTCCTTGCTGCTACATGAGCCACAGAAGAACCGTCTAGAGCTCTCCATGTTTCCTATGCATTACTCTATGCATTCATTTAGTTTATTGTCACGTGTACCGAGGTACGGAGAAAAGCTTTTGTTGCATCAAAAGCTTTTCTCCGTACCTCGGTACACGTGACAATAAACTAAATGAATGCATTTAGCGGAAAGACATCACATGATGAATTCAGTTTGCGGAAAGACATCACATGATTACAATCCACCCATCCCTGGTCTACAGATACATGATAAAAGGAATAATGTGCAGAGTAATGATATTACTCTGCATATGTTGTAAATTGCAAAAGTAAATTATTATTTGTGACAGAAATTATGTGACAATACAGTGTCTTGCTTTCCAACATATCTGATTAACCATGACCTGCATTGATAAGGTGCTTTTAAAGGCTCCCGAGTTGCTTCAAAGGAGCAATTAAATAAGGTGCAAAAACAAGACACATGAAGAAAAAATAGGATAGGTCAAAAGCATTGTGAAAGGGCAAGGTCTGAAGGAAAGTTTAAAATGGAGAAACAGAGGGTTTTCAGAGGAGTATTCCACAGCTCAGGATCCTGGCAGCTGAAGGAACACATGTGAACTCTTTCTCAAATTTCCAATGTGCGCTCCTGCTCTGCCTCCAGAATCCATTCTGCCCTGCACCACTTCCAGTGTCATTTGACAACATTATCCAATTAGTTTGCATGGGAAAACGGTCAAATTATCATCAACGACATTTCAAAGGCAATTATAATATGGAAATGCTCATCAACTTGGAGATCAACCATAAAATGTTTGGCTGTGCATTCAACTGTCTGAATAAATACAGAGATTTGAGGAGTCCTCAATTAAAAACAAATGCTTAAAGATGAAAGCAATCTATTAAGTCTGCTTTTTATGAATCATTCAGATGAACTACAACTAGCACAATATTTCAAAAATAGAGAATGCCCAAGGAAGATGATGATGATTGTGCTGCAGAAGGAGAGAGTTGGGGAGGAAAAAGAAAGGGAACAAATTGTGACAAAACAGGGACTTGATTAGTGGGATGAAACAAAGAGAAGGGCAGGAGATGAGGGCATCAAAGGGGCCCTCAACTATTATCTGCCAGGCCTTGTCCTGCCACTCCTCTCTTCCAGCTTCCATTACCCCCCACCCCACCACCAATCTGAAGAGTCCTGACCCTAAACAGCACCTATCCACGTTCTCTAGGGATGCTGTCTGACCTGCTGAAATACTCCTGCACTTTTTTTTCTTGTTTCTTTTTTTTGTAAACTAGCATCAGCAGTTCCTTCCACAAAGGTACTAAAGGGCTTGGTAGAGGAGTGAGACTAAGGTTGGCCAAGTGTCGGTAAAAGTGGAGAATGAGCAAGTAACATGGACGGAGAAATGGGCTGCGTTCAAGTTGGCAGAAAAATGTGTCGAATGCATTATGGGGCAAAGCACATGGATGCCATTTCAGTGTCATAGAAATGGAAGATGTATTGCCAAGGAACAGAGTTTCCAATTGAAATGGTCAGATGGGATGGTCGGATGGAGAATTGATGGCTGTGGAGATGAGATGAGATGTGGGAAGGTTTGACATTGGAGACTTTAGGAAGTGGGGGTGATAATTGTGTGCGTTTTTGAGATTTGGCTATCGGATGTTGTTTAGCTTTGGGGGAGCTGAGATTTTCAAAGTCAGGGAGGCTTTGCAGCTGGATGTTACATTCTGGGGTGTAAAGCTTTTCGATGGGGTTTGAAGTTCGATCCTGGGACAGGGGAAATCAGCTGTTAGTTGTTGGTAGCTTAACTTTGGGATGTTAAACTGCTGGAGATCTCATTGATGTAGATTAGGAAATCGGGATCAGCCTTTGGATTTAGGTGAGCAGAGGTGTAGCTGCACAAAGTTACATTTTGGGCAATTTAGCTGCAAGGTGTTAAGAAATGGAGCTTCAAATGCGATTACTATAGATTTAGCCATACAGTAAAATAAATATGGGCGGATTTGTCATTGGATGTCGAGGGTTCAACCGTGGATTAAGTCACGATCTGTTAAACCACTGTCCGATCCCCGATTTGTTAAGCCACATATATGGGGGCAGAGGGGAAATTGGTCTGTAAAAGCCACAGGTCTGGGGATCGGCCAGTCAATGGTCTGTATGGTAGATCACAGGGGTGGGGGAATATTGTTACCTCTGGTGTGTGTGTGTGTGTGTGTGTGTGTGGGGTGGGAAGGGAGTTAACCAGTGTGTAAGGGATGCTTCTGTGGGTTCTGTGTGTGTTGGAGGGAGGGGTGGAGGTGGAGCTGTCAGCTGCAGATGCAGGGAAAGAGCTCCAGAGGATGGTGGGAAAGTGGTGAGTGGGGGTGTCAGCTGCGGATGGGTGGGGTGGGGTGGGGGCTTCTGAGGGAGTGATGATCTGGGGAGAGGGGGGGTCCGGGGGAGGTGGGTGAATGAGCCGTGGGGGGGGGGGGGGCCTGTGGAAGGGGGGGGGAGGATAAGCCGGGCTCCGGGCTCCGGGGTGATGAGCTCCAACAGCCGGCGGTAACATAGCAACCGTGCGCCGCTTACCTGAGGCACGGGCCGGCGAGAGAGTGTCTACAGTACGCGGTGGCCGGGCTCCATCACCCTCGGGACTGCGTCCAGACCAGGCCGGGCGACGCAAGCCCCGCTCCGCCACCGCTGCCTCCCTAACGGGATAACTGTGGAACAGACAACAACAACTGCACACATCTACTTCCGGTGCCGCAGCTCAAACGCCCGCCCCCAACTCCGCCTTCTGCGTCCATTGGTCAAAGCTCCTGTCAGTTACCTCCACCCCACATCCTGTATGGTCCGCACAACTGTCAGTAAAGTTCGCGGTGTACCCGCCCCCCCCCCCCCACTTCCGGCCCCCCGGCGTCATGAAAACCACTGCGCAAGCGCGATGGAGGCCGCTGGGAGTTGTAGTTTTCTCGTTGGATATAACTTGGGATGGGGTTGGATAGAACAGCAGCTTACAACCCAGTGGGATGAAGTTCAATTTTTCTAACTTCAAGTAACCCTTGCTTTCCCTTTCTCTCCATCCCTTCCCCACACCCTAGTTCTCTGGCTAGTTTCACTGTCCTCCCGAGTAATTTTACAGCAGAGAGCATAACTCGTTGCATCACGGCCTGATTTGGCAACTTGAATGCCCAGGAGTGAAGAAAACTGTAAAAAGTTGTGAACACTGCCTGGTCCACCATGGGTTCTGCCTGTCCCGCTGAATTACTTCAGTCTTTGATGTCCATCATGGGTTCTGACCTCCCCACCATCAAAGTGATTTACAGGAATCGCTGCCTCAAAAAGGCAGCTAGCATCACCAGAGACACACCACCCTGGCCACACACTCATTTTACCCCTGCCATCGGGGAAGAAGATATAGGAGCCTGAAAACTGTAACATCCAGGTTTCAAGAACAGTTTCGTCCCTACAGCCATCAGGCTATTAAGCACCGCAACCTCCAAATAAACTTTGAACTACATAGATTTGTCTTTTTGCACTATTATTGAATCGAATTGGTTTTCTTGATTAGTACTAGAGGCAGGGGTTATGAGGAGAAGGCAGGAGAATGGGGTTAGGAGGGAGAGATAGATCAGTCATGATTGAATTGAATGGTGTAGACTTGATGGGCCGAATGGCTTAATTCTGCTCCTATCACTTATGACCTTATGAATTGAATCTAATACTTTTGTTTGAATTGAATTGAATATAGTTTTTTTTTGTATGTATATACACACACACACACGGACTATATACACACACTGAACTTTTTTTCTCATTTATTATATTGGTTACAGTGTACTATGTTTACGTATTATGTTGTGCTGCTGCGAGTAAGAATTTCATTGTTCTATCTGGGACATATTGCAATGAAACACTCTTCACCCTCTTATGCCTCGTTGTCATCTCCCCCTTAGCTAACAGTGAATCATCCTACATTTCCTTGATCACCATCTGCTTTGATCTGTCGTTTTCACATTTTACCATTCGGTATCTAGTTTCTTTCTCCCTCAGTCTGAAGAACGGATTCGACCCTCCAGAGATGCTGCCTTGTCCCACTGAGTTACTCCAGGATTTTGTGTCTATCTACAGATAGAAAGGCATTTAAGTGGGTGAGCCCAGAAACATCCTGGCTGCAAACCTTTCGGAATGCAAAAAGGAGTTTGCAAAACATTTAGTTGCAGAGGCTTTATCAGCTTGCACCCTACAATGCAGTTGTAGACTGAATCATTTGCACTTGTCTGGCGTGCAAGGAGTGGTGAAAACCAGGAGGAGGCACTGGCTCCCACAGAAGCGACTCCAACGTTGGAGCGTCAAAAATGCAAAACTACAACACCCAGGGAGCTTGATGAGCATTGCTCCTCCTTCATTTCCCAGTGTCATTCCTGCATCTAATTGCATCCACACTAGTTCTTCCGCTGAAGTAGGGAAGACTGTTCAAGCTCCGCTCGTGCAGTTCTAAACCCATCCCCGTTTATTTCTGTCAAACTCTGAACCACCACCTAAAAAAACAGAACAATGCAAAATAATGGCATTTGCTGCGGTTTACCCGACTCTTCACGGAGATCCTTAAACGCAAAAGAGTAACTAGGTTTTACTCTTTGTCATTTTTTTGAAGAATGCCTTTTCCTTTCACTCAAAATAAATCCATCAATGAAGCATCCGACGCCGCGCGTTTGGCTTTCTTCTAAATCTCTCAATGTAGGTCGATAAGGGGTTGAATAAATATTTTTTTGGAGGCAGCTGCCGTGCATTTGCACTTGCCTTTCTTTAAAGAGAAGAGAAGAGAGCGAGGCAGAGAAAGTGTGGTCGAAATGAAATTTTGTCCCGTTTCTCGTTTTGCGCTGCTGGCTTGCTCTTTGACTGTATGGCTGCTTTGCAATGGAGAGCCGTCTGGGACCAAAGTCCCTCTGAAAAACGACATCGGGACCTCCGGCAGGATGCCCAGAGCTGCTGATGGAACTGATCGGAGACAAAGTATCAATTTTATGGAAATGGTTGATAACCTGAGAGGGAAATCCGGGCAGGGGTATTATGTGGAGATGACAATAGGAACACCTCCTCAGAAGGTAAGATTGGGGCTTTTGGTAATGTTTGAGATCAATAATGACATTTGTTGTGTTCTCCGCATTAAATTGTGTCTGATAATAATGACAATAACAAGCTATCATAGTATAGTAATTATGCTGGATATATTTAATGTGAGTTACTATTCCTATGGTAAATGATTTGTGTTCTCGGGCGATACCTTTCCTTTCCATCTTTTGTAAATTATACAGAATCGTACCTTTTTGTTTTGACAGTAGTACATATGCTTCCCACCTGCTTCTGGCATAAATGAGAGTGTAAGTCCAATCATTTTCTACGGTACCATGACATAAATCTCATCTGAACGCATCGTTGCGTTTCTTGTAGTGTGACAAATGTGATACACAACACCTTTCCTTTCCTAAGCACATTCTTGGAGAAAAAGCTTTTAGAAAATACTTATTCGCGTCAGTGCATCCCTTGTGCAGAAATGCTTCTTTTCTGAAACTAGCATAAAATTGACAAATAGATTTGTGAATAATTACACCACTGTACTGCCCCAAAATCAATGTTTGTATTGAACCAGCAATATGCTAATGTGCATTTAACTTCTATTACTGGAAAAAAAATCTGTAGTTACAATCTTTGTAAATTAATATAAAATCAAAATAAATGATTGTATCAGTGCAATCCAAAAAGTAAAATCCACACACAAAAAAAGCAGCAGAGTTGGTGTTTATCTGCAGAGAGCTGTCTGATATCAATCCTAGGGTCCAATTTTAGGCCTCAGGGCTGCTCTATTGAGAAAGATTAAAGAAACAAGCCAGCATTCCTGTTACTGATTGCTATTCAGTCATTTCTGCTGGAGCTTGGAAGCAGGTTCAGATTGGCTGTTATTCTGTCACAGTTTATTTCAATGTCTAGTTTCCCATTTGAGGAATGTTTTGTTCTCAATTCCCAACTGGTTAGTGCTTTCTAATTATGAATTTCATTTAATAGTTTCACTGTGATAACTTGTCATCCTCCAAATTACACCAACGCAGAGTTCATTTTACAGTCTTCATTTTTTTGAGGAACAAAGTATTTCATAAATTATCAGACCCCACACTTTAATGTATTGGTTGCAATTCCTTTATAGGGCTTGTAACTGTGCCCATGTCCGTTTTAAACACACAGTCCATTTCTCTGTCGATGTAATGCCTGAATTGTACCTTCTTGATCTCATCCAATTTGGAGAAGTGGAAATCTTTCATGGGTCAAGAATGTTTAACTGTCATAGCTACTGGCAACTGAACAATGAAATTCTTACTTGCTGCAGCTTTACGCTTCCATTAATGCAATAACACTCAAAATAAATATACAGTAATCGATAAAACTCTAAATTAATAATCAGTAATACCAGCTAACCAGACCATCATAATGCGAAACTGAAGTAGGCGGTACAACCGAAACACTGTGTATTATAGAAGGTAGACACAAAATGCTGGTGTAACTCGGCAGGTCCGGCAGCATTTCTGGGGAAAAAGGATGAGAATTATCGGTATAAACCAGCATTTGCAGTTCCTTTCCATACATCCACAGTATATTACTGTTGTTGAGGACGAGTTCTAGTTAGTATTGTACAGTAATCAAGAGTCTGATGGTTGTGGGTAGAAGCTGTTGTTAAACTTGGAGGTCATGCTTGTCAGGTCCCCCCCATACCTTCTTTCCATTGGTTGCAGTGAGATGAGAAGATGATATTGAAGCCAGGCTGGCATTGGGCTTTGGTGATATTATCAGCGACTTCTGAAAATCCCCTCGACGGATAATGAGATTTCTATAAACAAC
The DNA here is from genome assembly GCA_038087875.1 of Malacoraja senta. Classification (NCBI taxonomy): domain Eukaryota; kingdom Metazoa; phylum Chordata; class Chondrichthyes; order Rajiformes; family Rajidae; genus Malacoraja; species Malacoraja senta. The sequence goes on from CM075988.1 coordinate 17,200,457, forward strand.
TCATCTTCACGCTGCATGGAGGAGGCCCAGGACATTCACTTGCACCTCCTCCAACCTCATCTACTGTATCCGCTGTTCCAGGTGTCAACTCCTGTATATTGTCGAGACTAAGCGCAGACTCGGCAATCGTTTCGCTGAACACTACCGCTCAGACTGTCTGCCTTAACCTACCTGATTACCCAGTTGCTCAGCACTTTAACTCCCCCTCCTATTCCCACACTGACTTTCCGTCCTGGGCCTCCTCCGTTGTCAGAGTGAGGCCCAGTGCAAATTGGAGGAACGGCACCTCATATTTTGCTTGGGTTGCTTCCACCCCAGCGGTATGAACATTGACTTCTCTAACTTCAAGTAGCCCTTGGTTTCCCTCTCTCTCCATCCCCTCCCCTTCCCAGTTCTCCCATCTGTCTTACTGTCTCCGACTATATTCTATCCCTGTACTGCCCACTCTGACATCAGTCTGACGAAGGGTCGAAGACCCGACATGTCACCCTTTCCTTCTCTCCAGAGATGCTGCCTGTCCTGCTGAGTTACTCCATCATTTTGTATTTACCTTAGAGGTCTAGATAGCTGATAGCAATAGGTTAGGGGAAAGAGTGGAACAAGAGCTGGTGGTGGGGTTGTGTTGAAACTGCCAATAATGTCAGAGAATAATGTGGTGGGCTGAAAGGTAAGGACGAGGAGAACCCTATCCTAGTTCTATCTGGATGGGAGAGGAGCAAGAGTAGAATTGCAGGGAACAGAGGAGAAACGGATGCCGTAGAAGCGAAACTATCCACAACAGCGGGAAGGAAACCACATTTCGTGAAGAAAGATGACATCTCAGATGGCCCAGAGTGAGAGGACTTATCTTGAGAGCAGTTACAACAGGGTTGGAGAAACTGCAAGAAAGGAATGGCATCCTTGGTCCTTGTAAGCGACAGGGTGGGAGGTTGTCGAGGTAGCTGTGGGAGTCAGTGATTTTGCAATAAATGTCTTATGATAGTCTATCCCCTGAGTAGGAGGCAGAGATTAAGAAAGGAGAGAAAAGTATCAGAGATGGGTCAGATTAATTCAAGGGCAGGGTGGAAGTTCATAGGATCATAAGTAATAGTAGAATTAGGCCATTCGGCCCAGCATGTCTACTCTGCAATTCAATCATGGCTGATATATCTCTCCCTCCTAACCCCATTCTCATGCTTTCTCCCCATAAGCTCTGACACCCAAGTTGGTGGTGAAATTGATAGATTCTGCACAGATACAGGAGGCATCCACAATGCAGTTGGAGTTGGCCAGTGCAGTTGGAGAAAGAGTTGCGGAGTGGTGCCAGGTTATGTTTGGAACAAGGGGTGTTCGGCATGGCTAATGTACCCAATGAAAGGACAGGCAAAGCTGGGGCCCATGCAAGTCCAAGGCTGCACCTTTGAAGTGAGAGGGATCAAAAGAAAATTTGTTGGGAGCGATGACAAGTCCTGCCAGGTGGAAGAGAATGTTGGTTGAGGATAACTGATTAGGTCTCTGTTCTATGAACAAATGGAGGCCTTCCTAATGAGGAACGGATGTGTAAAGGGAGTGGGTGTCCATGGTAAAGGTGAGGTATGTAGAACGGAACAGCAGATGCTGGTTTAAACTGAAGATGGACACAAAAAGCTGGAGTAACTCAGCAGGACAGCATATTTTCCTTCTCTCCAGAGATGCTGCCTGTCCCACTGAGTTACTCCAGCTTTTTGTGTATAGATGATTGGAAGTAATTGGAAGTTATTGAAGTGGGTGGAGAATGTGCAAGATGTCCCAGATATAGCTTAGACCCGTCTGCTATATTTCATTTACACCTAGAAAAGTGACAAATGGAATTCAGTCTGGCAGAATGAGGTAAGTAAAGGGCCTGTCCCACTTTCCCGAGTTACTCACAAATTCTCCTGAGTTTTCCCCTTGATTCAAACTCGGAGATGCCAGCCGTAGGTACTCGGGGATATTTTTTTTACTCGTGGACATTTTTCATCATGCTGAAAAAAAGTCCCGACTTACCTGATGCCCCGAGTTCCTACAGCTGGCGTAACGAGCCGCTACGCTATATCTACGGACTCCTACGGACTCGCTACGGACATTCTCCTACTTTGAATCAAGGGGAAAACTCGGGAGAATTCGTGAGTAATTCGGGAAAGTGGGACAGGCCCTTAAGCACATAATAAATAATAGGACTGAGAAGTGTGGCAATAGAAATAAATAATAGAATAAGGAGCATTATGAAGGAATCTTAGAATGAGTGGCCACCAATATTTGAAAGCCACCAGGACTAGATGAGGCAGACACAAGAAACTCCAGACATTGGAATCTTGAGCAAACGACAAATTGCCTGATGAACTCAGCGGGTCAGGCAGTGTCTGAAGATGGAAACGTCTGAAGAAGGGTCCTGACTTGCAGCGTCGCCTGTCCATTTCCCCCCTCCCATGCTGCCTGACAGCAGAGTTCTTGAACATTTTTACGAGTTCCGGGATACTTGTCTTTAATTACCCTGAGCAGTGAAGGTAGAGCAGCGAGGTCTTTGTAGAACTGTGACAACAGCGGAGAGAGCACAGCAAGAATATTGTGCATTTTTCTGGTCCTCACATTGCAGGAAGGGATGTGATTTAGAACGGAGCGTGCAGTAATGATTTACAAGAATGTTGACAATGTTGATATCTTTAGCTCTGGAGAAAACAAGGATTGTTTATATTGCCTGTGGGGAGATTTAATTGAGGTGTATAAAATTATGAATTACCAAGGCAAAGTGGATAGGGAGGGTCCACTTCCCTTTAACTAAAGATCAATAACCAGGGGGCAAAGAGTTAAATTATTTGTCAGAAGAATTATAGAGGGAACGATGAGAATTTGTTTCCATCCGGAGGGAGCGGTTGGCTGAAAGGGCAATAGTGGCAGAACCTAAATAGCATTTAAACCGTTCTTGAAATGCCAGAGCTGGGAAGTTGAAGCAGACAGAATGTCACATTCATATGACATAGAAGCAGAATGACGCCATTCAGCCCATTGGGAGTCTGCTCAGCCATTCGATCATGACTGATCTTTTTTTCCCTCAACTCCTGTCTTCAACCCATAATCCCTGACACCTTTACTATTCACGAGCCTATCAATCTCTGCTTTAAAAATACCCAATGACTTGGCCTCCACAGCCATCAGTGTCAACAAATTCCATAGATTCACCCCCCTCTGGCAAAAAAAAATCCTCCTCATCTCCTACAGCCTCCAATATCTAGAAATATTAATTCATCGTCCTTTCATTCTGAGGCTGTGCCCTCTGGTGCTAGACTCTCCCACTACTGGAAACATCCTCTCCACATACACTCTTTCTAGGCCTTTAATTATTTGGTAGGTTTCAATGAGATCCCCCCACATCCTTCTAAACTCCAGTGAATACAGGCCCAGAGCCTTCAAATGCTCATCGTACATCAACCCAATCATCCCTGGGATAATTCTCTTAAACCTCCTCTGGACCCTCTGGATGCCAACACATCTTTCCTCAGATACGGGGCCCACCACCATAGATACGATGGGCTGAACAGTTCCCTTCTGCTTAATAATTTTTTCGGATTGTTGATTCTATGCCTATGGGCACATCCAAGAAGAAGGTTTCTCAGAATAACTTTCTTCAGTAGCTACCACCCAGACCATTTTTGCCATATTCCTCTTTATGAACAATGTAATAAGTGTTTCTTTGAATTTTGCTTTTCTATTTCACTTGAATGAAATACATTTCTTCCTGGGATCTATGGAATTTTAACAATGTATGTTTGTCATCAATGTTTTTAGCCTTTTCACCTTTAGCGTGATTACCCTGCGTTTTTCAATTAAACATATCACAGCTCAGACAGAAGATAGACACGAAATGCTGGAGTAACTCAGCCTTCTTTGGATAGAAGGCAGCATCTCTGGATAAAAGGAATGGGTGACATTTTGGGTCGAGACCCTTCTTCAGACAACAGCTCGGGTTGTGTGAATCTGTAGTACCTATCCGTCTATTTAATAATACCTCTTGGGCTCTAAGCAACCTTTTTGTCAGTAGTCCAGTCACGCAGTACAGAAAAGGGCCGTTCAGCCCAACAAGACCATACTGACCAGTGAACAGCTGTTTATGCCAACCCCACATTAATCCCATTTTATTGCTCCCATATTCCCACCAAACCCCCTTCCTCTCATTGTCACACCTTCATGCACACAAGAGTTTATTTACTGTGGCCAATTAACCTACCAACCAGCATGTCTTTGAAATGTGGGAGGAAACCAGAGCATTTGCAGTGAACCCATGTGGTCACTGGGAAATTGTGTGACCTCTATCAAGAACCAAGATTGAACTCGGAGCACTGAAGCTGCAAGGTTGCAGTATGTAATGCCACTATGCATTACATGGAAAATTGCAGCACGTCATAATAAGTTACTGTTTTACCTGCAAGAACCGTTTAAAATCTCCAAAATAAGCCTCACAATCTCTTTGAATCTGAAAAGACCTGTATGATTAGATGCCATCAGTAATAGATTCATAGATTTAACCACAGCAAATGGATTGGATTCCCTTCCATGTACAGCTTGTGATGCATGAGGAAAAGAAGGATGTGATATTCCTTGTAGGATTTTATTTCTAGGTATTGGAGGCTGTAGGAGGGAATTTTTTGTTATACCCGTACCCTGAACCTGGCTTTACTTGGAGCCCAGCTCAGATAGGCACGGACACAAAATAAAACATCTTGCAGATCCGTCATCAGAGCCTCTGGAGAATTTGTCACGGGTGTGTGATTATGTCAGCAATGGTGAGAGGGTTCATGCAGTTGCATTGTTGCACTCTGCTGTATGTAGAAAGAGAAGGGGAGCCTACAATTCGTAATAGGGGATCTTGAGAGAAGCCCTATTTGGGGTGGTAAGCAGCAGGAAACATGAGAACTTGGCTGAAAGGTTGGCTTTAATTGAACGTTGATGAAACTGGCTGTAATGTCAATGTAGTCAAAATATTTTGATATCTAGATTGCCGTGAACATGAGTTTAACCTAATGGTTCTGAATTTGTCAGTGACCTTTGCTGACTTCATTTGGAAGTAACCCAAGAATGGTTTGTTTAGTTTAGAGGTACAGCATGGAAACAGGCCCTTTGGCCCTTCGAGTCCACGTTGACCATCGATCACCCGTTCACACTAGTTCTCTGTTATCCCATTTTCTCATCCACTCCTTACACACCAGGGACAATTTACAAAGGCCAATCAACCTGCAAACCCCCACGTCTTTGGGATGTGGGAGGAAACGGGAGCATCCGGAGGAATGCCACATGGTCACAGGGAGAACATACAAACTCCACACAGGATCAAACCACATCTTTGGCGCTGTGAGGCAGTAGCTATACCAGCTGTGCCACTGTGCTGCCTAAAATTCCTTGAACAAAATTGTGAAATATTTACAAATGTGTTAATATTTGTCCTTATTCTGCCAAAGGACAATAACTGAATGTTACCTTGAAAGACACAAAAGTATATTCAGTCATTGTATTAAACATTTTTCATTTTGTAGCATTGGGGCCGGAGGGGGCAGTACATCATGGTAGTGTCCTTAAACTATAAAATTATGAGAGGCTTAAATAGGGTATTCAGTCAAAATCTTTATCCCAGGTTGGAAATGTCAAACTCTAGATGGCATAATTTTAAGGTGAGAGAGGCACAGTTTAAAGGAGATGTGCATGGGCTAGTTCAAGTTTTTTTACACGAGGGAACAACGGGTGACTGGAACACTCTGCCAAGGGGAGTGTGGTGGCAGATATGAAAGTCGCATTTAAGAGGCCTTTAGATAGGCATCATATTTGGCACAGAGATTGTGGGCTGAAGAGCCCGTTGCTGCGCTGTACTGTTCTATGCTCTATGTGTGAACTATTGTTTTGAAGCTTGTTCAGTCCAATTAAGGAAATGATTTGAAGTGTCTTGTCCATTTTCATTGGGTGCAGATTCAAGAAGTCCCATAAGTTTGCATAAACATGCATGTCAATCATCAAAGATGAGTGCATTTTGGAGGCACAATTGGTGCATCGTATTTAAAGACAAAACCAGTTGGTGTCACGCCATTCTTTCTGCAGTTCACTTCCAATGAGAACCCGGCTGCAGGTAAAAACAATCCTGTATTTTCCTGTTGTATAAACTGCATTTTCAGGTCCTGCTTGCATTTGCAGTGGTTGGGATCTCTCTCACCTGCATGAGGACCCATACAGGGTGAAGAAAGAATGAGAAAATGGGGGTGTGGGGGAGAGCAATTCTCCAATAGAAAAAGTGCCAGCTACATGCAGGGAGGTATGTGTGCTGACTTTATGGAGGGTTTTATGGAGTAGCAAAGATTCAATAAAGGTGTGCCGATAGCATTAGATGGAATGGGGAGATGGGATAAAGAGTGGCAGTTGCAACTGTAGCAGTCGGAGAAATGTGTTAGGTTAATTTCAAATAAAAACTGATGTGGCCGCAAGATTACTTTGGGGTGGGTTGGTAATGTATTAGGATGAAGAGGATAAAAATCCTTGGTTCTACAGAAAAAGTGTACTAAGATTTGGAGGAGGTGGGAATGTCCTTCAAATGATGACATGTGATGAAATAGTCACAGTGGGTTCATTTTGCCCATTATCTGAACCTCGCTCACAGGTAATAATTGGATATGGAGCACTGCTCATTAGGGAGGCAGCTGGCCCATTGTTCATTTATTAACTTAAAGTGCAGCTAAAACACCGTCACTGTTGTGGGTATCTTCTTGCGCTATTTCCCGCTGTAGTTTGCATGCAACCAATGCAATTCAGCCGGGCACAGCAACTCACAAATAGTCTATGAAGCGGTGAGAATAGAATATACAGCTGAGGAACTGATGAGGTAACCTTTTTGGAAAGTGGTGTTCCGTTAAAAATCCAAATTACATCCTTCCCATTTTTCTGATTAATATTTGTCAATTGTGAAATATCAGCATGTTTAAGTGTGGGAGCTATTTTAAAAATAAATCTCCCATCTCTTCCCGCCACCAAGATTTCTCAACTCTATTTCATCTTAATCAGTACTCCGATCACTAGGCAACAATTTAAAAGTTCCTCTGCCCATCAATCTCCCTCCATAAATTTTTGCTACTTCAAAACACTGTCACCTGTGTTCTATTACCATTGTCCATTACATCTCTTACTGCAGTCCTATATTAACCACTGATCCACTGAATGTTACCATTTAAGTTATAGAGCATCACGCAATATACTGTAGCTTAATTACCCTGTCATTTGTTTTAGCGACTGTGCATCCTTTTCTCGTTGGCCAGCTGGTACTACTTTTCCAGAAGGAATACTTCTCAAGTCCCTTGCTATGTAACAGAAGGAGGCCAATCAGCCCATCAAGTTAATGCTGACTCACAGCAGAGCAGTCCCACTAATAGCTCCTCCTCCCTATTTCTGTGGTGCCCTGCAACTTCTCATCTCCTCCATGCCCATCTACTCCCCTTTGGTTGTTTCTTTAGGGATAATAAGCTGCAGTTAACCTACCAGTGCATCTTTGGAACGTGGGTGGAAACAAGATCACTTGGTGGTTTGGTGATATACACACATGTGCATACACACACGCACATATACATGTATAGATGTGTGTGTGTGTATATATATTGTTTTAAACAGGCTAACTCCTGGAAGTGCAGCTAATTTGTTGGAATACTAATCATGGACCACTCAGCTGGGGGAGAACTTGGTCTTCTCACCCAACACTGCACCCGTTCACTTTCCAATTTGAATTTCCAATTTGCATTTCCATCTGACGGTGCTGACTCGAAGGGCCGAATGGCCTACTCCTGCACCTATTTTCTATTGTCAAGAAGATTTGGAAAACCTGCTGGATATTCCCCCCCTCCCTCCCCACCACCTCCTGGGGAAATTGTGAGGGAGAGATGAATAATCTCAAGGGCAGCCAGGGACTGAATCAAGGACATCCTGGCTTGTTCAGAATACTCAATGCCATTGATATTATCTTGCATATGCATTGGAGGATTAATCATGGGGAATGCATAACCAAGCACGTCTAATCAATCTAATCCTGTTGTACTGCATTTCCACAAGTCAACCTGCTGGCTGGCACTTCACTACATAAAAGTCATTATCCATTGTTAGTATTCCAACGAATTAGCTGCATTTCCAGGAGTTAGCCCATTTAAAACAAATACATATTCATTGCTCAGATCTATCTGTGATCCTTCAAACAACAGAACAGTATGTGCTGCTGGAAGGCCATCGTGTACAGCACTGTATGCAAGCGTTGGTAGTGCTTGAGCACTGCAAACATTTTCTTGAGGCCAAGAGAAAAATAATAGTGTTCGATCACAGGCAGCTCTTTGCAGAACCACCCCCAATTCCCCAAACAATAAACTAAGGTACCTGAGGGAAGGTTCACAATATGAGACGTATCAAGGCTGGCAAGATAATAGGATAAATTGTGAGGGAAATCAAGATGGATCAATTGGGTGATTGCAACCATGTTATTAAGCTGGAAAGAGTGCAGAGAAGATTTCCGAGGATGCCGCCAGGACTTGAGGGCCTGAAGTTGGGCAGGCTAGGACTTTATTCCTTGGGGATCAGGAGTCTGTGGGGTGATCTTTTGAAGATGTATAAAATCTTGTGGGGAATACATAGGATGAATGCAGGGTAGGGGAATCAAGAACCAGAGGGCACAAGTTTAAGGTGAGAGGGCCAAAATTTAATTGAAACCTCAGGAGTAACTTTTTAGACAATAGGTGCAGGAGTAGGCCATTCGGCCCATTGAGCCAGCACCGCCATTCAATGTGATCATGGCTGATCATCCACAATCATTACCCCTGTTCCTTCCTTCTCCCCATATCCCCTGACTCCGCTATCTTTAAGAGCCCTATCTAGCTCTCTCTTGAAAGTATCCAGAGAACCTGCCTCCACCGCCCTCTGAGGCAGAGAATTCCACAGACGCACAACTCTCTTTGTGAAAAAGTGTTTTCACACAGAAGGTGGTGGGTATATGGAATGGGGTGCCAGAGGAGGTAGATGAGGCAACTAGTTCATACCTCTAGTTTCTCTCTCCCCTGACTCGCAGCCTGAAGAAGGTTTCCGACATGAAACGTCACCTATTCCTTTTTTCCAGTGATGCTGCCTAGCCTGCTGAGTTACTCCAGCACTTTGTGTCTATATTCTGCGAATGTATGCGTTTGGACTGGCAGGTTTTCAAGATTATCCCCAAAGAGGAATCAGAAGTGGTTCGGGGAGGCACTTCCAGAGCTTGGGCACTGAAGACAGTTGCTGATATGAAGCAAATTCCCAAATGTGCAAGAGGCAAGAATTGATGTAGAGCAGTAGGTGCAGGGCTGGAAATGCAAAAACAGCTATGTTCTGTTTACCACCTGTATATCATTGTATATATTTTATTTTTGGTTTCCTGTAGTGTGTTTGCCTGCGCAAGATTCAGTTGTGCTTTGAGTCATTATACAGGAAGAATGTTTTTGAACCGTGGAATATTTCAAGTGTGATGTTCATCGTCCTATTATTGCTGATGCTGCAATTTAGAATAATGATTTTGGTAACATCTTAAGTGTCTATTTTTCCTCGAGTGTATTAGCATCAAGATAGCATGAAAAAAATCCTTCGAGCAGAAAGAATGTGAAAGTGGTTTCTGACACGCGAGGAAGCTTGTAAGATATTTAATCAGAGGTGCACACTTTTATCTCCGTTTTCCCAACTCCAAATCCCCTCCAAAGCAGCCAGTTAATTTTCAGTTTCCATGGCTATTTCTCTGCCACCTGTTGCTTTTGCTCATTGGTCATTAATCAAATGTTTTTATTGTATCGCAGATATTTAAAAATTAGACAGCGACCATTCAACTCATTATGTCTGATTCAGCCGAAAATGTACTTTGGACTAATCTCATGTCAATCTTAGTTTGCAGTCCTGCAGGTTTTACTTCTACAACTGTTTTGTTTAGTTTAGTTTAGAGATACAGTGCGAAAACAGTCCTTGAGACCCACCGTGTCCACTCCGACCAGCGTTCCCCGTATACTAGAACTATCCTACATACGAGGGACGTTACAATTATTACCAAAGCTGATTAACCAACAAACCTGTACATCTTTCAAGTGTGGGAAGAAGCCGGGACACCTGGAGAAAACCCATGCAGATCATGGAGAGAACGTACAGACAGCACCCGTAGACAGGATTGAACCCGGGACTCTGGCGCTGGAAGACAGCAACCCCCCCGCCACCGTGCTGCCCTGTTCTTCCAGATATTTTTTAAACAAGATGAAGAATTTGCCTTCAATACCCTTTCAGAGAGTAAGATCCAGAATTAAATCAACGTTTTCTTTCTTAACTCCTTTCGAGGCCTTATACCAATTAATTTAAATCAATGCTTCCGAGTTACTAACCTCTTAGTAGGGAAAATAAGTAATCTTTTAATCTTGGAGACACGGAACTGCTGATGCTGGAATCCTGAGCAAAACACAAATGCTGGAGGAACTCAGCGGGTCAGGCAGCGTCTGTGGAGGGAACGGACAGACGACGTATCAGGCTGCGATCCTTCTTCATTCCGATGAACTTCATCAATCCGAAGAAGGGTTTAGTTCCAAAACATCGCCTCTCCTATCCATCGACAGATGCTGCCTGACCTGTTGAGTTACTCCAGCATTTTCTGTTTTGCTCCTTTTTTTGCCTTGTCTAGGGTTCTACTTTACCAAGAAACCAGATAACATGTGGAAACTGACATCAGCCGGAGCGGTTGTGGTGAGAATGGTAGCTACACATGAGGAGAGGGAACATACTGATCGTGTGAGATGGTGGAATGAGGCTTGTGGACAGGAGCGCTGGTAAAAAGCTATCGCGCTGAATGGTCTGTTTTTGTGCTGTGGCTTCACTTGTTATTGGCTAGACTTGTTATTGGCAAATACTGTAGAATCATATTGCAATACAGATCTTAAATCATTCCCAATTCTTGCATTGTGCAAAAGAACTGGCTATGGAAAACTGTTCATGTGCTTCTGAGTCACACAATCGCTGTTAAGCATCTTTTCCAAAACACTCACACACACACATACACACACACACACACTGTGAAAAGAAACAAAAAATATGGCTTGGAATTCTGCATTAAGATTTCTCCCGGCACTCATCAAAATGCTCCAGGCTAATATTTTTCCATTTCCTGTACCAGTTACCTTGTGGTCTCTTCATGTGAGAGCACTAATGAGTTGCTAAATTAGGGGTAGCTTTTCTGCCTTGGGGGCCATGACCCTTGAAGACATTCTGCAAACATGTTTCACAAAGGATCGGTTCTGCCAAAAGAACTCCACACCACGTCATCTTGTCCCTCAGTCCTAAGCGGAACAAAAAATATATATAGTTTATCTGGCTATTATATCATTTATTGTTTTCAAAACCTTGGATTACACGTTCACTGCTTCAATTCTATGTCTTATCTTGTGCTTTAAACCAAAATGGAGGCACAATTTGGAATGGTGTAAATGTAATTGAGGACCTGACTTGTTTTCATTATGGGCAGAGTACTCAATGAGACCTCTGTCTGGCGGTAAACAATGATTTTCTTTATTCTGAAGTAGTATGGTTTAAAAAGATAACAATCCTAGCTTTCTTTGTTTTCATTTGTGAGATATAGGCATCACCAGCATTTTATTGCTCATCCCTAATTACCATTGAGAAGATGGTGTTAACCCGCTTATTTGTACTGCCATTGTCCTTCTGGTGAAGACGCTTTCACAGTGCTTTTTGTTAGTGTGTTCCAGGTATAGAACAAACATCAGTGAAGCACAGGCAATATATTTACAAATTGAATGAGCCCATTGTATTAGAGGGAAGATACTAGCATGGATAGAAGGTTGACTGAAAGGCAGAAGGCAAAGGCTGGGAATAGAAGGGGCTTTTTCTGGTTGACTGCCAGTGACTAGTGGTATTCCGCAGGGGTCGGCGTTGGGGACACTCTTCTTCACGTTGTATATCAATGATTTGGATGATGGAATTCATTGCTTTGTGGCAATATTTAGAGTGATACGAAGATGGGTGGAGGGGCAGGTCGTGTAAAGGTCGTCTGCAGAAAGACTTGGACAGGTTAGGAGAGTAGGCAAAGAAGTGGCAGATGGAATACAGCATAGCACTTTGGTAGTAGACTGTTTTCTAATTGGGGAGAGGATTTAAAAATCGGAGGTGCAAAAGGACTTGGGAGTGCTGGTGCAGGATTCCCAAAAGGTTCATTTACAAGTTGAATCGGTAGTAAGGAAGGAAATACAATGTTAGCATTTATTTTGAGAGGACTGGAATATAAAGGCCAGAATGTATGTAATGCTGAGGCTTTATAAAACACTGGTCAGACTGCATTTGGAGTATTGAGAGCAGTTTGGGGTCCCATATCTGAGGAAGGATGTGCTGGTGTTGGAGAGGGTTCAGTGGAGGTTTACAAGAATGATCCCAGGGATGATTGAGTTAACAGAGCTTTTCATGGCTCTGGCCCAGTACTCACTGGTGTTTACAAGGGTGAGGGGGGACCACATTGAAACTTACTGAAGAGTGAAAGGCCTGGATAGAATGGATCTGGAGAGGATTTTCTACTAGTGGGAGAGTCTAGGACCAGAGGGCACAGCCTCAGAATAGAAGGATGTATCTTTAGACAGAGTATGGTGAATCTGTGGAATTCATTGCCTGTGGAGGCCAAGTCATTTGGGTATTTTTAAAGAGGAGATTGATAGATTCTTGATTAGTAAGGCTGTCGAGTGTTATGGGGAGAAGGCAGGAAAATTGAGGTTGAGAAGGATAGATAGATCAGCCATGATTGAATGGTGGAGTAGATTAGATGGGCCGAATGGTCTAATTCTGCTCCTATGACTTATGAACATGAACACATAACTTGGATGGGAATCTGCAGGTAATGACAGTGCTTTTCTGTCAAATTATGAGCTGCTATGACATGGCAAGGGGTTTTATTTAAGGAGAGGCTGTGAACACGACTGACTATGCCACTGTGGAATGTATAGGGAATATCTAGTCATAGAATCGTACAGCAAGGAAACGGGTCTTTTGGCCAACACGCCAGTCCGTCTAAGATGCCCCATCTAAGCTTGTCCCATTTGCCTGCATTTGGCCAATAATCCCTCTAAACCTTTCCTATCCATGTATGTACCTGTTAAAGTATCTTTTAAATGCTGTAATAGTATATAGCTCAACTACCTCCTCTGGCAGCTCGTTCCATGTGGTGGAAAAGTTGCCTCTGAGTGAAAAAGTTGCCCCTGAGATGCATATTAAATCCTGCCCTCTCTCACTTTAAACATAGGTCCTCTTATTTTTGATTCCCCTATCCTGGGGACTCTGCATTCTGTTCCTGTCATGAATGTATGAAGTGTTTTTGTTTTTGTTTTTGTTTTGTAGATATATTTGATTCTGAATGGAGTTTATATTTGAAATAAAAATAAATATTGGCTCCTCTAAACAGTTAAACATCATTATTTTGTTTTTCTGGCCAAGTGACATATGTTTATTGATTGTGCATACTAGCAGTATTTTATATCCAAAAACGCACTGGGTAATGTAATTCTGCAGACGTTGGAATCTAAAACAAGAACAGAAATACTGGAAGAACTTGACCAGTCAAGCCACATCTATGAAAGAAAAAAGTAGTTAATGAGTCTGAGGAAGGTTTCCTGAACAAAAACCTCAACTGATTTCTTGTTCGACAAGTCTTGTTTGGATGAGTTGTTCCAGCATTTCTGTTTTTACTGCAGGTGGTGGTGTTCCTACTAACGTCATTCTAAATCTCATCTGGCAGGACGTTCTGAAGTTTTTATTGTGTGCAGCATGATGCAGAGAATTCCCAATTGCCTTCCTATACACATAAAGGAAGCACACCTCTAGATTCAGGGACAGTGTTTTCCCAGCTGTTAACAGGCAACTAAAACCATCCTATCACTAACCAGAGAGCAGTCCTGACCTCCCATCAACCTTAATGGAGTCCTTTGAACTATCCTTAATCGGACTTTACTGGACTTTACCACTAAACTTTATCCTGTATCTGTACACTGTGGACGGCTTGATTGTCAACATGTATAGCCTTTTTGCTGACTGGATAGCAGGCGACAAGTAAAAAAGCTTTTCATTGTACACGTAACAATATTAAAAATTAAATTCAACTAAACTAATCTAAAGGGTCAATAAAGAGAAAGTCGTGTCATGGGATTGTTTCTGGGCCATATAAAGTTCATTTTCCTTCTTGCTAAATATTTGAAAAGGGAATATTTGTGGAAGAACAACAGGGAAGTACAATTAATTTGTAGCTCTTCCCAAATGGCTAAATACGAAGATGTTCACTTGTACCTCCTCCAACCTCATCTACTGTATCTGTTGTTCAAGATGTGGACTCTTATACATCGGCGAGACCAAACGCAGATTGGGCGATCATTTCGCGGTACACCTTCGCTCAGCCTGTGTGAACCAACCTGATCTCCCAGTTGCTGGACACTAATTCTCCTACCCATTCCTACACAGACCTTTCTGTTCTCAGTCTCCTCCATTGTCAGAGTGAGGCTAAATGCAAATTGGAGGAACAGCATCTCATATTTCGCTTGGTACACAAAAATGCTGGAGAAACTCAGCGGGTGCAGCAGCATCTATGGAGCGAAGGAAATAGGCAACGTTTCGGGCCGAAACCCTTCTTCAGACTGATAGGGGGTGGGGAGAAGAAAGGAAAAAAGGAAAAAAGGCGGAGGAGGAGCCCGAGGGCTGGGGGAGGGGAGGAGACGACCAGAGGGCTGATGAAGGGGAGGGGACAGCAAGGGCTAGCAGAATTGGGAGAATTCAATGTTCAAGCCCCCAGGATGTAGACTGCCCAAGCGGAATATGAGGTGCATTTCCTCCAATTTCCGGTGTTGCTCGCTGTGGCCATGGAGGAGACCCAGGACAGAGAGGTCAGATACGGAATGGGAGGGGGAGTTGAAGTGCTGAGCCACCTGGAGGTCAGGTTGGTTATTGCGGACCGACCGGAGGTGTTCGGCGAAACGATCGCCAAGCCTCCGCTTGGTCTCACCGATGTAGATCAGCTGGCATCTAGAGCAGCGGATGCAATAGATGAGGTTGGAGGAGATGCAGGTGAACCTCTGTCGCACCTGGAACGACTGCTTAGGTCCTTGAATGGAGTCGAGGAGGGAGGTGAAGGGACAAGTGTTGCATCTCTTGCGGTTGCAAGGGAAAGTACCCGGGGAGGGGGTGGTACGGGAGGGAAGGGAAGAATTGACAAGGGAGTTACGGAGGGAGCGGTCTTTGCGGAAGGCAGACATGGGGGGAGATGGGAAGATGTGGCGAGTGGTGGGGTCACGTTGGAGGTGGCGAAACCGACAGAGGATCACTTGTTGTATGTGACGGCTGGTGGGTTGAAAGGTGAGGACTAGGGGGACTCTGCCCTTGTTGTGAGTGGGGGGATGGGGAGATGGGGAGAGAGAGCAGTGTTGCGGGGTATGGCAGAGACCCTGGTGCGAGCCTCATCTATGGTGGAGGAGGGGAACCCCCGTTCCCTGAAGAATGAGGACATTTCGGATGCCCTGGTGTGGAACGCCTCATCCTGGGAGCAGATGCGGCGTAGACGGAGGAATTGGGAGTGGGTGATGGAGTCCTTACAGGAAGCAGGGTGGGAAGAAGTGTAGTCCAGATAGCCATGGGAGTCGGTAGGTTTGTAGTGGATGTCGGTAAGAAGTCTATCACCTGCGATGGAGATAGTGAGGTCAAGGAATGGTAGGGAAGTGTCGGAAATGGTCCAGGTGTATTTGAGTGCCGGATGGAAGTTGGTGGTGAAGCGGATGAAGTCAGTCAGTTGTGTGTGGGTGCAGGATGTGGCACCAAAACAGTCATCGATGTAGCGGAGGTAGAGGTCGGGGATGGGGCCCTGGTACGCATTGAACAAGGATTGTTCTACGTACCCGACAAAGAGGCAGGTGTAGCTGGGGCCCATGCGTGTGCCCATAGCTACGCCTTGTATTTGGAGGAAATGGGAGGAGTCAAATGAGAAGTTATTGAGGGTAAGGACCAGCTCCGCTAGGCGGAGGAGGGTGTCGGTGGCCGGGTATAAGTTGCTTCTTCGGTCGAGGAAAAACCGGAGGGCTTCGAGACCATCCTGGTGGGGGATGGAGGTGTACAATGACTGGACGCCCATGGTGAAGATGAGGGGGTGAGGGCCTAGAGAGTGGAATGCGCGGAGTCGACGGAGAGTGTCTGAGGTGTCTTGAACATAGGGAGGGATTTAACCAAGGGGGATAGGATGGAGTCGAGGTGGGTGGAGATGAGTTCGGTGGGGCACGAACAGGCAGAGACAATGGGTCTACCGGGACAGTCAGGTTTGTGGATTTTGGGGAGAAGGTAAAAGCGGGCCGTGCGGGGCTGGGGAACGATGAGGTTGGAGGCTCGGTCGGGCAGGGAGTGGGAGTGGATGAAGTCGGTGATGGTGCTGGAGATGGTGGCCTGGTGCTCGTCAGTGGGGTCATGGTCCAGGGGTAAGTAGGAGGTGGTGTCCGAGAGTTGGCGCGTGGCCTCAGCTTTGTAGAGATCGACGCGCCAGACTACCACGGCACCTCCCTTGTCGGCGGGTTTGATAACCCAATCTAGGTTGTTGCGGAGTGAGTCGATGGCAGTGCGTTCAGGGGGATAAGATTGGAGTGAGACAGGGGAGTGGAGAAGTTGAGGCGGTTGATGTCACGGCGGCAGTTTTTGATGAAGAGTTCTAAAGCCGGAAGGCTACAAGGGGGGTTCCACGAGGAGGGGGTGCGTTGGAGACGGGAAAAGGGGTCATCAGTGGGGGGCGAGGACTCCTTCCCATGGAAGTGAGCTGTGAGGCGGAGGCGACGGTAGAAGCGTTCCAAGTCATGGAGGGCGCGGAACTCATTGAGGTGGGGACGGAGGGGGACAAAGGTAAGACCTCTGCTGAGGACAGGCCGTTCGATGTCGGAGAGGGGGAGGTCGGGGGGGATGGTGAACACCCGGCAGGGATGGGGGTTGGGGCCGGAGGAAGGCAGGTGGACGGAATGGGGACGAGGCAATGTGTGGTGGGTGGGGGGGTGAGAGGGCTGTAGTGTGGGTGGGGAAGAGAAGGGGTCCCATAGTTGGAGAAGGATGGGGAAGAATCAATGGAACTAACACTGAGGTAACCAGGGCTAGGCAGACTAGCACTAGGACCCAGTGGAGTCAAACCCAGGGGAGTGGGAGTGAGCAGCGTGGAGGCTTCAGGCCCAGTACAGAGACCAGTCTGAAGAAGGGTCTCGACCCAAAACGTCACCCATTCCTTTTCTCCAGAGATGCTGAGTTACTCCAGCTTTTTGTATCTATCTACGAATTTCTAAGCTTGATTGAGCATCTTCTGTGATCGCACTGATGATATGAAATCAACAATGCCACATTAACCCATGACAACTGTAATCCCAATCGCATTGCATTAAACCCAGAACCACTTGGATCCAAATGTTAATTGACAGTTGCTCAGCTTGAAAGAGATTCCCTCTTTCATCAGTTTCATGTTCCATTATTTAATTCTACAATACTTATAATACTGTGTGGTTGTGGTCTCCATGTTATATTGGTGTTGGTGTTGTTGTTCATCATTTGTTCTCCAGCAAGAACAAAGCATCTAGTCTTTGATCATTGAGAAAGTTGTCCTCCAGCAACTTAATCACTTCCTGGCTTCAACTGGCTGCTACGACAACTTCCAGTCAGGATTTCGACCTCTTCATAGCACTGAGACCGCCCTTATTAAAGTTGTAAACGACATCCGTCTTAACACAGACTCTGGCAAAGTTTAAATATTAATGCTATTAGACCTCAGTGCTGCATTCGACACTGTTGATCACTCAATACTTTTGGACAGGTTGGAAAAATGGGTGGGGCTTTCAGGCACAGTCTTAAGTTGGTTCAGGTCATATCTACAAGATAGGAACTGTTTTGTTTCCATTGGCGACTTTGTATCAGAACCAACCAACGTGATGTATGGAGTCCCACAAGGTTCGATCTTAGGGCCCTCTTTATTCAACATCTACATGCTCCCACTAGGGCAAATCATGCGAAATAATAATATTGACCACCACTGCTATGCCGATGACACTCAAATCTATGTAGCGCTATCACCAAATGACTATCGCCCCATAGATCTGCTGTGCCAGTGCATTGAGCAAGTCAAAGACTGGATGTGCCAAAATTTCCTCCAACTAAATAAGGACAAAACGGAGATAATTGTTTTTGGTGCTAAAAAAGAAAGGCTTAAAGTAACCCAACACCTTCACTCTCTGTCCCTGAAAACTTCAAACAAAGCCAGAAATTTCGGGGTTATTATGGATTCAGATTTACATTTCGACAGTCACATCAAATCAGTAACAAAATCGGCCTACTATCACCTCAAAAACATAGCAAGACTAAGAGGACTCATGTCAGCTCAAGACTTAGAAAAACTTGTACATGCCTTTATTACTAGTAGGCTAGATTATTGTAACGGTCTCCTTGCAGGTCTTCTGAAAAAAACTGTCAGGCAGCTACAGCTTGTTCAGAACGCTGTTGCTAGAGTTCTAACAAAGACCACAAAATTTGAGCACATTACACCAATTCTTAAATCCTTACATTGGCTCTCTGTATGTCAGAGAATTGATTTCAAAATCCTGCTGCTCACCTATAAATCACTACATGGTTTAGGGCCAAAGTATATCACTGACATGCTTCCACTATATAAGCCTTCTAGACCGCTAAGATCTTCTGAGACCAATCTGTTAGTGATTCCCAGAGTAAATACAAAACATGGGAAAGCAGGATTTAGTTACTATGCAACAAATAGCTGGAATAAACTTCCTGAAGATTTAAGACTTGCCCCTACTTTCACCACTTTTAAAACAAGACTGAAAACTTTTATGTTTACTTTAGCTTTCAGCTAAATCTTAACTCCATTGCACTTTTAACTTTTGCACTTTTCTATAATGCATTTTTAACTTTGCTTTTATTTTATTTTAATTCTTCTATTTTATTTCATTTCATTATTTCATTTTATTGTATGACATGTTTTTATGTGAAGCACTTTGAGTCTGCCTCGTGTATGAAATGTGCTATATAAATAAAGTTGCAGTTGCAGTAGTCTGTAGTGTTGTAATATGTATAGTGGTGGGTGATGAGACCCATTTGGTCTCAGAAAATTCCTTCCTCAGAGTTGCCAGAGGTGGAGGCAGATACGATATTGACATTTAACAGGCACATGGATATGCAGAGTATGTAGGGATAGATCAAGTAGAGGCAGAGAAGCCATGTTCGCACAGACAACGTGGGCTGAAGGGCCTGTTCCTGTGCTGTGCTGTTCTTTGTTCCATGTTCTTCCTCATATGAACAAGCACCGTGTTATATAAAGCTTCTATATGGTGTTTCTGTACAACTATGTTACATAGAAGCATGAGCAAAGATGCAAAAACAAATGTCAACTCAGAAATTAACCCTTTAGATATACTTAACAATCAGTGGCTCTTTTTGTGTGTTGATCTATGACATTATGAAAGGTAATGGTAGTGGTGGACAATATTTTTATATTTTTCCAGTTAAGTCAAGTCAAGTCAAGTCACATTTATTTATATAGCACATTTAAAAAAACAACTCTCGTTGGCCAAAGTGCTTTACATTTGTTATAAGAATAATATAAACAAACAAACTACATACATATATACATATAGCCCTCGCTCAGAGGATGTCAAGAAAGGCTTGGGAGTATAGATACGTTTTTAGTCTTGACTTAAAGGAGTCGATGGAGGGGACAGTTCTGATGGGAAGGGGGATGCTGTTCCACAGTCTAGGAGCTGCAACCACAAAGGCGCGGTCGCCCCTGAGCTTATGCCTAGACCGCGGGATATTCAGCAACCCCAAGTCGGCCGATCTGAGGGACCTGGAGGTGGAGTGGTGGGTGAGAAGACTTTTAATGTAGGTGGGGGCAAGCCCATTGAGGGCTTTGTAGACATAGAGGAGGATCTTGAAATGTATACAGAACTGCACAGGGAGCCAGTGGAGAGAGGCCAGGATCAGGGTGATGTGGTCCCTTTCTCGTGTGCCCGTCAGGAGTCTCGCTGCGGCGTTTTGGACCAGTTGCAGGCGGGACAGGGAAGATTGGCTGATGGTTGCAGTAATCTAGGCGGGAGGAGATAAATGTGTGGATGATCTTTTCGAGGTCCTCAAAGTGGAGGAATTGTTTTATTTTAGCTATCGTCCGAAGCTGAAAGAAGCTAGCTTTTACCACGGCATTGACTTGTTTGTCAAATTTCAGTGCTGAGTCAAATATCACGCCAAGGTTTTTGACGTGAGGTTTGAGTAGTGGGGTAAGGCTTCCAAGGCTGCCTGCTATCATTTTGATTGAGTCAGAGGGGCCGAGAAGGATGACCTCAGACTTACTCTCGTTTAGTTGGAGGAAGTTCTGGGCCATCCAACACTTTATATCCTCGAGGCAGCGGGTAAGGTTAAGCAGATTTGATTGTTTTTTGGGCTTCAGGGGGAGATAGAGTTGTGTATCGTCTGCGTAGTAATGGAAGGAAATGCCGTGCCTTTCAATGACTTGGCCTAAGGGGAGCATATACAGGGAGAAGAGAATGGGGCCAAGGATGGAGATTAGCTGGGGAGGAGAAAGAGTTGCCTATGTTAGTCGAGAAACTCCTACCTTTGAGGTAGGAGATGAACCAGCTCAGGGCAGTGCCATCAATACCAACCCCGTACCGGAGACGGTCAATTAGGATGGTGTTAAGGACAAGATTGGAGCCAGAGGACATAAATGCATGGTCACTTATAAATCCAGCATGGATATTCTGAACTAATCTATGACCCGGAAAGTGGTGAGAGAATGGAATTAATTCAATGGATAATTGAGGTGTTTATCATGAACATGTGTGCTTGCCTCACTTCCCCTTGTAAGGGAGTATAGGGGGAGACATATGCTCATAAATGGGTGAAATGTGGATTATAAACACCAGTGTGACTCTGCTGTCTGAAATGGTTATAGAGTGATACAGTGAAGAAGTAGGCCCTTCGGCTCAACTTGCCCACACCGGCCAACATGTCCCAGCTGCACTAGTCCCCCCTGCCTGCGCTTGGTCCAGATCCCTCCAAACCTGTCCTATCCATGTACCTGTCTAACTGTTTCTTAAACGTTGGGATAGTCCCAGCCTCAACTACCTCATCTGGCAGCTTGTTCCGTACTCCCACCACCCTTTGTTGCTGTGCCGTCACCTGCTTCAGAGGGTGTGCTGTGAAGTTTCGCCAGACCGTGTATGAGGAGAAACCGAGAAAGGAACGAGTGGTAAGCTCATGGAAAGTGGGTTCAATTTGAGGATTTACATGGAGAAGGTTTCCCCTGGCAGAGGAATTTAGAACCAGGGATCAAAGTCTTAAAATAAGGGTAGGCCATTTATTATGGATATGAGGAGAATGTCTTCAGTTAATGGAGGATGAATCTTGGAAATTTTCTACTGAGAGGCCTTTGGACGCACAATCATTAAGTTCATTGGGAATCAAGGGATATGAGATAGAGCAGGAAAAAGTTATCTAGGGAAGATCAGAATCACCTATCCATATTCTCCAGAGGTGCTGCTTGACCTGCAGAGTTACTCCAGCTCTTTGTGTCCTTTTGAGGGAAGATCAGCTTGATTTTGTTGATTGGCAGGCCATGCTCAAGGGGCTGAACAACTTACTCCTGCTCCTATATACACTTCCTTGTCTGGTGGTGAGCATCTGTAAAATGATAGTTTATGATTATGATATTATGACATGATCATTATTGTAACATGTAGTATGGTTAATCAAAAAATTCCCTCGCCTATATCCACCTATCACTTGCCAGGCTTTGTTCCAACCCCACCTCTTTTTTACCTTCCTCTCCTCAACTGCAATCAGTCTGAAGAAGCGTCCCGACAAAAACATCACCCATCCACGTCTTCCATAGATGCTGCTAGACCCGTGGAGTTACTCCAGCGTTTTGTGGCTTTTTCTGTGTAATGTGATAGGAATGTGCTTCACTTAAGTCAGTGAAAATATCCAAAAATGCTCTTTGAAGGAACACAGTCGACTATTCCTCAGTCCGCAGCTGATATTTGTTCCTCACCCAACACCTAAACTTACATGAACTCGTCATTCATCCCACTGTGAGGCCTTTTCAGCCGCGCAATAGTTTGATTGGGTAACATCAATGGCTGCACTTCAAAAGTAATTTTATTTGGCTCTGCAACACTCTTGGCAGGTTCTCAGGATATGAGTGGGGCTGGAGAAGTATGTCTTTCCTTCCCTTGTCCCTCCCATCCTTCCTCATTTTGTGTTTATTACATCCGGCTGCAATGTGGTGATGCAACTGGACTAGTCACCCATAGGCTTCACGAGAACATGGGTTCAAAACTCTCTATTTCAGCTTTAAAATGGAAATTCAACTTCAAAAAAAGCTCCCAAAATGTGTTTAAAAAGCTGTTTGGAATGAAAGGTGCCACAAATCTGTTTGACTCGTATTCTGAAAAAAGCAAAGATAGACGCAAAGTGCTGCAGTAATTCAGTGGTTCAGGCAGCATCTCCGTGGAAAAAGAATGGGTGATGTTTTGGGTCGGGACCCTTCAGCCATGTTGGTAAAAAAGCAATTTAATTAATGTAGAAACAAGGAACTGAAGATGCTGGTTTAGCAAGGAAAGAGACAAAGTGCTGGAGTAACTCAGCAGCTCAGGCAGCATCCATGGAGAACATGGATGTCAGCCATGTTGAAGAAGGGTCCTGACCCAAAACATCACCTATTCCTATTCACCAGTGATGCCGCCTGAAACGCTGAGTTACTCCAGCATTTTGTGTCCTTCCTGTTCAATTAATGTTCTTCTGGAGAGGGAGCCCGTGGTCTTTACCCAGAATGGCATATCTCAAGTTGGCACTTGTGTTGTTTGCCCTCTGATCTGAGATCATAAGCCACCTCTGCCAGTTATGCAAGAAAGAAGCCCACAGTCAACTTTCTTAAATGTAGATGATCTCATTGAAACATTCATAAGGCTTCCAGAGCTTGTCTGGGTGGATGCAGTGATGATGTCTCACGTGGCTGGGGAGTATATAGACCTAGAAATCTGAAACTCAAAGTAAATGGTCAGGATTGAGACGGAAAAGCATTACTTCACTCAAGGGTGGTAAATCTATAGAATGCTTTACTCAGTAGGCCTGGGGTGTTACTAAGTATATTCAAGTAAGTGATCTATTGATTATTGGATGTTAAAGCAATCAAGGGATTTAGGTTTAAATGCAAAAAAGTGGTTCTGAAAGGAAGGATCAGCTGTAAATAGCAGAGGAGGCATGAGTGGCTGAATGGCCTACTTTTGTTATTGCGGGTGGCACAACGGCACAGCGGTAGAGTTGTTGCCTTGCAGCACCAGGGATGCAGGTTCGATGTCACTATGGTTGCTGTCTATACGGAGTTTGTATGTTCTCCCTGTGACCGTGTGGGTTTTCTCCGGGTGCTCCAGTTTCCTACACATTCCAAAGACGTGCAAGTTTGTAGGTTAATTGGTTTCGATAAATTGTCCCTGGTATATAGGATAGATGTGATTGGGGCGGAGGTGTCTCGGTGGGCCGAGGGGCCTGTTTTCATGCTGTATCTCTATATTAAACAAATTCTCTAATTCTCATGTTCTGCCTTACCAATAACACTAGTATTAAACATTAAAACAATTAGAAAGCTGTAGTACGGGTTGTTATAATGAATAGAGCAAGTACAACGCTGAGTTAGGAGTAATGCTGGTGCCCTGCAAGAAGCAGATGGTCTGAAATTCAAATTTTGCTTCAGTGAATTGGAAATTGTGTGCTTAATAAACCCAACATTAATGGTAACAGATTCTGTTTTAGAAAACCATGTGTCAAAAGTCTTGAGAGCCCGCTTCTTATGCAGATCCATGTATGAAACCATCGGTTAATTTGGGAAGTGTTACTGCAAACCTCGTCTTGTTTTTGCTCTGCAGCTCTGTAGCCGCAAGCTTAGAGATAGTGATATAACAGATCCGCATGCAGCCCAGCAGGGGTGATTTGTGCAATCAGCTTTAAAAACGACATTTGCCACTATACAAGCAGTACTCTTCCAGTTTCAGGGGGCATTGCTATTGAATGGATGCTGGGAGAGGGTCCTCAAAGGGGCAGAGGGACGTAGCCAGGCTGATGAAGAGCAGGACATGTTGGTGGGATGTTTTGTTTTGTGCTTTAGGATTCCAGGAAGACAGTCTATGGTGACAGTCTAGAGCTTCTGGCAGGAGGGTGCTTGAGAATCTAGGTATCTCTGTCCCTTTAGAAGCATTCTATAAGCCACTCCCAAAATTGCAGCATCCATTCAGTAGCAGCCCCCCCCCCCCCCCCCTCTGAAACTGGAAATGTTGCTTGTATAGTGTCATGTCCTTTTAAAAGCTGGTTGCAAAGATCACCCCTGCTGGGTGGCACGTGGATCTATTATATCACCATCTCTAAGCTTGGCACTACAGAGCTGTAGAATGAAATCAAGATAAGGTTTCTAATATCACCTTGCAAATTAACCAAAGGGTTCATACATAGAGTCATGGGACATGAGTCGTAGAGTAATACAGCATCGAAACAGGCCCTCCGGTCCAACTCTTCCATGTCTATTCCATCGAGTGAGCACCCACCAGCAATCCCCATACACTAGCACTATTCTACACACTAGGAACAATTTACAATTTTGACCAAAGCCAATTAACTTACAAACTTGTACGGCTTTGGAGTGTGGTAGGAAACCGGAGATCCCGGAGAAAACTGTTGAGTTTCAAAAAAGTCTTAAAATGTAAAATAATTAAGGATTATAATGTAAAATGATTAAAATGTAAAATAAGTAAGGATTACAATTTAGAGTAAATGTTATTCTTTTTCTTTCCTTTGTAATGCTGATATTCTGGGTTATCTTATGGATTGTATAGGATAGGCAAAAATAAGTTTTGTGGCTTCAGCCTATTCCTTTTTCGGTCATTGATTATGTGAACGTTGTGTGTAATGGATTCAGTTTTGGTTCATATTCACACAGATTGTAAAGTTTTGTTCTTTTTAATGTATGACCGAAATAAACCATTCATTCATTCAAAACCAAGGCGGTCACAGGTAAAATCTCCGTACAGGCAGCATCCGTAGTCAGGATTGAACCCGGGTCGCTGGTGCTGTAAGGCAGCAACTCTCGCTCTGCAACACCGTGCCACCCCTTCATGGAAATGTCGGAAATTGCAATTTTACAAGAACGCACTAACTGATGAATCCAGGACAATTTTCGTCTCTGACAAAGAACTGCAGCATTCGATGTATGTTGCGTGAGTTGATTGACCTAAAACTCTACACTAGAGGGAAATTAAAGAAAGCTGCTACTTGAATTGCCGACTACAAGTTTGGAGTATCTTTCTCCCACAGGACTGTAGCTTGTCTTTTTCTGTGTGAAAGGTTTAAGATGTCCTAAAATAGATGTGAAGTGTAAATGTAAGTCTTACTTTACATGGAATTATGCTAAGTTCTTTATTGATAAGAATTAGTTGGAAGAAATCCATGGGTGGTAATTCAATATTTTATAGGAAGGAAACTACTCAGGATAAATAAGCGATGAGGCCATTTGGCCTGTGCCGTCTGTACCAACTCTTTACCAGAGTACTTGGAAACAGAGAAAATAGGTGCAGGAGTAGGCCATTCGGCACTTCGGGCCAGCACTGCAATTCAATATGATCATGGCTGAGCATCCAAAATCAGAAATTCCTGCTTTCTCCTCATATCCCTTGATTCTGTTAGCCCTATCTAACTCTAGATCTATATAGCGCTATAGAGCTATATCTAACTCTCTCTTGAATACTTCACTAGTTCCACCCACTTTACCCTTTCTTTGAAGTCTAGTCAATTTTCTTTGTTTATCCAATTTCCTCTGCAAGTTCACAATGGAAACCGCCTCCACCACATCTGATGACAGTGTGTTCCAGATTCCAATCATACGTTGCACAAAAATAGTTCATCCTCATGTCACTCTTCATGCTCTTCCACTTTTATTTCATGCCTGTGACTTGGTCCACAAACACAACACCAAGGGCAACAGCCTCCCACGATCAATTCTGTCCAGACCCCTCATTAGTTCTTTGTGTACCTGTACAGTGTGGATGACTCAATTGTAATCACGTATCTTTCTGCTGACTGGTTAGCACGCAACAAAAGATTTTCACTGTACCTTGGTACACGTGGCATTAACTAAACTAAATTAGTTTACATACTTCTAGCACTTCCACCCTTAGACTTCTCTGAAGTAAACTCTTTCGTACAGACCCAGCTTCTAGAATACATCCTTCTAACTCTGGTCCCTCATTCCAGGAGCCATTTCTGTACATCTTTTCTGGACTCTCTTAACGTCCTCATCCTTCCACATGTGAGGCAACTAGAATTGAGCATGATCTTCCAATCAAGGTTTGAAGTATCCAGTGTTTCATAAAGGTTCAGCATGACCATCATGCATTTACACTCTATGCCTCTATTGGTAAAAGCACGGCATTGAATACACTTTATGAACCGTGTTTTCATCCTGTCCTGTCATTCTCAATGATTTGTGCCCCCATGTCCACCAGTTAGTTCCCTTGCCTCCAGCACCCGTGTCAGGACACTATATTCTATATTGCCTCTCCTCAATCTTCATACATAACGTCTTATCTCACATTTTTCTGCATTAAACCTCATCTGCCACGTATCTGCCCACTCCTCCAGCCCTTGTATATCCTTCAGCAATCTTTCATCATCCATTTCACAGTGCACAACGCTGCCACGTTTTGCGTCATCTGCAAACTTAAAAATTGTGACTTGCACCTTCAAGCCTGGATCATTAATATAGATAAAACTGAAGCAAAAGCCATAAAGCCATAAAAGATTCCAGCAACTGCAGTTCCTTCTGTCTCGCTTTGTTGTCTGTTGCCTAGTCAACTTCATATCTTTGCTTTCAATATTCCTTTTGTTGTCATGAATTTAAAGTTATTTTATTCCAAAGAAGTGCACTTGTTGATCTTCAACTCCAAGTGGACGATTTCAATAAATGATTGATATGTGGTTGTAAAACGTATCTGAGACTTCACAGATATAAATGTGTTGGTATCTAAGGGGAATTTATATAGTAAATTCGACAAAAATTTAAGAGTGGGTTTAGATTAATATTCTGGAATTTTTCTTGACAAAGTTTAGGGTTTGAGATAAAATTTAACCAATAGCTTTAAGATCAGAGGGGAAAACCATAAAGGAGATGTGCAGGGCAAGCTTTTTTTTCACAGAGTGGGAAGGAACATGCTGCCAGTGGTGGTGGTAGAAGCAAATATAACAGTGGCATTTAAGAGGTTTTTAGATTGGTACGTGGATATGCAGGGAATGGAGTGATATGGATCACATGCAGGCAAAGGTGATGAGTTTAATTTGGCTTCATGTTCAGCACGAATATTGTGGGCCAAAGAGCTTATTCCTGTGCTGCACTGTTCGATGTTAATAAAAATATTTTGAAAAATTGCAGGCAACCAAGCAATCTATGAGATTTGGCTTTGCTCAAAACACCTGCCACAATTTACATGCGTAACAGTAGTCAATGCACTGTAATAATTTATAGATTATATAGCACATTAAAATATCATTGAGAGTCATGATAATCTATTGTATAAATGTTTCATTTATTTTCTGAAAAATCCGCTTACTTCATGTCTTTAGTTGTAAAACTGCAAGACTGGAAAACCTACTGAAGTATGCAACAGTGATTTGATGCTGACAGTATGAACAATTAACAGATAAATGCATTATCGTAACATGGAAATGAAATCATTCCACTAATAAAACTCTGCCTCATTAACAACATGAGATTCCCTTCTCAACGATCCAAATAGAGAATCAAATATAATCAGTTTGATTCTTATGTGGATATGATCATCTCATTTATAACTTTGGCTTTTTAAAAATAAATAAATGACTCCTTCCGCAATCCAAAATGAATGATTGTGGATTAATTACATCTTATTTCTCTATTTTGAACACATTCTAAAAGCCAAATAATCTTTATTTTGTGGTGTTTAATTCTATGAATCACGGAAGTAAAATTGAATTCCTGGAGGGAGGGTTCGGACTGAAGATGAATGGGCTAAACGGCCTTTACTTAGCAGGGATTATATAGAATGGGGCCCTTTCTTTCCACCCAAGTACCACACTGGTGCTCTGGACTATTTGTAAGGGAATGGGGAAAAAGCAGGGGGAATGGGACTGCCCCCAACATTTCCCCATGCCCTTGTCCGCATTTGAGGTAGTGGTTGTGAGTTTGGGAGGTGCTTCAGAGTAGCTGTGCAAGTAACAGCTATGCATTTTGTAGATGGTAAGCATTGTAGCCTCTGTCCGGGGGGTGGAAGGACAAATGTTTAGAATGGTGAATAGTATGCTGTAAGGGATGGAAATTGTTGCAAAATCTCGGGACAAATTCAGTTTGCATTATCAATTCTGCACTTCTTGCTGAATGTGGTTACGAATGTTCAGCCTTGTCTCAATGCCCCGGGATGGATGTCAGAAAACCCTCAGAATTAAAGGACTTCTTTTAGGAAGGAGATGAGGAGACATTTATTTAGTTAGAGGGTGGTGAATCTGTGGAATTCCTTGCCACAGAAGGCTGTGGAGGCCGTCAGTGGATCTTTTTAAGGCAGAGATAGATAGATTCTTGATTAGTACAGGTGTCGGAGGTGGTGGGGAGAAGGCAGGAGAATGCGGTTAGGAGGGAGAGATAGTTCAGCCATCATTGAATGTGGATTAGACTTGATGGCCTAATTCTACTCCTATTGAGGCCTAATTCTACTTCTCCTGATAAAAACATATCCATTCTGCATTCAGATTCTGTCCTAGGACTATTCAACCTTGTTACTGTGATTTCCGTTTGTCATTTACTCGTGCATAGGGTGTCGATGTTGCTGATGACGCCAGTATTTATTAACCATCCGAATTACCCCTGAAGTGGCAGCTCAGTGCCGACTACCTTAAGTGTCTGAAGTCACACATAGGCCAGACTGGGTGAGGGGAGACAGCTTCAGTTTTTCTGAACGACATTAGTGAACCAGATGGGATTTTTGTGACAATCTGACACTTTCACTGTTCCTGTCAATCGTTAAATTCGGAGTTATTAAATTATTTCCATCCAGTTGAAATTCCAGCTCATGTCCCTGTATCAGTGGGTCAGAACGTTGGCTGATAGCCCAGTGACGTACCGACACCACTGCCATACCTCTGACCAAAACCTTCACCGAGGCTTCTGATTAAATAAAAATGGGACACAGATCTATTTTTATACCCATTGTTTCCTGTCACATTTTTGTTTTTGTTTTTAAAAAGCTGCAGTCATCTTCTAAGAATCCTTTTGTGGTGCTGGTAACCATGGTGAGAGTGGCAGAAATGTGACCAGTTTATAAACGGCAAATTAAGCAACAAAATGGATGGGGTGTATTGAAATAAATGTCAAACTCAATAAAAGCTGCTTTTCCTAAATGCGGCAGTCCTTCTGCTCAAGCTGTTGTCAGGAGGGATTTCCAGCGCTTTGACCCCACAACGACGAAGGAAACTATTTCCAAGTCAAGGATTGTGTGTGAGTTGGAGTGAGCCTGCAGGTGGTGGCTCCTGCTGCCCTTGTTCTACTCTGTGGTAGAGGTCTGAAAGGTCCTGCCCCTCTTCTCTTCCAGCTTCTCCCCCCCCACCCCCCCATCCCTCCTCCGACAATCAGTCGAAGTAGGGTCCCAACCCAAAACTTCACACTTCTATGTTCTCCAGAAATGCTGACTGGCCTCATCTCCAGTACTTTGTTTCTTTTTCTTTCACTAACCAAGTACCCAGAGAGGCCTGGTAAAATCAGTCTGCCGAAGGGTCTCGACCAGAAACATCACCCATTCCTCTCCAGAGATGCTGCCTGCCCCGCTGAGTGACTCCAGCATTTTGTGTCTACCGGAGACCTGGTAAAAGGTTGGTTCATTGGGATTGATCAGTGGCAGTGTCTTCATGAAGAACCAACTGAGATAAAACTTCCCACAGGGGGTGTTTCCCTGAATCTGTGAGCTTTTATATTGGAGAGCAGCTGGCTGAACAAGACTGCAGAGAAACCCGAAGCAGATACAGCATCCCTTCAGTACTGAAGAACTGGCCTAGATTATGTTCTCACATCTATGGATTTTGGTTTCATTCCACACCTTTCTGACCAAGATGAAGTCCTAAGTGAGCACTCAACAAGTGCAAACTAAGTCAAGTCAAGTCACTTTTATTTCTATAGCACATTTAAAAAACAACTCTCGTTGGCCAAAGTGCTTTACATTGGTGGAGGTACTAACGTTATACAACAGTGGTTCATAGATTAAATACAAACATCACTACATACATATATCCCTCGCTCAAAGGACGTCAAGAGAGGCTTGGGAGTAGAGATGAGTTTTAAGTCTCGACTTAAATCAGCCCATCTCTCCTCCCACCTGACCCTTCTCTCAACCCACCGAACACAAGGAGCAATAAGCACAGATTAAGGTCTGACTCTTCCTCAAAATGACCACACTCAAAATGCTAAACAAATAACAGCACTACATATGTAGAAACAAGGAACTGCAGATGCTGATTAATACACAAAAGGACACAAAGTGTTGCAGTAACTCAGCAGGTCAGGCAGCATCTCTGGAGAACATGGATGGGTGACGTTTTGGGTCAAGACCTTTCTTCAGACTGGTTGTCGGAGCGGGGGGTGGGGAGAAGAAACCTGGGAACTCTTCTAGCTTTATTCCCGGCCTACCCCTCACAATAAGCCTGAAGAAGGGTACTGACCTGAAACAAGTTATCCTATCCATGTTATCTAGAGATGCTGCCTGACCTGCTGAGTTACTCCTATTGATCACAACATGAAGGATCACAAGACGGGATCGTGCCTGAGTGGAGTGAAGTAACTGCTTTCTCTTTCTGTACTAGCTGAACATTCTGGTGGACACAGGGAGCAGCAACTTTGCAGTGGGTGCCGCGGCACATCCATTCCTGAAGAGATACTATCGCCGCAGTCTGTAAGTACAAAACTCTTTGCCATTGCGATAAAATTGCATTGACCGTCCTAAAGCAGCACGCTTCCACATCCTTGCCCCCCTGTGCAAGACCAACAGCCTGATTCATGGCCAGTTAGAATAAGTGTGGGAAAGGGAAAAGACTGCAACAGAGAAGTCAGGGAAAGATGATGGAGTTGGTTGGTGGGCATTACAACGTTTCCACATCCAAGACCGAGAAAATTAAGAGAGCTTCTAGCAACTCTTATATAGACAATAGGTGCAGGAGTAGCCATTCAGCCCTTCGAGCCAGCACCGCCATTCACTGTGATCATACCTGATCATCCACATTCAGTATCCCGTTCCTGCCTTCTCACCATATCCCCTGACTCTGCTATCTTTAAGAGCTCTATCTAACTCTCTCTTGAAAGCATCCAGAGAATTGGCCTCCACTGCCTTCTGAGGCAGGGAATTCCACAGATTCACAACTCTCTGGGTGAAAAAGTTTTTCCTCATCTCCGTTCTAAATGGCTTGCCCCTTATTCTTAAACTGTAAGTCTAAACAACCTTTCACCTTCAAGTATGCCAATGGGATAAACGCTTAATTGCCTTCACAGCTCGGGGGCAATTAGGGCTGGATAAATAATTGGCAAATAAATAAAATACTGCAGCTCCCAACCCGAGGAAGAAGAAAGGATGTTACTAAAGAAGATATATAATTACTATAGAGTCATTGTAACCAAGATTTACCAGACTGGTTCCTAGGGTGGAAGTGTGTAAGAAGGAACTGCAAATGCTGGTTTATAGCAAAGATAGACACAAAATGCTGGAGTAACTCAGCGGGTCAAGCAGCATCTCTGGAAAAAAGGAATAGGTGACGTTTCGCGTCAATGATTCGGAGTCTGAAGAAGGGTCTTGACTTAGAGAGCTTCCAGCAACTCTTATATAGACAATAGGTGTAGGAGTAGCCATTCAGCCCTTCGAGCCAGCACCGCCATTCACTGTGATCATAGCTGATCATCCACATTGGGGTTTTTGCAGAGATGCTGCCTGATCCACTGAGTTACTCCAGCATTTTGTGTCTATTCTGGAATGGAAGGACAGTCATATAAGAGGAGACTGGGTCAACTAGGGAAGTATTCACTATATATTAGCAGAATGAAGGGAGATCATTGCACTTGGAGAAGTGGGAATTGATCATGGGTGGTCATCATGGCTTTGTTAAGGGGAGATCCTGACTGACTAAATTATTTAGAAGTAAAAACAAGGGCCTGCAGATGCAGTATTGCAGATTGCAGTATGAAGAAGGGTCCCGACCTGCAACCTCACCTATCCCAAGTTCTCCAGGGATTCTGCCCGACCCGCTGAGTTTCTCCCAACATTTTGTGTCTTTCCTGACAAAAAAATAGTATTTTTTGAGCTGGTAACTCAGTGTGAAAATAAAGGTTGTTACATAGGATTCAATAAAGCTTTTGACAGGGTTCCATATGAGAACCCATGAGGTTCAAAATTGGTTTGATGATAGGAATCAGAGGATGATAGTCAAGAGAAGCCTGTGACCTGTAACTTATCACAAGTTTTGAAGTTCAAATTGCTGCTCTTTGTTATGTTCAATCTGCTTGTGAATGATTAATAGTTGTGATGAATAAATTCATAGATTATAGTTGTTGTTGATAGTGAGGAGGGCGGTCTTTGGCTGCAGAATGATATTGATCAGTTGGTCGGAAAGGAATGGCCAAGGACAATTAATCCTGACAAATGTGAGATGATGTGCTGTGGGAAGTCTAATGAGGCTAAAATATACACCGTAGGAAGTATTGTATTTGTACACTGTGGATGGCTTGAATGTAATTGTATTGTCTTTCCATTGACTGGTCAGCATGCAAAAAAAGTGTTTTCACTTTTCTATCCACAAATATCTGACCAAGATGAAGAATGCCAGCACTGGTACAGTCTGAAGGTTTCGGCCCGAAACGTTGCCTATTTCCTTCGCTCCATAGATGCCGCCTCACCCACTGAGTTTCTCCAGCATTTTTGTCTACCTTCGATTTTCCAGCATCTGCAGTTCCTTCTTAAACTACTGGTACATGGCTGATGTTTTCTGCCTAAGTTTAGCATTAAGACAGTGTTGAGAACCATAATTTGTTGGCTCTACATGTTGCAATGTTAGGTTATTGTAGTGAGGACATGAGTTAAACTGGTGCCGCGTCCATTGGCAGAAGGGAGACATCTTGGTGACCTTGTTCGAGAGTGAAGGAAGTTTAAGCGACCAAAAGTGAACTGTTCAGGGTAAAGCATCTGGCCCTGCGACTTGATCAATTCTTCGCAGGAGTCTCAGGGGCTGTCGACCCACAGTCAGAGCTGTACTATATGTCCCAATGATTGGCATACTTACTCTGAGCCAGAAGGTGGGGGGTTTGGTTCCCTGACTGAGGCGTGAGCACAACTGTATCGGCGGACACTACGGTACATAATTTGCATCTTATCAAAAGCCTTCTGAAAATCAGATTCTTGATTAGTAAGGGTGTCAGGGCTTATGGGGCGAAGGCAGCAGAATGGGGTTGAGAGGGAAAGATAGATCAGCCATGGTTGAATGGCGGAGTAGACTTGATGGGCTAAATGGCCTAATTCTGCTCCTCGAACTTATGAACATGAGTGCATCACTGATGGAGTGCCACACTGCTGGAGTGCCACACTGCTGGAGTGCCACACTGCTGGAGTGCCACACTGCTGGAGTGCCACACTGCTGGAGTGCCACACTGCTGGAGTGCCACACTGCTGGAGTGCCACACTGCTGGAGTGCCACACTGATGGAG
This sequence comes from Malacoraja senta, assembly GCA_038087875.1. Lineage (NCBI taxonomy): Eukaryota > Metazoa > Chordata > Chondrichthyes > Rajiformes > Rajidae > Malacoraja > Malacoraja senta. Next base: position 17,234,313 of record CM075988.1, read on the forward strand.
GTGCCACACTGATGGAGTGCCACACTGATGGAGGTGCCACACTGATGGAGGTGCCACACTGATGGAGGTGCCACACTGATGGAGGTGCCACACTGCTGGAGTGCCACACTGATGGAGGTGCCACACTGATGGAGGTGCCACACTGCTGGAGTGCCACACTGCTGGAGTGCCACACTGATGGAGTGCCACACTGCTGGAGGTGCCACACTGCTGGAGTGCCACACTGCTGGAGTGCCACACTGATGGAGGTGCCACACTGATGGAGTGCCACACTGATGGAGGTGCCACACTGATGGAGTGCCACACTGCTGGAGTGCCACACTGCTGGAGTGCCACACTGCTGGAGTGCCACACTGCTGGAGTGCCACACTGATGGAGTGCCACACTGATGGAGGTGCCACACTGATGGAGGTGCCACACTGATGGAGGTGCCACACTGATGGAGTGCCACACTGATGGAGTGCCACACTGATGGAGGTGCCACACTGATGGAGGTGCCACACTGATGGAGGTGCCACACTGATGGAGTGCCACACTGATGGAGGTGCCACACTGATGGAGTGCCACACTGATGGAGGTGCTACCTCTCAGATCAGACCAAACCACGATCCATTTTCTCTCTCAGGCAGTGTCAAATATCCAACTTGTTTCCTCCTCACTATCCAACAAGAAAAAAATATACCAATGATGTGCTTGCTATCATTTTGTTATTAATGAGTTTATTTTGCATAAATTGTCTACCATGTTTCCTGTATTAAACTAATTACTATTTTAAAATAAACACTTGTTTATGAGATAGAGGTTGTAAAATGTGATAATTAAGTGCGAATCCCTACGTTACATCGGCTGACACTCAGTCCTTCCCTGAGGACGTGCGGCAGCAGTGGAAGCGCTGATTTTCCACCACGCTCTAAACTGAGAGCATTCTTTGCCTATTCAGGCAGGAAATTTACTGAAGGGACAGGCAGCATCTCTGGAAATGAGTGACGTTTCGGGTCGAGACCCTTCTTCAGCGAAACGCCACCCATTCCTTCTCTCCAGAGATGCTGCCGGTCCCGCTGAGTTACTCCAGCTTTTTGTGTCTATCTTCGGTTTAGACCTGCATCTGCAGTTCCTTCTTGCACAATTTTCTGAAGGCCCTGGCCAACATTCCCGATTCAAATAACACGACTAAAAGCAGTTGCTCATCTTCATTTTCAGCATGTGAGGCCTTGTTGTTTATAAATCAAAACTCTGCAGAATTTCGATATCGGAAATGAGAGCAGAAAATGCTGGAAACACTTAAAAGGTCAGGAAACCTCTGTGGAGAGGGAAATGAAACATTAATTGTTTCCTTTGCCACAGATGCGGGCGGACCTGAGGAATGTTTACAATATTTTCTGTTTTTCTTTGTATTATATGCAATTTGGGTGTGTGGCATTTTGCATATTGAAACTCACAGATAAAAGTATTGCATTGTCAGCGAAGTATTAGGGAAAGTAGTTGATCATGCTCCAGAGCTATGTACTCCCCTGCATTCCTCTAGACTCACTCAGCTTGTTCCAGTAGAGAATTATGGATTTGGATCAGGCAGATTAAAAAGATTCTACGATTCTACTGGAAATAGATGATACCAATTCTGCCATCAAAGAGTTACTAAACCCGTGAGAATTTTAAAACTCGCAATCTTTTTTTTTCAATTCCCTCCATTGCCAAGACTCTCTCCATCCCAGACGCTCTTTAAGCCTCTTAAATCAATTTATTCCAGTCCTGTGCATTGCTGATTTTAATCATTCCACCATTGGCAGTGATGTCTTAAGCTGCCCAGAAGCTAAACTGGAACTAGCTCTCTAAATCTCTCTTTCCCCCCAACTACCTCCGCTCTCTTTTAAGACTCGTCGTGAATCTGGACATCTGCACAATATTGTCTTTTGTTCTGTATCAAATTTTGCCTATTAATATTCCTGTCAGGAAATGTTGCAATGTTATGGGTAATATATAATGCAATCAGATCGATACAGTTGTAATCTCACGGCAATGATTCATAAAATTGTGTCAAAGGGCATGGGGTGAGGACAGAATTTGACTGGGGCGGGAGACATGGGACCAATAGGGGGTGCATACCACTCCGAACACTCATTAAGCACACAGAGAAAAAGCATGCTAACACAATGTATATCTTTAATGAGCCGCTCCAAAAGCCACGACTTTTAAATTCTTATACAGCTGTCCCTCGACCTGCGATGGGTTTACGTTCCGATAAACCCATCGTAAACCGAAAATATCGCACATCGAAAACGCATTTAATACATTGCGATCACGTGACCGGATTGGACGTGCGGCTCGCTGCCGTTGCCGAGCGTTTTCCCAGCGTAAAGTCGGAATATCGCAAGTCGAAGCATCGTAAATCGGGGAGGACCTGTACATGCTTCTGGGCTGGGCACTGCACACAAATAGCCCACAGGATTTTTTTCTCTCATTCTTGTTATTTTCCAATGCATAAGAACATTAGAAGATTAGCAAGAGAAAACACTGATTGGCTCTAGCCCAAGAGGGAGGAGAGAAGTGAGTCAAAGTTGGGAAAACAGTTGAAAACTGAGGAATTTGGATTGTAAATTGGTAAATTAGGCAATTTATCAGTCAATGTAAGCAAGACTGCTCTTAGGGAGCGGCAGTGAGGGAAGTGCCCTGTGAGAAAAGTGTGAGTCTTCGGCTCGATAGTCTTAAGAGAGGAGGCTACGCAAAACACTGCAGAGGGAGAGACGAAAGAAGGAGATGTCAGGCAAGCTGATTCAGTGTGATGCTTGCAGTATGTGGGAGGTCAAGGACACTGCTGGTGCCTCTGGCTGCTACAAATGTGACAAGTGCATCCAGGTACAGCTGAAGGACCGTGTTGGGGAACTGGAGAAGCAAGTGGATGACCTCAGCTTTTGTCCGAGAAACTGAGTCGTTCCTCGACAAGTCCTACGGTAAGATTGTTAAAGGTCTGTCTCACTGTGCGAGTTGACCCACGAGTGACCCCGAGTGAAAGACTCGTGGTTGCGTACGAGACTACAAGTTTATGATCCAGAGTTTAACCGAGTTCCCACGGGTATGTCTAAGTTTCCCGTTTACTTCTCATTTCTGCAATGTTCCAAGTTCGTCTCCCGAGTGTACCAAGTTCCTCTCCCGTTAATCTTGAGGCAACAATGTATATCGAAGTGTTGAAAAATCATCACATGTTAAATAAATGATGTCATGCCAGCCAAAGAACGTAGAGACTATTGTGTTTGCTGCATGTGTTCTGCACAACCTGATCCGTATCAGAGGTGCAGCTTCAGGATCAGCAACAGCCATGCAGGACGGTGACTTAGTGGACAGTCAAACAGGGAGAATAACACAAGGTGCGTGGAGGAGTGGTACAAACGACGAGACTTTGGTGCCACTGCAGTGTTTTCGAGGTAACACGGGGACCAACAGTGCAAAAGAGCAGAGAGACCATCTCTGCTCCTACTATAATTCAGAATTGGGCAGTGTGCCGTGGCAGGACAGCTTATTTTGAGCGGCTGCCGACCACAGGTACATCACTGCATGAGGAGAGCCCACATGCAGAAAAATCCAGTTAATTTCATGTTTAGTTTAAATCCTGCTGACTTTTCTTTGTTTAACTTTAAGTGTGGATTTTATTTTTTATTGTGGTGTAAAAGTAATTTCATTGCATGATAACCACCTTTCCTTTAAAACGTGGTTATCATGCATCTGCTTATCTGATTGTAGATCTCAAAACTTGTCATTTAGCGCATTGCATTGTATCTTTTATTGCCTGAATTTAGACTAGTGCATTTCTCAGCTGAATTAGTACATAGTGGAAATACTTTTATTTGTGCTTCATTTGTTGATTTTCATGTATGAGAAGCCCTTTTTCAGACCACTGTGTTGTTTGCTGTGGCTACTTTTCTCAATATGCGCAAAAAAGCATTTTTTATATTGAACAAGAATAAAGACTTTGTTTCACATTCAAGACATTTGTTTCACATAAGACTTTGTCTTATTTTCTGATCTACTGAGAGGTGACAATTTTAAACATTTAAAAAGCACAGCATATGAGGCAGCTGAGTCCTTAAATCTCACAAATGATTGTGAGAATCAAGATGTGAATATATTTTGCCTTCCTCTATTTTGTGTTTTATGATGAAAGGAATATTACATTCAAGTCATGAGACTTTGTAGTGATATTAAAATGAAGACTTCCAGACATCAATTTGATCTTGATAGCAAAGAACTCTCTTTTATTGTGCAATGAAGTAAACAAACAGTGAGAATCAAACGGATCAGCAAAAAGCTTTTCAACACAACACAACACAACACAAATTTATATATAAACTTCAAGCAATTTTTTCTTTTCAACCCACTCTGTCACCTTATCAATAACTTGCTTAACTGTGTTAAGCAGAATTTGTCTTTAAAAAGTCTAAGTAACTGATATTTCTGTCCCTGATTATTGTTTCTAAAAAGAGTTCCCACGGTAGAATCACGAGTCACAAAGTTAAACGCACGGGCCACTACGTCCTTACAACGAGTTTAAATGTTTCAATTTTTAACCACAAGAGTACATTTTACTCGTGGAAAAGTTCAAACATGTTTGAACTTTTGCAAGAGTTAACAAGTTTCACGTGTACCTCCCGGGGTCACTCGTGGGTCAACTCGCACAGTGAGACAGCCCTTTTACCCCTGAGGTACTGGAAGAGAGAAGGTGGGAGACAGTGAGAAAGGGAGGGAAGCATGGAATGCAAACGTCCCCGGGTGTTGTACCTCTTGTGAACAGGTTCACCCACTTAGAAGCTGTCGGGACAGAAGACGTTTTAACACTGAGCGGCAGACTGGCTTGCGATGCGAATAGGGCTGTTGAGCCAAAACCAAAAAGGCCAAAGTCAGGCAACGCCATTGTAGTGGGAGACTCCATTGTGAGAGGTACGGACAGGGGTTTCTGCGGCAACAGACGGGATTCGAGGATGGTGTGCTGCCTTCCTGGTGCCAGGATCCAGGATGTCACGGACAGAGTGCAGAAAATCCTCAAGGGCGAAGGTGAACAGCCGGAAGTGGTAGTGCATGTCGGCACAAACGATGTTGGAAAGAAGGGGATGAATATTCTGCAGCATGACTTTAGAGAGCTCGGAAAAATGCTGAAGCAGGACCTCCAGGGTTGTTATCTCCGGTTTGCTTCCAGTTCCTCGTGCTGGCGAGAGCAGGAACAGGGAGATACGGGACCTGAACGTGTGGCTGAGGAACTGGTGCACGGGGCAGGGATTTAGATTCTTAGATCACTGGGATCTGTTTTGGAGTAAAAGGGAACTGTACAAAAGGGACAGATTGCATCTCAACAGGTGGGGGACCAGCATTCTGGCAGGCAGGTTTGCCACTACTACACGGGTGGTTTTAAACTGAATAAGGGGGGTGGGGTGTCGAATGGGATAGTTGAGGATGGAGTTAAAGGGAAAGGGTTTCTTAAATGTGTGAGCGTAGAGACAGAGGGGTGTAAAATGAGGGTAGAAGCAATAGGTAGCAAGGTGAAAAGTAAAAGTGGCAGGCAGGCAAATCCAGGGCAAAAATCAAAAAGGGCCACTTTTCAACATAATTGTATAAGGGGTAAGAGTGTTGTAAAAACAAGCCTGAAGGCTTTGTGTCTCAATGCAAGGAGCATTTATAATAAGGTGGATGAGTTGAATGTGCTGATAGCTATTAATGACTATGATATAGTTGGGATCACGGAGACATGGCTCCAGGGTAACCAAGGCTGGGAGCTGAACATCCAGGGATATTCAATATCCAGGAGGGATAGACAGAAAGGGAAAGGAGGTGGGGTAGCATTGCTGATTAGAGAGCAGATTAACGCAATAGAAAGGAAGGACATTAGCTTGGAGGATATGGAATCGATATGGGTAGAGCTGCAAAACACTAAGGGGCAGAAAACGCTAGTGGGAGTTGTGTACAGGCCACCTAACAGTAGTAGTGGAGTTGGGGATGGCATCAAACAGGAAATTAGAAATGCGCGCAACAAAGGTAAAACAGTTATAATGGGTGACTTCAATCTACATATAGATTGGGTGAATCAAATTGGCAAGGGTGCTGAGGAAGAGGATTTCTTGGAATGTATGCGGGATAGTTTTCTAAACCAACATGTAGAGGAACCAACGAGAGAACAGGCTATTCTAGATTGGGTATTGAGTAATGAGGAAGGGATAGTTAGCAGTCTTGTTGTGCGTGGCCCCTTGGGCAAGAGTGACCATAATATGGTTGAGTTCTTCATTAGGATGGAGAGTGACATTGTTAATTCAGAAACAAGGGTCCTGAACTTAAAGAAAGGTAACTTTGAGGGTATGAGAAGTGAATTGGCCAAGATAGACTGGCAATTGATTCTTAATGGGTTGACGGTAGATATGCAATGGAAGGCATTTAAAGACTGCATGGATGAACTACAACAATTGTTCATCCCAGTTTGGCAAAAAAATAAATCAGGGAAGGTAGTGCATCCATGGATAACAAGGGAAATCAGGGATAGTATCAAAACAAAAGATGAATCGTACAAATTAGCCAGAAAAAGCAGCCTACCAGAGGACTGGGAGAAATTCAGAGTCCAGCAGAGGAGGACAAAGGGCTTAATTAGGAAAGGGAAAATAGATTATGAAAGAAAACTGGCAGGGAACATAAAAAATGACTGCAAAAGCTTTTATAGATATGTGAAGAGAAAAAGATTAGTTAAAACAAATGTAGGTCCCTTGCAGTCAGAAACAGGTGAATTGATCATGGGGAACAAGGACATGGCATACCAATTGAATAACTACTTTGGTTCTGTCTTCACTAAGGAAGACATAAATAATCTGCCGGAAATAGCAGGGGACCGGGGGTCAAATGAGATGGAGGAACTGAGTGAAATCCAGGTTAGCCAGGAAGTGGTGTTAGGTAAATTGAATGGATTAAAGGCCGATAAATCCCCAGGGCCAGATAGGCTGCATCCCAGAGTACTTAAGGAAGTAGCCCCAGAAATAGTGGATGCATTAGTGATAATTTTTCAAAACTCTTTAGATTCTGGAGTAGTTCCTGAGGATTGGAGGGTAGCTACTGTAACCCCACTTTTTAAAAAGGGAGGGAGAGAGAAAACGGGGAATTACAGACCAGTTAGTCTAACGTCGGTAGTGGGGAAACTGCTAGAATCAGTTATTAAAGATGGGATAGCAGCACATTTGGAAAGTGGTGAAATCATTGGACAAAGTCAGCATGGATTTATGAAAGGTAAATCATCTCTGACGAATCTTATAGAATTTTTCGAGGATGTAACTAGTAGAGTGGATAAGGGAGAACCAGTGGATGTGTTATATCTGGACTTTCAGAAGGCTTTCGACAAGGTCCCACATAAGAGATTAGTATACAAACTTAAAGCACACTGTATTGGGGGTTCAGTATTGATGTGGATAGAGAACTGGCTGGCAGACAGGAAGCAAAGAGTAGGAGTAAACGGGTCCCTTTCACAATGGCAGGCAGTGACTAGTGGGGTACCGCAAGGCTCAGTGCTGGGACCCCAGCTATTTACGATATATATTAATGATTTGGACGAGGGAATTGAATGCAACATCTCCAAGTTTGCGGATAACACAAAGCTGGGGGGCAGTGTTAGCTGTGAGGAGGATGCTCAGAGGATGCAAGGTGACTTGGATAGGCTGGGTGAGTGGGCAAATGCATGGCAGATGCAGTATAATGTGGATAAATGTGAGGTTATCCACTTTGGTGGCAAAAACAGGAAAGTAGACTGTTATCTGAATGGTGGCCGATTAGGAAAAGGGGAGATGCAACGAGACCTGGGTGTCATGGTACACCAGTCATTAAAAGTAGGCATGCAGGTGCAGCAGGCAGTGAAGAAGGCGAATGGTATGTTAGCATTCATAGCAAAAGGATTTGAGTATAGGAGCAGGGAGGTTCTGCAGTTGTACAGGGTCTTGGTGAGACCACACCTGGAGTATTGCGTACAGTTTTGGTCTCCTAATCTGAGGAAAGACATTCTTGCCATAGAGGGAGTACAGAGAAGGTTCACCAGACTGATTCCTGGGATGTCAGGACTTTCATATGAAGAAAGACTGGATAGACTCGGTTTGTACTCGCTAGAATTTAGAAGATTGAGGGGGGATCTTATAGAAACGTACAAAATTCTTAAGGGGTTGGACAGGCTAGATGCAGGAAGATTGTTCCCGATGTTGGGGAAGTCCAGAACAAGGGGTCACAGTTTAAGGATAAGGGAGAAATCTTTTAGGACCGAGATGAGGAAAACATTTTTCACACAGAGAGTGGTGAATCTCTGGAATTCTCTGCCACAGAAGGTAGTTGAGGCCAGTTCATTGGCTATATTTAAGAGGGAGTTAGATGTGGCCCTTGTGGCTAAAGGGATCAGGGGGTATGGAGAGAAAGCAGGTACAGGATACTGAGTTGGATGATCAGCCATGATCATATTGAATGGCGGTGCAGGCTCGAAGGGCTGAATGGCCTACTCCTGCACCTATTTTCTATGTTTCTAACATGCCCCCCCCCCCCCCCCCGAGGCAAAAGGCTTCAAGCATCCACGAGGGAAAATCAATACCTTTGCAACTGGTAGAATCCAATTGGAGCTTGTAGAATGAGAGCTGATGAGAGATGGGAAGGGGAAATGGTTGCCAGCTCTGCTAAACTCTGCTGGTCTTGTTGGACAACTGCGGGAAACGTGAGGTGGGATGGACATGGTGAGCCCGAGGGCCAGGTGGACGGAGGAGACACAAGATACTGGAATCTGGAGCAGAAAACAAACTGCTAGAGGGGTTCAACAGGTCAGGCAGCTTCTGTGGAGGCAGAGGCAGTTGACGTTATGGATTGGGCATCAGGACTGAGAGTGGAAAGGCAAGATGGCCAGCGTAAAGAGCAGAAGGGGTTGGGATATGTAGGTGATGGGTTGACTGTGGTGGGTAAAGGATGAAGGGCAGCTATGCTTCCTTACATTGGAAACAACACAGTGGAGTCTTTAGCACCTCCCTTGGGTGCACTGGCTTCTGTGGATCATCCCTGTGTTGGAACACCGAAGAATTCAGGCACAAGACTGAGGTGTTGATGGGTGGATGAAGAGATAATCCTATGAACAAAGAGTAAGCAGTAAATGGGCTGTTACCCTTTGGAGTTTAGAATGGGATTTTTGAGATATGTCTGATCTCGGAGTTACCTCGACAAGGTTTCTGTTGAGATGAAAGTGGGATTCTAGAAGCAGGGAGCATACCCTCAGGGCATGACCCACAAGAATGAGATGGAAGGGTGTAGGGACTGGAGGTGGGGGGTTGTTGCCGACTGGTGACGTCTCTGCTCCCAACTTGCCTACGAGCCTCTAACATAATCAAGCGCCCCTCACCACCCGGTCATTCCATCTTCTTACCTCTCCCATCAGACAGAAGATACAAACACTGAACACAGGTACCACCAGATTCAGCAACTGCTTCATCCCCGCTGTTGGCTATTGAACCCCTCTGAAGCGAAGGATTTAGTCCCGATCTCCCAACCCTCCTCATTATGGTCCTTGTACTTATTATATCTGTACTTTCTCCACAGCTGTAACACTATATTCTGCAGTTTCCTCTTTGCACCATAGGTTGTACTTAAGTAAGGTCTGATTGTGCTCCTGGACAGCATGATTTGTCTGGATGTCACACAAAACAAGGTTTTGCACTGTATCCTGGTAACGTGACAATAGGAAGCCTATAGTAATCGCTATGAAACTATTGTTGATGCTGCTTTTATGATGGATGGCGTTCAGCAACCTGCAGCTCTGCTGGGACTTGGAGTAAATTCTTCTGACAAGGCCGTGAATCTGAGATTCTCTAACCCAGTGGGTTGTGGAGTGAATGTGTAGGAAGGAACTGCAGATGCTGGTTTAAACCAAAGATAGACACAAAAAGCTGGAGTAACTCAGTGGGACAGGCAGCATTTCTGGAAAGAAGGAATGGGTGACATTTTGGGTCGAGACCCTTCTTCAAACTGAAGACAGAAGGGTCCAAAGAAGGGCCTCGACCCAAAACGTCACCCATTCCTTTTCTCCAGAGATGCTGCTTGTCCCGCTGAGTTACTCCAGATTTTTATGTCTACCTTTGGGTAGTGGATTGAAGCTGGGTTTGAAACTACAGATAACACCAAAGTGAATCGAGAATTATGGGGATCAGCAAAAAAATGTAGCTGCGAGCCAAAGAATATTCATTCATTTATTCATCATCGTTGAAAACATTAACAACGTAGTGGTGCTGGTTTCCAAAGGGAACGGTGACGGACGCACGACACATGTGTCCGCCAGTTCCTGCGGACTTCCGCCGCTGGAAGTATAGGATTTTGGTGTGTGTGCTTTATCATCATTCCTTACAATGCTATGTACGACAGTGATCGCAACTTCTGCTGAAGTGTGGATGGCCGTTGGCTCGCTAGAAGCTCATCCGCCCTTTGACAGGTCTTGTTTTGGGTCCTTCTGGGGGTCCACAGCCCCCTCCTCACCTGGAAAACCAGGTGGGGGAGACGGTTTTGTCACTGACTATCCGACCATGGAGCAGGTACCACGTGATTACATGGTACCCATAGCGGGGGGAACTCCCCCGACCTGACCTGAATAGCCACATCTTATTGAAATGCAAAGTGTGCTTGAAAGACAGTTTGGACTTTTTCTTGTATCTTGTGTTTCAACACAGGCACAATAAGCCGGCAACACAAGACTGGAGAAAAGCACCGATTGTTCTTTCACTATGCTGCTCTGTTCCAGTTAACTCTCTTACTACAACAGTCAGCTTTAGTTGTTCTCAAGTAAAATTGCCGGGAAGACCTTGAACCTGTGTCGGCCGTGAACTTGTTCTGGTTTTGTAGCATCATTCGCCCTCCCATGCTGAGACGCTTTTTGCTTCTGTCACACTTCCTGCTGTGTTCAGTGTTTGGACCATTCTTTGTCAGGGAAATGTTCTCACTGCTTTAGCCACCAGGAAAGATTGGGAATGGAATTCTGTGCTTGAGAGAGCGGTGCTAGAATTCTAGCAAGTGCGGGTAAGCTTGATAAGCTATCATAGTACCATAATCACGCATTTCACAGCATCAAACCTTGCATTCTACACCAAGGACATTCATAACGTAGCCACACAGAGAAATATTCTCCAATATCAATGCACAGTACAGCAAATGGGTTGTACAACAGTTCCACAGACCACGTTTGACAGCCTCACTGTTGAGACCATTAGCACAGACCCAGTGTAATGCTGCAGATCAATTCTATTTCTGAAATATAAATTATTTCTGTTGCACAACAAAAGCAAGCATATTATTTTTAAATCAAGCCATCAGGCTTGTTCCTTGCTAATGAATCTCTTGAGAGCCTTACCAATTAATAGTGCAAGCTGCGAGAGAAATTAGACCTTAGTAATTAAACAGCAGGTTATTAAAACCAGTGGACCTCAGCTTGAATAGGAGTTTTGTTCCTTTGGAATATAATGCTGTAATTTCATGCAGGGACCAAGTTTGTTCTCCCTTAATGACAAGGATGCCTGCCGCAGGTTCATTTTCTAGGCTGCATGGTTAGATTCGACTTCTGTATTAGACTTCCAAAGCACTGAATGTGGAGAATGCAAAAGATCAGCTAGTAGAGCAGTTGTCTCACAGCACCAGAGACCCAGATTCAATCTTGACCTCGGATGCTATCTGTGTGGAGTTTACATGTTCTCCCTGTGACCGTGTAGGTTTCCTCCAGGTGCTCCAGGATCCCCCCACATTCCAAATATGCATGGGTTTGTAGATTAATTGGCCTCTGTAAATTGCCCCTAGTGAGTAGGGAGTGGATGAGCAAGTGGGATAACATGGAACTAGTGTGAACGGGCGATCAATGTTCAACGTGGACTTGGTGGGCCAGGAGCCTGTTTCCAATTTGTTTCTTTAAATCCTGGCATTCAGCTCACAATTCTGAAATTTGCACTCCCTGACTGTTTAGTCAGGGTTTTTATTGGTAATTGCACTGGAAAGTTAGACTTGGAAATATGTCACCATTCCTTCATCATCATGGGTTAAGACCCCTCACGTTGACTGCAATGGTTTATAAAGATGGCTCCCCAACATTTCTCCAGTGCAATTAAAGATGGCATTAGAACTGGCCTTTCCAGTGTTATTATCACAATAATAAATAAAAGGAAAATATGATAACCTTCATAAATCACAACACAATTAAAAGATAGTTCAGGCACATCTTAGATAGTGGAAGTGTTCTGGCAGAGGAGATGGGGAAAATTATTTCTGGATGGGGGAGGATGGCTGTTTGATCATTTAATTAGCTTGAACCATAGAAAGGAAAGAACTAATAGATTTCTGTAACTTGCCAAACTTGTTGTCTCTTTATTATCTTGTCACATTGTTACTTGGACATGCAGCAGAATGCCTTGAATTGACATGGTGTTCAGTGGAATGGGATGTGGGAGGAGCAGAACATTTGAGGTGTAAGAAAGTAGATTCCTAATAATAACAAAACACAAAGCGCCGGAGGAAGTCAGCGGGTCAGACAGCATCTGCGGATGGATTGGGCAGATGGCATTTTGGGTCAGGATCCTTCACGATGCTGTCTGGCTGCAGAGTTCCTCCAGCACTTTGTTTTTTTTTTGTTCAAAGTTCCAGTATCTGCAGTTGTGTGTCAAGTCAAGTGAGTTTATTGTCATGTGTCCCTGGTAGGACAATGAAATTCTTGCTTTGCTTGAGCACAACAGAACATAGTAGGCATTTACTACAAGGCATTCTATAAATATATACACAATGGTCAATATACTGATAAAGTGCAAATAACAGTATTGGCTAATAAAGTTCAGTGTTATGTCCAAGCCAGGTTTAATAGCCTGATGGCTGTGGGGAAGTAGCTGTTCCTGAACCTGGTCGTTGCAGTCTTCAGGCTCCTGTACCTTCTACCTGAAGGTAGTAGGGAGATGAGTGTGTGGCCAGGATGGTGTGGGTCCTTGATGATGCTGCCAGCCTTTTTGAGGCAGCGACTGTGGTAGATTCCCTCGATGGAAGGGAGGTCAGAGCCGATGATGGACTGGGCAGTGTTTACTACTTTTTGTAGTCTTTTCCTCTCCAGGGCACTCAAGTTGCCGAACCAAGCCACGATGCAACCGGTCAGCATGCTCTCTACTGTGCTCTACTCTACTCTCTCTTCCTAATGACAACACTGTGTCAGCCATTTAAGTGGAGTGAGGGTGAGATTTATATCTGTGCTTATTGCAAAAAAAACTATTATATAGCAAAGAAAGTATGGTCAAGGAAAGAGCGTTCACGTCGCGGCCCTATTTTCACCAATCTTTCCACCACCAGGCACAAGAAGCACAAGAAGCACAAGACTGACACCATTGTATGCAGATGCCGAGAAGTATGTTCAGCTCTGGCTGAACAACTTCGATTCTTGTGTGTGGATTCGATAAGAAGAAGAAGCAAAGAAAGTAAATTTACTCAAAAATAAGTCTGCTTGAAGAAAACGGAACATGACTACATTTATGTGAGCAAGGTAGTCTCCCTGGGAAAATAAAAGCAAGATATTCTCTCTGGGCAAAATATGGTAAATGGAAGATGATGACGTATAAAGAATGTGCATGGATAGGATAGGTTAGATCTGGAGAAATGTGTGCCGAACACAGGCAGGTGTGACTAGTGTAGATGGGGCATCTTGGTTGCATGGGCAAGTTGGGCCGAAGGGCCCGTTTCCACTCAGTATTACTCTATGACTCTCTTTGAAAGCCATTCTTGGTCGTAGGTCAAAAGGCTAGATTGGCTGGGAACTTACCCATTTACCTCCGCTCCGGCTCTAAATATTATCATTTCTCTGTCAGGAAAATTGCTTGGCATGGAGTCTGTCCCTTTTAAGGGACGAGAGAAGTTAAGCAGAGGATGGCTTATCTTATGAGGCCTATGAGGATTGCTAACCTTATGAGGCCACCCCTGCAGTTGAACTGATGGATGGCATCATGGCTGAATTCCAATGTTTCGTTTCACATTGCTTGAACATTCATTGGAACCAAGAGTGACGTTGCAGACTGAGCTTCCACATCACAGAAAAGGAACAATGCAACAAAAATCTTGGCACCAAAATTATTTTTCTACAAAGTTTCCAGGCAACATGCATCAAAACCGCCTAGCAACCCGACGGCTAGAATAAGTGCATAAGATACCTTACAGTACAAGAGGTGTTGCCACATGCAGAGGGACCCTGCTATGTTTACATCATCAGATGTACACAGAAAATCGTTTTTGGCTTTATTACATTTTATGTTGGTGGATAATATTTACTGGACTCAGACTGTCTTCTTGCACTTGAGGCAGCAGAAGTCCGCAGCAGGGTGATGCCATCCGGTTCGACATCCATAGGTGCCCGCCCTAAAAAGGGCGCATGTTCCGGGTTGGCGCCGAGCTGCGGCACTGCTACTGTCTCTGTTTGTTGTCGTTCGCCTGACTGAGGTCAGTTGACAGGCCTCACCACAGAGACGTCGACAACATGAGCCCCAACTCAGTCTGTCAAGTCAAGTATCTACAATCTCCACAGCAAAAGAATGGTCGACTGTGGTTCATTTGGAAGGACTCTTGCCTTTGAATGGGGATATGACATGTTGATGTTTCATTCCATGGTACCGCACTGTAGCCTAGTGTGATACTGAAGGAGTTTAGCACTGTTATAAAGCCTGAGAGGCACAGAGCTGTACAGTACAGAAGCGGGCCCTTTGGCCAAACATCTATGCTATCTAACTGAGCTAGTCCCATGTGCCTGCACATTACCCCAGCGCTCCAACGTCGCACTTGTACCTGCCTCTACCACTTCCCCTAGCAGCTCGATCTATGTATGTACTACTCTCTGTGTGAAAATGTTGGCCCTTCCCGCTCTCACCTTAAACCTATGCTCTCTAGTTTTAGACATCCACAACGTCGCGATATAGACTGTGGATGGTCACCTTATTTATGCCCCGTGTGATTTTGTACTGTCACTGGGATTATGTCTGGAGCTGGTAAACAGAGGTTCTTCTTATTGATGAGTGAATGTTTGATCGAACCTTTGGAGTTTGGAAGAGTTTTCCTGGAGTCTTGGTCAATGCTTATCCCTCAATCAGCACTTGTAAACAGATGTGAATATTTGTGAGATCTTGTAATAAAAAGGAACCGCAAACGCTGGTGTATACCAAAGATAGACACAAAATGCTGATGTAACTCAGCAGGTCAGGCAGCATCTCTGGAGAAAATGGATATTTGATGATCGGTACATTGTCCCAAACCGAAACAGCACCTATCCATTTTCTCCAGAGATCCTGCCTGGCCCACTGAGTTACTCCAGCATTTTGTAGCTACATTTGTGGGATCTTGTTGTGCGGAAAAATAAATGTCCAGATTTTGTACGTACAACAATAATTATATGTTAAAAATAACTCATTTGTTGTAAAGTGCCCCGGGGAGACTTGAGATGATGAGAGGAGCTGAAAATAAATCCAAATTTTAAAAAAACTTGTCAAATATACATGAAGTTATTGCAAATACAATCCGTTTCAGAAGTGGCATAATTATAGATATAGTGTAGACATTAAACAAAAGCCATTGTTGTTTTAAAGATGATTGGCCACAGGATCATTAAGTTTAATCAGGTGCAGAAATAACAGCTCTAGCATGATGGATAATTCAGCCTTCATGTTATAGATGGGACCGGACGCAGGCAGAAACATAATGAATTCAGTGTATTGGTAATCATATCATATGCTTCCTTGCTGTATTTTAATGTGGAATGGTTCGGGTTTGGGTTGGTTAAATGGGGCATTGTTTGTTGGGACTGCCTTATTAGCGTTTGTTTCCATTTTCAGAGCAGCATTAAATCGAGAAGGACTTGGACCTAAGCAGCATCTTTCATACCCTCGGGTTATCACTTGATGAGCAGTTGTAATGTTGGAGATATGGCAGATAATTTGCATTCAGCAAGATGCCATAGCAACCAGGGGATACTGACCAGACTATCTGCTTTAGTGACGTTGGACTGCGGGATTGACATCAGGCGTCCTGCATTTCCTCAAAATTGGATCTTTTACATTTATCTGTGAGTGAAGGAAAGTGCCCCTCAACATCTCGTCCAAAAGATGGCTCTCTCCAATAGTGCGCCCTTCGTAGTGTGAAAATATGTTTAGAAAATTTTCGCCAAACCAGACTTGGGTGCTGAGCATTTGTCCGTTGCCTCGGGCCCAGTCCAGAACCCCCAACCCTGATCGTTCTGAATGCAGTCTGAAGAAGGGTTCTGACCCGAAACGTCACCCATCTTTTTTGTTCAGAGATACTGCCTAATGGCCCTGTTCCACGGTACGAGTTCATTTCAAGAGCTCTCCCGAGTTTGCCCTGATTCGAACTCGGAGATTGACGGTAATGGCCGCTCGTCGGTACTCGGGGCTCTCGTGGACATTTTTCAACACGTTGAAAAATCTTCATGAGTCTTCCCGAGCTTACCTGCCGTTAGCGAGTCTTCCTGAGTACCTGCCATTAGCGCTAAGAGCCGTCCCCGAGCACCGACGTACCCGCTACGTTCATTCTCCGTGCTTACCACGAGTTTTATTTTTTTTTAACTCGGGAGAGCTCTTGGAATGAACTCGTACCGTGGGACAGGGCCATAACCCACAGAGTTACTCCAGCGCTTTGTGCCTATCTTCGGCATAAATCAGTATCTGCAGTTCCATCCTACACAGCCAGATTGGTAGTTGAGGTAATATTGGGATCATGCAATGCTTGCCTTGTCAGAGAGACCACAACTATTCACAATCGAGGCTATCCAACATGTAGAAATACAGTAGAACACAAAGTGCTGGAGTAACTCAGCAAGTCAGACAGCATCTGTGGAGGGAATGGATAGACAACATTTCGGGTTGGGGCCCTAAAGACTAAAGAAGGGTCCCACCCCTAAATGTGACCTAACCATTCCCTCCACAGATGCTGCCTGACCAGCTGAGTTACTTCAGCACTTAGTGTCTTGCTCCAAGATTCCATCATTGGCAGTTCCTTGTGTCTCCACATGGAACTATGGGGCAATTTTCACCTATCTCAGAAGGTGGAGCATCAATGTTGCTCTCTTCCCAATATCATAGTGTAAAACTACAGTGGAGACGACTTTAGTAAGGTGCACCCAATTGCAGCAGGAGGGACCGAGTTGTGGTCCTGCAAGTCTTTCTACCCCTCCTGCTATCACCTTTCTTTGATCATGCCCGCCAATGAAAGCACCCTTGACATTGACAAAGGCCATGAGAAGAAGACCCACTCTCATTAGTTTCCTAACAAGCTGAATGGTTTAAACGATCTTGCCAGTATCTCAGCCACAGAGAAAGCTGGTCATTTAGAAAACAGTAAGTGGAAAATGGGGCTCTTAACGGATTGTCTGAAAGAAATAACGATCATCTGAGGAACAGTAGAATCTGCAGTGAGAACAAAATACTCATTATACTTAGTTAATTGCATGAATTAATGAGCTTGACCTGCGAATGCACTTTGGAATCAGTCGTTAGAACTTAAAGGAGATGATTGGAAAAAATGTGATCAGCGAGAAGAGATTATGTAAATATGATAAATTCCTTGCATTCTTTCTTCATATTTTCTGGGAATTGATCTGATATGTAAAATATTCTGGGAATTGATCGGAATACTGCTTTGCTATTGCTGAGGAAAGAATGCTTCAAAGGATAGATTCCAAACTATTTGATTGTCTGCTTTGGAAATAATTTATTTAAATGTCACACTCTTAGTTCTGCACCAGCCCCTCCACACATTATCCCTCCCTTCCTCCCTCATAAAGAATAGCCTATATTTTCGTTAGGCTAATGGGTATGCAGATGTCTTGCTTCCATTTTGGTTCTGTGAGTTCTCGGTTAAGACCAAGGTAGGAACCACAGACTCTTCCGTGGATGGGGAATATGATCATGGGTGATCTACCCCAGACAATAACTCCTCCTCTGTGCCAGATCTTCACTGAAATCAATCTCCTCATGATTGCAAAATGTGTCTACCTCTCGCTGGGAAACAGCCAGAATATCCCTTCACAGTTTTGACATTGCTCTTAATTGTGCCAATTAAAAGATCCATGTCAGGAACTTTTGGGGAATGGGGAAAATAACTTAAAGGAGTGGGAGAAAAAGACCCTCAAATTAAATTTGGGGTCCCCTATTTCAAGCACATTCGTTTGAGAGTCGAGAGCAAGGAGACTTGAAACTGATCATCAAGCCATTCTGGATTGGATTTGGCAAAACACAAATTTCGAAATTTCCCTCCCCAACTGGCGACAGTGGGTTGAGTTGAAATTTTAAAGATGGAGATTGAAGTTTTTATTCAGTAAGATTATTAAAGACTAAGGAGTCATGGAGTCATGCAGTTTGGAATCAAGCCCTTCGGCCCAACTTGCCCATGCCGATCAACCATTCAGGCAATAAAACTAATTTGATGTGTAACTTGGTCAGGGTGTTACTGAATGGGGGAAGGGTTTGTGGGGCTGAATTATTTGCTCCTCTTGTTAAGGAAAACATCGGATTTAAAGGAGATTAAATGATTTGACAAATTAAAAATTAAATTATGCTATTTGGATAATAATTCAAAGATGGCGATAGCATGAAACTTTATTGCCACTTTTTGAGTGAAGATCTTTCGGGGGGGTACTTTGAAAAGAAAGTTAATAGTATATCATTTACACTAATGAATGCAGCATATAAATTCAATGCAATAAGATGAAAAATAATTTTGGGAAATAATTGCGCTTTTGATAGTTTCCCTTATTTTCCATCCGTCGGCATACTTTCAGAGTTTGAACTCATGGATTGACTTTGACCATGATATCAAAAACATAAAAAAATTAGGAGCTGTTGTCTCTTCTCCGGCATGCACCAAGATAATAACTGATCTCCTACCTCAGCTCCAAGTTCCTGTTTTATCACGCCATTTTATTCCTTTACTATCTAGATACGTATTAGAATAAGCTCAATAACCGAGTGTCTCCAATTCTCAAGAGTGAAGAATTGTCTCCAGATCTTAGAGCCGTGATTGTCCCTTATTCTGAGACATGAGCTCTGAATATAGATTTCTCAACCAGGGAAACCTCCTATACTAGGAGCACCACCTAGCATTCACCTTCTCAACCAGGAAACCTTACTTGCATTCACCCTGCGGTCTTGCAAAAATTGTATCTCAATGGATAGCTCTCCGCACTTCTGAACTCTAGAGAAAACAGTCTCAATTATTCTTCAACCTGCCATCTTGGGAAGCAATCTGGTGAATCTTTGTTGTATTCCCTAAAAGTATATTTCTTTTTAGGTCAGAAGATCAAAAATGTAGACAGGAGTGTTCCAAGTGGAATCTCAGCAAGGCCATACATATCTGCAGTGGGACATCTTTACCTCTCGTAATACGGCAAGATCCCATTTGCCTTCACAGCTGTTCGCTGCACCCATATGTCAGCTTTGAGTTACTTGTGTACAAGGACACCCAGGTCCCTTTGAACATGAACATTTCTCAATTTCTCACTATTTAAAGAACACTCTGCTCTTCAGTTTTATGTACCAAAATGGATGACTGTACACTTTCCACATTATATTCCATCTGCCTTTCATTCGCACTCTCATTCTGCTTGTGTATATCTTTGCATTCTCTTCCCTTTTCACAGTCCCACCTAGTTCTGCAGTAGGTCTTAATTTGGAAATTTAACACTAAGTTGCCTCAGCCAAACCATTGATGTAGGTTGTGGATAACTGGGGCCCAAGCAGTGAACCTTGCAATACCCCGCTGGCTACACCTGACCAGCTGGAGAGAGACGTGTTTATTCACACTTCCTGCTTTTTATCTGGGAGCTAATGCTTAAATATGTCTGTTAGTTAACCCCCATATAGATTGTGGCATTTCCCTCCTGCTCCTGCCCTTCTTTTGCAGTCCCTCAGAATTGGGGATGAGTTGCTTCCACTTGGCATCTGAGATGGTTGACTCGACCAACATGGGTACTGCGGGCTCTTCCACTAAATGGGCAGTTAATGCCTATTGAGACATTGTGGGCGATGTTATGTCTCCTCAAGGAGGCATTGTGCACATCCATGAACCTTCTCCTCTGCCCTACTATTAATGTTACGCGAGTAGGTTAGAAGTTATCTTTTCTCTCTTTCGTTCCTTTCTAGAATATTGGGATCAGCTTTGCTACTTTCCCATCTGCAGGAACCATTCCAAAATCTATTGTCTATTGAAAGAGAAAGGGTTTGATGTTAAAGTAAGTGGTCCAGGAATTCCTAATACATGAAATATTTACCAACATTTATCTCTGCTTCCATGGTCAATCACTTCATTTGGGTTTTTCATCAACTACAAATGTTATAACTCAGCGGTAGTGCTGCTCCTTGCCCATTCATTGTTCTCTGGGTTCTTGTCCAGATTAAGACAATCGGGAGGTCTCACAGCCTACACATCATGAATTGGGTTCGATTAGATTTGTTTCGTTTCACGTATACCAGAGGGCAGTGAAATTCCTTGTTTGCATGTAGCTCATCGAGCAAGCAGTACGCATTGTAATGAAAGATAGGCACCACAATAATTACAGTGACAAATGCAAAATAGTAATAACATCTTCCTGCAAAGATTGTAATGCGATCTGATGTAGACAAAAAAAAAGACTGAAGTAGAACAATGGAATAATGGGATGAGGTAGAGTTGTGTGGTGGGCACATTCACAAAATTGCTACGGAGAGGTCAGGGGAAAGACGTAGTGGACCTATCGACGCAAGGCTTTCATCTGCGCCCTGAAGTACTGCTGCCTGGTGTACTTTCACTTGATTAAGATGTAAGACTTGCTCAGGGGAGACATGTAGGGAAGTAGAATGCTTTGTCATTTTACAAGACCCATTTATATCCTTGATGCCTGACATCTGTGTATTGAAATATTGAAATGCTTTGAAGCTTATTACCTTGCTATGCCTAGATTTCTGATTGAACTTGCTGTTACTGTACATAAATCGCAGTTTCATTTTAATATTGTGAGTTAATGTGTTTTATATGCTTGGAGTTCTGTTTAGAACAAAAATATTAAGAGCAGAGAATTACTTCAATGGATGAGCACTGCAATATTGAAAATAATGGATATTATATTTCACTGACCATTTGAACATTTACGCAATGCAGTGTGTGCTTAATAGTGAAGTGCCTCGCTTCATTGGTTAACATCTTTAAAGAGGGAGATTTGCCGTTAGAAGCCTATTTTGATTTCTTCTTCTTTGGCATTCCCTTGGGATCAAGGATGAAGCTTGCATTCCTGTTTTGTGAGCTCTGGTATGACTGATGAGGCCAAACTGGGAACTCCGCCACAGATGGGGCAGGACATGGCCGATGGGGTGGGCAGTGTGAGGAGGTCCACTGCTTTCACTGTTCATCTAGACATTCAATAATGACGTGCTGATGCGGAGGCTAGTGGGCTTGAAAGTTGAGGACCAAGAGAACTATATCTGCCTGATCTTTCGAGAGGTGGTGCGAGGGCTGACGTGAGGGAAATGGAGGAAATGCATGTAAGTTTTCCATCTCCTATGGCAGCGGGCAACTCGTCTTTCCCCGAAGAAGGAGAATAATTCATAAGATCCCGAGTGGAAAGCCTCATCTTGAGAATAGTAGTTTTGGAGATGGAGAAAATTAGGGAAAGGAATGACGTCCATACAGGAAACAGTAGATGAGATCTGGGAGAGGACACTGACATTGATATTTTTCTCCTTCCATTGAATTTGGAGGATTTTACAGATATGGTGTCGGTGGTATTTTTCCAGTACCTACTGTAGGTAGGTGGTCCAGATCTCAATGTGTAGGAGGGCAGAAATTATCGTGGCCTGGAAGACCATGAGTTTCATGCGAAGCTTCGGGTCTTCACCATGGGAGCTTTATTGATGAGGTCAGTGTGGGCAGGTTGGTAGAGTACCTTTGCCTTGCAGTGGTTTGGGTAACATCCATTTTCTTGCCTGCTTAAGTGAAAGACTCCATGATGGATTGGAACTTGGCCTTCAAGCATGAGGACATGTGTCATCTCACTGTCGCAGTTCGGTTACTGTTAGGGTGATACTGGTTCTTGTAGATTGCACCGTTCCCATTATTTCTGAGGATTAACTCTGTCTCGGGTGATGTTTGTTGGAGGGAAGGTGCAATATTGGGGTGAGGATTGAAAAATGCTTTGGGTCAATGATACATGAAGTTTGAAAAATGTTCGACATCACCTACAAAATGATGGATTGAAAGATTTAAGCGAGGTTGAGCGGGTCTCTGTACGGGGCCTGGTGCTGTTTCCTGCATTTTTGTTGGAGTTATGGTGAGCATCATCTCCACTTTGCATCTAGATAGACAGCGGAAGAATGTCGCACTGAAACCTTGATGTCTTTCTTTTTAGTTCTGGCAACCAGTTTTTTTGTTGGTTATTTTTTCAGTGATTTAATATAACGTGGGTTCATGCAGGGTAGGATATTGTCAACAGTGACTGAAGTGGAGATCTCTTTGCAAATCGGCACACGTTAGTGAATGCGTAACTTGAGAAGAGGAAGCAAAAGTGACGGTTAGAACTGGCACGAATGTAGCGCCAGTCATGGGTTAACGATGTATGTGATGCGGCTCATGGTCAACGTTAGCGGGTTCCCTTGTTATGCAAATACTACAGATCGATACACAGTGGGATCCCATGAACAGTAAAAAGATAGCTGACCATTAATCTGTTTTATGACGTTGGTTGCATGATAAATGCTGACAAGAACATCTGGATAATTCCCTGTGGGAGGAGGTGAAAAAGAGATGAGAGGGATTTATCAATGTTAACATCCATTGTGAGAAAGGTACAAGGGACTGTTATGTTTTTAATGAACCACCATGAAAAGGAGAGATTCTAATAGATTCTTGAAGCATTAGCTTTTGCCTATGTATTCATTGAAATAAAGGGGGAAAAGATGTGCATTTTCCAGCTCCTTTCTAAATCTTAGTCCATCGCAAACACTTCACAGCCAATAAGTATGTACTTTAAGTGTAATCACTGCTGTGATGAAACTAATTTATCCCTAACAAGCTTCCACAAAGAGCAATTAATGACCAGACAAAATCTGGGTCAGTAAAGTTAATAGATGGAAATCTTTTGGGTGGGCTGATAGTGATAGTTATCTTGCTCTCCTATAAAACAATGTTTTGGCATATTTTATATCCACCTGAAAGGATAACAGAGCCCTTGATTATGTAAATGACAAATGGATGCAAGTGAACTTGCAAGACCTAAAAGACAAAGCATTCATATTTCAATAAGTTGTGCCTGTCTCTGATAACACCCGTGGCACTTGAACAAGAAAAAAATATTTCTGCATGAGGGTTCGTGTCAAGCACATCGAATGTCATTAAAGCAATTCCAGAAGTGCTGTATCAAAATGGTTTTAGACATGCTTAAAATGCACATCACCTACACTAAACATGACCAACAGCTGTTGTATGTGGAGAGGGGATTTGCTAAATATTCAGAGTTTGTCTTCACCTAAGATCGATATGGTGCCAAAAATGTAAATGTGATTCTGGCCAGGCATGGTAACTGAACATTAAATTAGTTAACAGATCGAGCTGATGTTGAATCATTGCTGTGCTTCTGACTAAATCTTTAGGAATGATCAATCGCTCTGAACAGTAAAAGTCAGAAACCCATTAAAACCAAAAAATCAAACTCGTGGTAAGTACGTAGAATGTATGTTGCGGGTACGTTGGAGCTCGGGACGTCTCAGCGGCTCGTAACGCTAACGGCAGGTACTCGGTAAACGCGGTAAGCTCAGGAAGACTCGTGAAGACTTTTCAACATGTTGAAAAATGTCCACGGGAGCCCCGAGCACCTACGAGCGGCCATTACCGTAAATCTCCGAGTTCGAATTAGGGGAAACTTGGGAGAACTCTTGAATTAGCTTGTACAGTGGGACAGCCCTATTAGTCTTGGAAAAGATCTTGTCTTTAACTGAAGAGTGAGTGAGGATTCAATTAACATATTTATATTCCCAAGGAGACCTCACAGGTTGGATGCAGAGAAGTTGTTTCTCCTTTTGGTTGAATCTAGAACAAGGATTACTGTTTAAAAATAAAGAATTGCCCATTTAAGACACAGACATGGAAGTGTTTGCTCTGAAGGTCGTGAGTCTTTGGACCGCTCTTCTTCAAAGGGAAATGGAAACACATACTTCATTAGACAGGGGATTGCAGGTGGATGGGTAGATGAAGGTGAGATTACTGTCACATCAGCCATGATCTTATTAAATAGCAAAGCAGGGGCTGGATGGCTTAAGGGCCTGTCCCACGGGCATGCGACTCCATGCGGCAAGCGCGACCTAACCGCAAGCGGGGGTCGCGCGGATGTCGAGTGATCCCCGTATAGGGCTGGTCCCACCAGCATGCGGCTGCATGCGGCATACGCTACCAAATCGGAAGCGGGGGCCGCGCGGAGGTCGAGTGCTGTCAAGACGGTGCGTACGGCGGCAAGGCGGTGCGCACGGCCTCGATACGGCTGCGTCTGGCGTCGAGGCGGTGCGCACGGCCTCGATGCGGCTGCGTCCGGCGTCAAGGCGGTGCGCACGGCCGTCGATGCGGCTGCGTCCGGCGTCAAGGCGGTGCGCACGGCCGTCGATGGGGCAGGCCGTTGCCGCACGGAATTTTTGAACAGTGTCAGTTTTTCGGAGCCCCGCGCGATGTCGGGACCAGCTCCGCACAACTCCATGCGGCTCCCGCGATCGAAGTGGGACCGACCACGCGACCTCCGCGTGGCCCCCGCACGGCACCCGCTTGCGGTTAGGTCGCGCTTGCCGCATGGAGTCGCATGCCCATGGGACAGGTCCTTTACTCAATAGCTTCCTAATTTCCATTTTCATAGCTTGCAAACATTCTTCAAAGCCAGATCATCACTCACTTTTGCACAACACGCACAATTTTCTATCGAGGAAGTTGTCTGTGATTAGATGCAGCTTCCTTTTGCGAGTACTATCTTTGATAAGTTTTTTAATACAAGCTCTTCACACCAGACCTCATCTTCAAAGAAGCTCGACAGGGAAATTCCCTCGTGGGAATTTTGGGCCTGGGCATGCAGTACATTTCATGCTTTGAAACGGAAACATGGGCAGGGAAAGGTTAAAAAGGAAGAGTGTGTGAAAGCAACTGAGTGAAGCGTATGGAAAGTCTCTGGTTGTCATGGGGCCCGGGTCCCCAGTGCAGATCAGTATTATTCCGTATGATGTGAGTCTTGCACACACCACTTTGCTTATGTGATCAAAGTCTCGGGGGGGGGGGGGGAAGGAAGATCCTCAGCTCCAAATAAATCTTGACTGGTGCACATCAGTCAGCGCAGTCTAATTAAGAAAGTGCTCTTTATTAATACTTCTGAGACCTGAGACGGCGGGGAAAAACATCCATGCTTCCGCGCTGCACAAACCCTAGTTGGTTCCTGGGAATAAAAATACTTGCAATTATGCATGATATGTATCAAACTTTGGGCATTTCTTGAAGTGTGGTCCCCAATGGGAGGTAGGAAACAGGGCGGCTAACGTGACAAGGTCTCGCAAGCAGCGAATGGTGGTGGGAAGATGGGATTTGCACAGGCCAAGAGGGTCACTCAACAGGATGCTACCCAAGGTTGACAGAAAATGCTGGAGTAACTCAGCGGGTGAGGCAGCATCTCTGGAGAGAAGGAACGGGCGAGACCCTTTGGATCCTACCCAATATCTTTCTGGGCATATTTACTGGTTCTTTTGTGGAGTATTTAAACAAGATTGGCAGAAAAGGTTTGATAAGAAAACTAAGCACAGATTCCGAAAAGAGGAAGCCTGAGCTGGCTACAAAAGGTGGAAAAGTAGCGAGAGAGCATTCTCAAGTTAGAGGGGAAACTCATATTATGACGAGGTGTATTCCTGGAAAGTGCTTAGTTAAAATTACATTTCAAAAGGAATTAGATATGCAAAAATGGAAATACACCCATTCATGTTTAATTTTGATGGGTTGATAATGTAATTTTGCAAGAATGATCACAGGAATGGTTAGGTTAAGCTATGATGAGCGTTTGTCGGCACTGGGCCTGTACTCGCTAGAGTTTAGAAAGATGAGGGGGGACCTCATTGAAACATACAGAATAGTGAAAGGCTTGGATAGAGTGGATGTGGAGAGAAAGTTTCCACTAGTGGGAGAGTCTAGGATTAGAGGTTACAGCATCAGAATTAAAGGACTAGAGATCATAGCCCTAGAATTAAAGGACGTTTTTTTAGGAAGGAGATGAGAAATTTCTTTAGTCAGAGGGTGGTGAATCTTTGTCACAGAAGGCAGTGGAGGCCAATTCACTGGATGTTTTCAAGAGAGAATTAGATATAGCTCTTAGGGCTAAGGGAATCAAGGGATGTGGGGAAAAAGCCAGAACAGGACACTGATTTTGGATGATCAGCCATGTTCATATTGAATGGCAGTACTGGTCCGAAGGACTGAATGGCCTACTCCTGCACCTATTTTCTACGTTTCTATGTCACCCATTCCTTCTCTCCAGAGATGCTGCCGGTCCTGCTGAGTTACTCCAGCATTTTGTGTCTACCTTCGATTTAAACCAGCATCTGCAGTTCTTTCCTACACAGATTCTAGATTCGTACAGGTGCTGAGGTTATGGGGAGAAGGCACGATAATGGGGTTAGGAGGGAGAGATAGATCAGCCATGATTGAATGGCGGAGTAGACTTGATGGGGCGAATGGCCTAATTCTACTCCCATCACTTATATCCTTATGATAATGATACTAAGTAAAGTTATACATGCAAATAAAGGTGAATTATAAACTAAGCTGAAAAACATTTCATAAATAAACCATTAATTAAAGTAACACCTACATGTAACTTCTTTCTGAGATTTATTGACAAGGCAGGACTAAACGATGGCTTGTGGGGGTAGGAGACAAATGAAGCTCTTTGCTGATTGCCTCATGTCAAGCATAAACAAGTCTGGTGCCTACTTGTAATGTTAAAATTATCCTATGGATTTATTTTATTGCAACAAAAGTGAAAAGGTTACAGGACTTTGATGTCATTGATTTTTGTTTTATGGGACAAAGTTTTAATGTTAAGAGGTATTATTGGCTCAGTTGCAAGAAGCAAAGGGTAACCGCTTGTAGGCACTTATGCAATTGGAAGGCTGTTACAGCAGAGTTCCACAAGGCTGAGTATTTAGTCTCCAGCTATTTGTGATATATTTAGACATAAGATGTAGGAGTTATGATGAAGATGTTTGCAGATGATATAAAAGTTGACTGCGTTTGGTTGACAGTGAGAGGAAAGATGTAGACTGCAGGAGAATACTGATAGATTGGACAGTTGGATTAAGAAGTAGTAAACAAAATCTCCATTTAGAAAAGTGTGTGGTCACGCGTTAGGGGAAATGCAACAAGGCAAGGGAATATGCAATAGATGGGCAGGGTCTAAGATGTGTGGAAGAACAGAAGAACCGAGAAGTCATAGAGGTGGACAACACAGAAATGGGCCCTTGTCTGTGCTGAACATGATGCCAAATTCAACGAACCTCCTCTACCTGCACATGATCTATACCCCTCCATTCCCTGCATATCTTTGTGCCTATCTAAAAGCCTTTTAAACACCACGATTGTATCTGCTTCCACCACCACTCCTGGCAGTGTGTTCCAGGCAACAGCAACCCTCTATGTCGGGGGAAAAGAACTTGCCCTGGACATCTCCTTTAAACTTTGCCTCTCTGACTTTAAAACTGTGCCCTTCATTATATTATATTTCCATCCTGGGCAAAAGGTTCTGACTGCCTACCCTGTCTATGCCTCTAAGAATTTTATAGAGTTCTATCAGGTCCCCCTCAGCCTCCAAAGCTCCAGATGAAACAATCTAAATGTTTCCAACCTCTACTTATAGCTAACCCCCTCTGATCCAGGCAGCATCTATCCTGGTTAACCTATTCTGCACCCTCTCTGTAGCCTCCACATCCTTCCTATAATGAAGTGATAAGCATTGCAAACAATACTGCCAATGTTTCTGGTCACCGTATTGCAGTTCAATATCGCTGACTGGATAGCGCGCAACAAAAGTTTTCACTGCACCTTGGTACACGTGACAACAAACTAAACTGTAACTGTAGGAAAGGTGAGATTGCCCTGGAGAAGGGCAAAGAACATTTGCAAGCATGTTGCCAGCATTTTGGCAAGGTGGAACGAATGGGATAAGCCGGTGTCATGTTGTTTGTGGGGAGATTTAATTGAAGTGTATAATATTATAAGGCAACTCGACAGAGTAAATAGTTCCAATGTAATGCCCTTTCCAGAGGATAAATATTTGGCACATTTGGAAGAAGGATTAAGGGGAGATGAGAAAAATTCTATCCACCTCGGGGACTGGAACTCAAAACGGTGCTTGGGGCAGAATTCTTCACCACGTTAAAAAGTGCTTGCATGTGTACTTGAACAACCATGACCTGCAGAGCGACAGAATTATGGTCAGAAGATGGGAGTAAGCAGTTTTGGTTGTCAAAAACTCGATAGAATGACAGGCCTGTAACATGAATTTTCTAATGGTCCACAGTTACAAGATTATTGCCTCGAAATACATCCCAGGTCGATAGTTGGAACGTGTTATATAGTGGCAGCAAGGCATTCTGCTTCACTTCTGTAATTTGATTCCAGTGAAGTCAATGATTCTGAATTTCAGAAGCAGAATGAAATGTACAACTGCCAGTAGATAGCACAACTTCCTGTGTATATATAGTACTAGGCAATTCCATTTCAGTACTGAGGGTGGAAGATAAATATTGACCAGAAACTGAATAATCACCCTTGCTTTTCAATAAAGTGTTGTGGGATCTTATACCTGTGTCTAAGAGTGCAAACAGGGCTTGGTTTAATTGCACATCCAATAACACTCTCTGACAATATTACACACTTTCATTTTATTTGTCAGAATCCCGGTATTATAACGTTGACCTGTGAAGCAACAGTTTTGTGAGGTTTAATCACTGCCTCAAAGTTTTGAAATCAGAAGCTGCAGCCACATAAACGAAGACATATTTATCAGAATAGTGTGTGGCTGGGAGCCACTTAACGCAAGTGGCCCAGAAACTGAATACTCTATTTATACAACAGTGATTGTTCATCAATGTATGGGTATAATTGTTAGGAAAAAATTGAGGTGGTGTCTGGAGCTGACCTCGGGAGTATGCGGATCTGTGGAGAGCAAATCAGCGGGCAGAAAGAACCGAGTGCACTGCCTGAGAGAGTCAGGGTAAGTTTTTATGCTGACACTTCTTGAGGTTAGAGAGTGACCTATTGATCCACAATTGGAGAGAGGGTTGCAATTCGAATGAGGCAAATGTTCCCAGTGGCGTATCAGGGAAAGAGGAAGCCATAACCCTTAGGGAGAGAGGAAGGAAAAACAAATCAATTAACAGCCTGAGCACACCTTATAAATAGCACTGTACCAACAATGAGGCCGATAGTGTGAAGTCACTATGAATTAACTACATTTGTGCCAACGCATTGATTCTAAAAGATTGCATAAATTTTGATGATCGAGCCAAGGTAAAGTACATTGTGATTTACTCAGTCTGTCAATATTTAATGAATCAGCTGTTAAAGACCGGGCGATCAGATTAACCTTCAGAGTGCTGACACACACAAGATGGGCTGAACAGCCCCCTTTGCTGTAAATGGTGATTGTGAAAGTTAAAGTGGGTGCTGTGCTTTCTCAACAGCTTCATGCTGTGCCTGAGTGCGTCAGTGAGTGTCACACACTTGGGAGGACAATCGAGGTTACACAAAAACGGTAGGAAGGAACTGCAGATGCTGGTTTATGCCGAAGATAGACACAAAATGCTGGAGTAACTCAGCATCACTGGAGAAAAGAAATAGGTGACATTTTGGGTCAAAACCCTTCTTGGGGTTTCCTTTTCTTCAGAGATGCTGCCTGACCAGCTGAGTTACTCCAGCATTTTTTATCTATCTGACACAAATTGGGGCTGTATTCCCAGGAATTTGGAAATGAAGGGTTAATTAGTTTGAAATCTTAAGGAGAACTCATGATTTTGACAGTAACTTCTGTCATCAGTTGCAGAATCTAGGACCGGGGGCACAGACTAAAATGTAGAGGCAGCCTTCTCTGAATTGTTGTATACTCCAATAGTTTGCAGTTATTTTCCTTAAATGGATCCACAGGGCTTGTATTCACTGGAATTTAGAAGGATGAGAGGGAATCTTATAAAAACATATACAGTAAAATTCTTAAGGGATTGGACAGGCTAGATGCAGGAAAAATGTTGGGGGAGTCCATAACCAGGGGTCACAGTTTAAGAATAAGGGGTAGGCCATTTAGGACTGAGATGAGGAAAAACCTTTTTCACCCAGAGAGTTGTGAATCTGTGGAATTCTCTGCCACAGTAGGCAGTGGAGGCCAATTCACTGGATGTTTTCAAGAGAGAGTTGGATATAGCTCTTAGGGCTAACGGAATCAAGGGATATGGGGGGAAAGCAGGAACGGGGTACTGATTTTAGATGATCAGCCATGATCATATTGAATGGTGGTGCTGGCTCAAAGGGCCGAATGGCCTACTCCTGCACCTATTTTGTATGTTTCTATGTTTAGATACCATTTTCTAGCTGACCCCATGTTATTTTGATATATGTGTGACCAATTTTGTGCACCATATTTTGTTGTGTACCCGACCCAAACGTGACCAATCCAGACCGACTTTGCTACAGCCAATCTAAACTCGACATGATCATGACAAATCGGCACACGATCCTACCACAACCAATCAAAACCTGCCTTAGAATAGCCAATCCGAACCAACCTAACCATGGCCAGTCTGAAGCCACATCAAGGACTTGTGTTTACTCCATCCCCAATCATGCCCAGACACCGAGACTGAACGAGACAGGACATTCATACACGTGAAAGCCTCTCTGATCCACAGTAGTGCCTCATAGAAACATAGAAAATAGGTGCAGGTCCATTCAACCCTTCGAGCCAGCACCGCCATTCAATATGATCATGGCTGATCATCCAAAATCAGTATCCCGTTCCTGCTTTCTCCCCATATCCTTTAATTCCGTTCATGCACCCTCTAAAGGCAAATGTCACCTCCTGACTGTGGTGCTGAAGCTACGTTCTGTCGATCAAACAGTATTGCTGATTTGATCCATGTCTGGTTTTGCTGCTGATGACCTGATACTCTGTATCATAAGTACTTTGCACAACTTCTTTCCATATTTCCTTACAACATAGAAGGAAACCATTTGGCCCATCAAGTCAATGCTGACACCAGGAGTAATCCCGTTTCCCACTAATGTTTCTGGTAACCTATTCTCCACACATTCCATCAACATCTCACAGATTCTTCTATTTAGCTATGCACAAAGGCCAAATTTCGAATGTATAATTAAACTACAAGCCCGCACAGTTTTGAGAGGTGGGAGGAAACCCGCAAGGTGCATAATACACAGCACTGGAGATCAGGATTGAACCAGGATTGCTGGCATTGTTAGGTAGCAGCACTACCTGCTATGCCAGTGTGCTGCCCCAAAGGCTGAAGCTGTCACCTGGGCAACAATCTCCCTCCAATCCCTTGTCAAGTATCACACTATTCATTGACCACAAGTCAAACTGGAACTGTATCTTCCCATCCTGACTTGTCCTTTGTTCCCTCTTGGGTTTAACATCTACCACACAGTCTCAATGAACAGTCGCAGAAAGTTGACGTAACATCGTCAAGCTCTTGCGTGTCTTGAACTCTTCTGCCAGCTTCAGACAAACCATCAAGAGAAGAAATGTGAAGAAACCTGGAGGGAAACATTGTGACTTTGATTACACACTGAAGATCATTCATTGGTGACTGGTTCCGAGATTTCAAGTGACAGAATCGTGACACAAGTCAAATGCTGTTAACACTCTTAGTATTGATATATTTGAGCTTGTAAATGTTTCAAGAATTTTCATGCACAAATAAGCCTGAGTTGAACAAGTGGGGAGATTGTAAATATTGAACTCATGGGAGAAGGTGGACAAATATTTGGTTGCGGCATTTTCCGACCAGGACCAAGACTGAAATCTAGCATACGTACCTCCTTAACACCTTCAAATCTAGCCAAAATGAAGAAAATAAAACTTTGTGTTTCTGATACGTTAAATGATTCTGAATGGAGGAGTGTTGAGATAGTTCTTAATGGCCATTCATGCAAAGCTAACTTGGCCACAACCTGCTGGGAGATGTTTGCCGACATGCGGAGACAGACAAAGCATGTGGAAGGCTGATCCAGTAAACAACAGTGTTACAATAAGATAGAGAAAAAATGCAGGAGTAACTCAGCGGTGCAGGCAGCATCTCTGGAGAAAAGGAATAGGTGACCTGTTGGGTCGAGACTGTTCTTCAGACTGATGGGATGCTGCCTGACCCGCTGAGATATTCCAGTATTTTGTGTCTATCTTCAATGTAAACCAGCTTCTGCTGTTCCTTCCTATACAGTGTTACGATATGCTGAGGACGATGAGCTGCGGTGAAATTTGGATAAGGTGTCTACAATGAAATGGGCAGGAGTGGCCATTCTTCTAAAATGTTGCCATGACCTTTTCAGGTCCTGACCTGAAACATCGCCTGTCCATTCCATCCACAGATGCTATCTGACCCATGGAGTTCCACCACCACTTTGTGTTTTTTGCATGAAACTGGCAGAAGTTGACAAATTATTTTGTTAACTTTAATAGACAGAAAATTGATTTAAAATTAAAATACTGTAAGTGAGATAATCGTGCTATCGTGCATCTGGACAGAATTCAATGGTCATCACTTTACTTGGACCCATGTCAACCAAGCACCAATGGAAAAGTGGCATAATATTTGTGACGACTATCCCATAGCTGTTACAGAAGTTAACATTCAAACTCTTTTATTTGCCATTTCTTGGTGAGTTACCAACACAAAATCCCTTTGTGTTTCAGCTCCAGCACTTACCGAGACTTGAGGAAGAGTGTCTACGTTCCTTACACCCAAGGGAAGTGGGAAGGGGAGCTGGGGACAGACATCGTCAGTATTCCACATGGCCCTAATGTCTCGGTCCGAGCAAACATCGCTGCCATCACAGAGTCTGATAAGTTCTTCATCAATGGCTCCAACTGGGAGGGGATACTGGGATTGGCGTATGCTGAAATTGCCAGGGTAAGTGCTGTGTCTCTTGCAATGCTTGACATTAATGTCTACTAATGCTAGTAAATTAAAACTTTTTCTTGGATGACTGTTCCTTTTTCAAGCCAGACATAAGGATTTATGGTATTCAGGTACATTTGTTTCAGTGGAAGTGTGTAAACCATATATTGTGGGAAGGAACTGCAGATGCTGGTTTATATCGAAGATAGACACAAAGTGCTGGAGTAACTCAGCGGGTCAGGCAGCAGCTCTGAAGAAAAGGAATAGTAACGCTTTGGGTCGGAACCTTTTAGACCTTTATTCTGAAGAAGCGTTCTGACCCAAAATGTCACCTATTCCTTTTTTCCAGAGGTGCTGCCTGACCAGCTGAACTAATCAAGCACTTTGTGTCTGTCTTCTGTATAAGACCATAGATCCTGTTATGGTTAAAAGATTGCTTAGCCATTCTAGGGTAATTGGTCTCTGTAAATTGCCTCTTATTTGTCGGGAGTGGATGAGAAAGTGGGATAACATAGAACAGGTGGTCGATGGTCGGTGTGGGCCGAAGGGCCTGTTTCCATGCTCTATCTCCAAACTAAACTAAACTATGCTAAAAGGTGTGTGGTAGTATTGTCGTTATGTTGCTGGAGAAAGAACATGATGAACTTGGGACATTGTTAAGTATTCCTTGTTTAAGAGCTTGTAGTCAGAGGGGCAATGCGGAGAGAAGATGTCAGTTTGAGTACATACTTCTGCTGCAAGTACTGAAATAAATGGCAAGATCATCTGTTTTAGTGATGTCAGTTAAGAGATAAATATTTACAAGGGGACTGGAAGAACTCCCCTCTTCTTCAGAGCTGTATTGTGAAGTCCTTTACATCCACATTAAGGATGGATCATTAAACACATCATCTCTCACAGCAATCCAACTGACTGTAGAGGCCACCATTAAAGAGTAAGCATTTGCTATTTTTTGTTCAAAAATTTGGAATTGCGAAGATAGTTTCAGTAAAAGGTATTGATCCCAGTTTTTCCTCGATTGGCCAATGTATAATGCAAGTGTCATTCCTGCGATTTTAATTGCCCCTCGTCATGGTAACTTCTACGTTTCATTTATGGGATTCATATGAGTATTGAACAAAGCAGAACGATGGAAAATGGTTGAGTTAGTGGATTAATTTATCACTTTTCTTTTAAGTCATTATTGACAATATTATTCATGGGCAGCCTGATGGTGGTGCTGTTTGTGTGGAGTTTGCTTGCTCTTCCTGTGTGTTTTCTCCACGTGCTCTGATTTTCTGCCAAGTCCCAAACACATGCTGATAGATTAAATGGCCTCTGCGTTTTACCCCTAGTGTGGCTAAGTGAGAAAATTATAAAGGGGCATTGATAATCAAGGAAGAGAAATATAAGTAGCAAGGGTGCATGGGAAATGAGTCATAGAACATGGAAACAGGCCCTTCAGCCCAACTTTCCTTGCCCACCATGATGCCCAATCTAAGCTAGTCCCATTTGCCCATACCTGGTCCGTATTCTTCTAAACATTTCCTATCCACGTAAGAAGATGGGAAATAGGGATGGGACATAATTGGCCTAATAGCAACCTTCTGCTTTGGATGAAGGAGGCGGGGATCTCCAATATATAAATATCATTGCATGTACTTAACCCCACAGCGTTGATATATTTGGGGGATTTGATCACCTTATCTGCCCGTTAGAAGCGACAGCAACTCGCATTGTACCAGGAGCAGACTCATCATATCATCCTAGGG
The DNA here is from genome assembly GCA_038087875.1 of Malacoraja senta. Lineage (NCBI taxonomy): Eukaryota > Metazoa > Chordata > Chondrichthyes > Rajiformes > Rajidae > Malacoraja > Malacoraja senta. The sequence continues at coordinate 17,269,264 of CM075988.1, forward strand.
CACATCAGAACTGGAAGTAAATGCCACCAGCAATGCCATTCTCCCAAAAAGTAAATAAAATAAATTTCAATGCTGCCAATTCCCCAGTGTGATTTTTTTTTTCACTTTCTTTCTTCTTTTCGCAACTTTGAATTGTCGTTGCAAGGCCCAGGTGAGCAGTTGCTCAAAATCCCGTGCGAGATCCGTCTCGGAGCGGACTGGCTCAGGACCGGTTACCTGCGGTGCAGTCTGGCGTCATGCCTCAGCTTGATGGTGCCGCAGTTATTTTTGGATGTCAAAGCCATTGACTGTGGAGAGGGTGAGAGAGAGGAAGTGTAGTGTTTACTCTATGGAGCAGTGATTTCCTCTCAGTGGATACTGATTGCTGGAACTGGCAGAGTGAGACAGAATCTCATACCCCATCCAGATTAAGTTCCAAACCAGTTGGCGCCTGCCCTCTGACAGGAAATATTGGGATGTAATCACAGAAATTAATAATGCAGCCTGTTCCTGTAACTCATGCCTCCTTGCATCAAATATTTAGGGAACGTGTAAATGCTGCAAAAAGGTACAATTAATAATTCTACATCTATTGGCCTTAATTACCAAGCGATTGTTCAGTAACCCATCACTGACTGGTTTCTCCAGTGGTAATTGATCTCAAAGTTATCTTATTAGGGTAATGGGTTCCTGCTTTAAATCCTCCTCTCCTGGAAAGAGTGAGCATGGTTAGGATATGAAAGGAAGTCCCATGCTACCCTTTACTCTTGTCCAGCCTAATTACATTGCCTTTCTTCATCCACATATTCTGCTAGTTACAGTCAGATCCATTGAGCAACCCTTGCACAGCTTCACGTTCAGCAAGGTAGGAGGATTATACATCGGAGTAATAGCAGGCTGCTTGGTCCCACCCATTCAGGGTTTCACTGGGAAGCCCATCCCAAATTGCCCATGGAATGTTGGTGGTAATTAGCTCCTAGACGTCACCATCATCTTCTGGTAAGGATACTCCCGCTAAGCTATTGGGGAGGTTGTTCCAGGATTTTGACTCTGTGACAATGATGGACTGGTGATAGATTTCCAAATCAGCGTTGCATATGACTAGCAATGTTACAAAATGTTGAGATTTTAAAAATCTAGTCTGCAATTTTCCCCATCAAATAAAGCATAAAGAGAAGTTTAATTTGACACCTAATTCACTTTCATATCTTCAGTATTAAAAAAGTTATGGCCATTTTCATACTCGGAAATTAGCATCTTGTTCCCTATTGCTTTTCCATTGACTTAACAAAAAAGCTGTGATCAAGGACAGTCAAAAGCCCATAACTTTCTTAAAAATTAAGAGAACTGAATGAAATTTTCAGTTATTATAGATTGAAGCATTCTGAAACAAATATGAAACAATGTTACTTGGATGACCTGAAATTAAAGCATATAATTAGTTAGTTACCCAATTGTAGCTAATTACAAAATTCAATTACTAGATCTAAAAATCTATCAATTTCTTAAGAAAAGGTTAACATTTTTAAAAAGCCTAAGTGTCCAAATAACATTCACACAAGAATTCACAATATAACATGATTTTTAAATCTCATTGTCATGAATTTATAGGCCAAATGGAAGGAATTTAGTGTTTAATTCATGTAAATTAATGGGCATTTAAATCATCTTGCGAGTGGGATTTTGTGGAACGCGCTGGTTTGGAACGTTGCATTTGCACTGAATTAAACCCCAATATCGGCAGGAAAAATACTGCCGGTTGGTATATTTAAATAATCACATTTTCAAAAATTGAAATTTTTATTAAAGGCATCCTAAGAAGCTAGTTTATATGAAAAAATAAACGGTGTACTTTGCCTTGTCCCGTGCGTGAAATCCGTTCCCGTTGTCGGCTTTGACGGCTTTAGAAGATGCTTTTTAATTTACTCCTGTTATGAAATTATCCAGTCCAGTTTAAAATAAATTTAATAAAACCGATGGCGAAGCGATTTTTCTTCAGCTTCTAAACAGCCTTTTCAAAATCGATTTGAATAGTCTGGAGAAATACCGCATTTTAAACCCGCCCCCCTCTCAAAGGCGCCAAAGTCGCGCACACGGGCAGTGACAGAACTGCAGCGCCGCTGAAGGTAAGTTTTGTAACATACCTACATATGACTTTGAAGGGAACCTGTAGAAGCTGATGTGTAGAAAGGAACTACAGATGCTGGTTTATACGGAAGATAGACTCGAGTAACTCAGTGGGTCAGGCAGCATCTCTGGACAACAAATGATTTGTTCAGGCCTTTACCTACCTCCAGTTCCCTCCCCTCTACTTTCAGTATGAAGAAGGGTTCCGACCCGAAACGTCACCCATCTTTTTCTCCAGAGATGCTGCCTGACTGACCCGTTGAGGTACCCCAGCACTTTGTGTCTATCTGCAGAAGGTGATGTTGTCATCCACTTTAATCCCTTTCTTGATGGTGGAGCTGTGGGTTTGGGAGGTGTCCGACCCGCGCGCGAAACCGCTTTTTACTGGGGAAAAAGGGAAGACTACCCTACCACTGACGCTCAATTTGATATATTTCTATCGGGTCTGCCCTCAACCTCTGGCATCCCTGAGAAAACAATCCAGGTCTGTCCACTGCCCCCCTTCCCCCCTCCACCTCCTTCCCCTCCTCCCCCCATTCCTTGTAGCAAATACCCTCTACTCTAGGAATCTCAGCACCCATTCCAACGCCTCCACATCCTTCCTGCATTGGGGCAACCAGAACTGCAAAACTGCATGCAATACTCCAAATAATCTATGTGGCACATGCTAGATATCCTTTAAAGACAAATCACATGGACCACTGCCCTTTGCTCTTCAGCCCAGCTTACCTGAAGTACACAATGGCTGCTGTGAGTAGCTGTTTCTAACACTCTATTCTCCTCACTCCCTTTGCCACCCTGTAGTAAGTCCTCCAACAGCTTCTGACGAGTGTTTTGCACGTTGAACCAGCAGTCTTGTGTTGCAGATCACACTCTGGCGTTTCAGCTAATGTAGCCTTGGGGGAAGGTACAGTTCAAAGCACTCAGCTGAACAGCGCACATTTCATTTTGACGTCCCAGATATAATTATATTTTTATACATTTATTCTCCACGAGCTCGGAGATGGAAATCGGCACAGATTTCACATGCCCAATGTCACTGTCAGCTGCAGCTGAATGAAGTATATCCAAAGCAAAATGCCTCTTATATTTCCAAATTCATGTCCATTCCTGCATGTGCATTGTGATGGCAACAGTGAGCAGTTTCTGCTTCCCATACTTTGCACCCTGCGACCTCTGAATGAGATTACTGCGTTAGGAGTAGCTATATTCTGCATCCACAAGCCGCTGGGTTGAAGCTGTTGACATGCAATTCACAAAGAGGCCCAGAGAGTGATCAAACCAAGGCTCCCTTCACAATTGGCTGAATGTAAACACGCTGCAGTGTAAGCCTGCACTCTTCACTGAAACCTTCCACATTGCTACACGAAAGAATCTGAATCAATTTGATGTTAACCCTTCTTCATATGACACTGTAGCTGAGATGATCCATCTGTACGGTTTGTTTTTAGTACCACAGGTGAAATAACAATTACAAGTTGTACCAATTTATAACACGGGCTGATTTTACGTTGACCTGAAATCAATGGCCAAGATCACACAGCGTAGGAAGAGGCCCTTTGGACCACGATGTCTATTTTCTGTTGTCCATCCTGAACATGGTGCCAGGTTAAACTGATCTTCTCTGCCCACTCCTATCTCTCCACATGCCTATCCAAAGGCCTGTCAAATCGTATTTGCCTCCACCACCTCCTCCCCTGATAGCACATTCCAGGCACCCACCACTCTGTATTAAAAATTTGCCCAACACTTTACCTTAGACTTTGGAACGTAGAGATACAGTGTGGAAACAGGCCCTTCTGCCCACCGTGTCTACGCCGCCCAACGATCACCCCGTACAATAGCACTATCCTGCACACTAGGGACAATATATCCTACAAGCCTACACGTCTTAGGAGTGTGGGATGAAACGATTACCCGGAGAAAACCCCCGCAGTCACAGGGAAAACGTCCAAACTCTATAGAGAGAGTACCCGTAGTTAGGATCGAACCTGGGTCTCTTGTGCTGTAAGATGATAACTCCATTGCTGACCTTAAAGCTATTTCCTCAATTCTTTGCCATTTCCACACTGGCCTTCTGTCCTTTGGGTCCACACTGTTGGTTCCTCTGACACCCCAGGTACCAGCCTTTTTTTGGTGGGACCCCACTGCTTAGCGGCTGAGTGCAGCATTAGAGGCAGATTCAGATTCAGATTCAGAAAACTTTATTGTCTGTCGTAACAGAAAATCTTCTTTGACGTGGCTCAACATACAAACAGGACAATGTACTGATAAGCAGTCATACAACACAGATTTCTGCGAGCACACACCGAGTGTATAGATCTTAAAAGCAAGTATAAAGATTAAAAGCTGTAAAAATAGACAAGATGAAAGTTGTGGATACGTGTAAAGTGACAGTGCGTCAGGGTTAATTTGTCCATTGTTCATTTTTTATTTAAGCTGTTCATGGCAATGGGTATGAATGAGTTTTTGTGGATGTTTTTCTTAGATAGGGCAGTCTAACTGTATCTTAAACGTTGGGATAGTCTCGGCATAGCATCAACTGCAAGTCATAGAATAGCCTTGTCAACCGGTGAGACCCCCCCCCCCCTCACCCCCAAAATCATCAGCTGTGAGAGCCTTCAATTTTACAGACTGTTTGCTAATGCCCTCAATACACCAACACCAACACAGCTCGTTCGTGGAAGGGCAAGGGTGAGGCAGTTTGTATTTTCTTCGAGCCATTGTGGGCTAATGTTAGAGAGGAAATCCAAGTTCCAAATGATTTTCATTTCCAAGGACAGGCCATTTACTCCAGTTATCACACACATGCCAAAAAATTCACTTACATGACATTGTTATCTCTGTGCCGCATAAGTAAATGTTAGGATAGATGACAACTGAAAATTATTTTTCCCCAGAATGAAAAGCAATAATGACTATTTCTGGGGAATTTGACATCAGTCTTCAAAATTGCAGTGAGTCATCTTTACTAACCTGACACAGTTTCAGTGCTAGGGATTGATGTGTTGCCATCACACCCTGTGCATGGCTCCTTCTTAGAACAGCAACTTTGACCACACCGTGCCATTGGGCACTTCTGGCACAGCCTGGCCTTCCCAGTGTAATACTGGACTGGGATCTTTCCAGTAAAGTAGGTTGGTTTCCTCACCTTCCTGACCCCCCATCTCAACAATACACCACCTCTCAACCTCCAACCGCGCCCTTTACCCTCAGTCTGGTGTTATGGTTCAATGTGCATTTTATTGTCACGTGAGAAGTGCTCACACAGTGAAATTATTTTTCATATAAACAGTCCATGGGAATATTGCCATACCCCTGATCCTCGATTAGCAAGTGTACAGAAATAATCCACTGAGCCCGCATGCAAGAATCTCCATGTTTTGGCGCCATTTTCAAAGCCCACGCTCCAGTTCTTATGAGCGGTGCCCGTTCCAGGCAAGTCCTAGATTGTTGTGGCCCACCACCCATCTCCTTCCTTGGACATGACGTCCCTCTCCTCGCCTGCCCACCTTTGTACAGCAGGGGTGCTTCCCAACACACCCACACAATGGACCTCCACATTGATCCTGATCTAATTCCCTCCCCCTAGTGTCATAGATGATACAGTGTGGAAACAGGCCCTTCAGCTCAACTTGCCCACACCGGCCAACAAGTTCCAGCTACACTAGTCCTGCCTGCCCACATTTGGTCCATATCCCTCCAAACCTGTCCTATCCATGTATTTGTCTAACTGTATCTTAAACGTTGGGATAGTCCCAGCCTCAACTACCTCCTCTGGCAGCTCATTCCTTACACCCACCACCCTTTGTGTGAAAATGCTACCACTCGGATTCCTATTAAATCTTTTCCCCTTCCCCTATGTCCTCTGGTCCTCCATTCACCTCATCTGGGCAAGAGACTCTGTGCATCTACCTGATTTATTCCTATCATGATTTAATACACCTCTATAAGATCACCCCTCATCCTCCTGCGCTCCAAGGAATAGTCCCAGCCTACTCAACCTCTGCCTATAGCTCACACCCTCTAGTCCCCCTCTACCTTTCTACTCAATTGTTGAATCCACCATTCATCTCCCCCCCCCCCCCCCCCCACTGATCCCAACCATTTGTCTCACCCTTTCTTTTTATTTCCATAAATAAACTTTATTCAGAATAAAGAAAAAATATATACAAAACAGCAACAGTGCAAACACTTCTGACTTTCTAAGCATGATATTCGGTAGTGCTCACAAACTATCCTTATACCAAGCATCCTTGCCATTCATGTGACCCCCCCCCTCTGGGTTGATATCCCTTCCGTTATTTGAATGGTGTCTCCACCAGACCCTGCCCCCCCAAAGTCCTGCCGCTGAAGGACCCTAGACTGTGGTCCTCCCCCATTTGCCTCTCTCTTTCACCTTCCGAACGTGTGCTTCCAATGCTCCCAACATACGACTGGTTCAGCCAGGCCTGGGGCTACTAGCCAACATCTGTCCCCACCCTGGACATGTGCTGCACCCAGTCTGTTGTAGGGTGGAACCAATGACCCAAATGGTTGTGACTTCCCCTCTGCTGTGGCAATGTGGCACAGTGTTTAGGGTGCACTGCACACACCAGGCAATGTAATTTTATTTCTTCACATCTGCATCCCTTCTGACAACTTGCTGATTTCCTCTTCCTGTGCTGTCGCAACGATCACTGTTCCTGTGAAGTTACAGTAGATAGATACAGTCATTCGAGATGTTAAAAGCCCTTTGATATCAGAAATGGAGGGACACTTAATCATATTGTACCAACAGCTGTTGCCTTTAACAATGTTTCTTAAAGACGCGTTTTAACAGCAGCCACCTGCTTTCAGGTAGAGCATTACCCGATAATAGTTAAATGGGACCTTAAATAGAGAGCTAGCATAAACTTGATGGGATTCTTCTCAGCCATAATTATTCTATGATTTGACGGAAAAACTCTGCAAAAGCTTCACAGGAGCACCCTCGGCCTAAGAAGGAAACATTACAATGCAGTTGATCAAAACTTGTCTCAAATAATAGGTTATAAAGATTACTTTGAAGGAAAATAAGAAGTAGAATGTTTTCAGGAGGGAATTCCAGATCTAGGGGTGCAGAAAACAGTGTGGTAAAGAAGGCATCTGGTATGCTTGCCTTCATTGGGGGGGGGGGGCATTGAGTATAAGAGTAAGGATGTCATGATGCAACTTAATATGACTTTGGTTAGGCCACGTTTGGAAAAAATTGCATGCAGTTCTGATCGCCACATCACAGGAAAGATGTGGAAGCTTTGGAAAGCTTTGCAGAGGTGGATTACCAGAGTTTTGCCGGGATTAGTAGGTATTAGCTACAGGGAAAGTTTGGACAGACTTGGATTGTTTTCTCTGGAACGCTGGAGTTTGTGGAAAGACCTGATAGAAGTATATAGGGTAGACAGTCAGAACCTTTTTCCATAGATGGAAACATCAAATTCTAGAGGACATAGCTTTAAAGTGAGAAGAGCAAAATGTAAAGGAGATGTGCAGCACAACATTTTTACACGGAGGATGGCGAGTGCCTGGAACGTGCTGCCAGGGTTGGTGGTTGAGGCAGATATGATAGTGGCATTTAGGACGCTATTTGATAGGCACATGGAGCGAATGGAGGTATCTGGATTACGCGCAGGTCGATCAGAAATGGGTTTTAGCATCATACTCAGCACAGACATTGTGGGCCGAAGGGCCTGATCTTATGCTGTATCGATTGACAAGATTGCTGATGGTGAGATGAAGAGCCTCAGGGACACACAATAATCAGAATTGGTTGAGTTCAGCGGTTCACAAAGGATAGGGTTGGAGCAGGTCTCAGAGATAGAGAGGTCCAGGTTCACAGGGGAACACAAACAACAAGGATAGAAATAGTAAAATCAAGTTGTTTGATGAATTTAGACCCAGTCAAAGTCACTGAATTTGGTGAAATTCAATGAGTTGAGGATTGAAGGTCAGTGAGCTCGGGACTAGTTGGAGTGAATAGGAATTGCCTCTGGACGAAAAAACATTCGATAAACCTATTGAACGCAAAACATAAACAACTTCAGATCTTGTCACAACAATCGACAGAGCTGATGACCCGTCTTAAAGCAATTTATTTTATTACACTGGATAGATACGAGAAACAGTCTGAGCCAAATGTTTTTAGGATAGTGTCCCTTTAAGAGAGAGATGTAGTTACAGATATCAGTAAGTGTGTGGATGATCCACATCCCTCTGTAATACTTAAGGTTATGTTGAAGTCCAGACTTTAATATGCAGAGCACTCCTGCAGTAACTAGCCAAGCCCTAGTTCACATTTACATTTTAAATGACATAGGATTTGGATACTTATTGCTAACGGCCATTGATTGCTGTGCGGCTATTCTTGGCAAGCACTAAATTTTTTAAACATTTTTGTTCTGTCTATTGGATGGTAATAGAATAGTTTCCAGCTCTTGGCAGGCAGTGTTACCCTCTAACCTTCTGGGGTCTGGTTGTGACCCAGAGCAAAGCCTTGATGCTATGGCCCCGAAAATGGGGCAACTTTCCGCCCAGGCATTAGGAGAAGCAAAGTCAAAACATTTATTCTTCATCTACCATTCAAAAGAAATCTTTCCCCCAAACCTGTTTCGACTAATTCCTGCCCTTCGATCCACACGTGTATATATAAAGTTGGAAAACTTCTTGGTAACGATTCATAGGTACAGGCCCACCACCTATTTTCCGGCAACTGATGGTCCAGTACCTCCTTTACTCCGGACAGAATTATGAGAGTGCACTTGAAATCCACCCCCGGAAGTCCCCCTGAAAATGGGAGGTGGCCGATCTCAACCTCATCGGGACTTCCACGGCCAATCAGCAGGACAAATTTGCCCCCCTGCAGCCGGGACTCTGGAACACCAGCCCGATCGGAGCCGGCAGATCCGTTCCCGTAGCCGAATTCAGAGGCCGACATTGTGGGCCGATATCTCGGCCCCTTGGTGACCTGGGTGGACCATTCTGGAACCGTTGGACTCCTCTCGGAGGCCGTGACCTCTGGTGTTCTGGCAAAACGGACGATCCAGAAAGGATGTCTGAAGAAGGGTCTCGACCCGAAACGTCCCCCATTCCTTCTCTCCAGAGATGTTGCCTGAGTTACTCCAGCATTTTGTGTCTATCTTTGATCCAGAAATGCTCTGGAGTCAACGGTGCCGGAAAATCAGTGGTGGACCTGTACAATTGAAATGGGGTTTATCACAGAAAATAAACTTTTTAATGTTTGTTTAACGATATTAATCTGGAGTCAGGGAGTGACCTAAATCACAGGTAGTTCTGTTACAGCCCCTGTTTCTAAAATGCAAATAGGATAAAATGTGATTCATGTAGAAACAAGGAACTGCAGAAGGTACACAAAAATGCTGGAGAAACTCAGCGGATGCAGCAGCATCTATGGAGCGAAGGAAATAGGTAAAGTTTCGGGCCGAAACCCTTCTTCAGACTGATGCTGGTAAAGACACAAAAGGACACAAAGTGTTGAGTAACTCAGCAGGTCAGGCAGCATTGCTGGAAAACATAGATAAGTGATGTTTCTTAAGAAAGGTCTTGACCCAAAATGTCACATATCCATGTTCTCCAAAGATGCTGCCTGAACTGCTGAGTTACTTCAGCACTTGTTATCCATAACGTGATTGATGATACAGGGAACGCTATTTATATCAGGCGGGCCTAATTGGTAATAACGAGATTTCGATCGGGAACGAAAGAAAAAATACTTTGGAAATTGGTAAGCAGATAAAACCTGCCTTGTATTTATATAATGCCCGTAAAATGTTTTAAAAAATTAGAGATCAGTCAAAATTTGGCAGCTACTTCGATAGGTTTGTGCAACTGACAGAACTTGATCAAAGAGATACTGTTTAAAGAAGCGTAGAATCAAACAACACGGAAACAGGCTCTTCTGCCCAACTCGTCTATACCGACCAAGATGTCCCATCCAAGTTAGTCCCGTTTTCCAGCATTTGGCCCATATCTGAGCATCTGGAGTGTACCCATGCAGTCACAGGGAGAACTTGCAATCTCCACACAGACAACACCCGAGGTCAGGATCGAACCATGGTCTCTGGTGCAGTGAGGCAACAGCTCTACCAGCTGCACCAGTGTGCTGCCCCTGGTAGTGCAAAGGCAATTAGTTTTAGGCATGAGCTATGATTGAGGGAAAGCAGAGAGAACTTTCAAGGTTATAGGCTGCAGGGGATAACGGGGAATAGTCTATGGTGGGACGGAGGAGGTGAGAATTATAAAATGAAGGCATGATGTGACTGAGACCTAATGAAGCCAGCAAGGATGGGGGTGCCATAAGCAAAGGTTGGTACATGGGCGGCACGGTGGAGCAGCGGTAGAGTTGCCACCTTACAGCGCCGAGACCCGGGCTCGATCCTGACTGCAGGTGCTGTCTGTACGGAGTTTGTACATTCTCCCTGTTGTCGCGTGGGTTTTTCCCGGGTGCTCCGGTTTCCTCCCACACTGCAAAGATGTACAGGTTTGTAGGTTAATTGGTTTTGGTAAAATTTGTAAATTGTCCCTAGTGTTGAGGATGGTGTTGATGTATGGGGATCGTTGGTCGGCGCGAAATCGGTGGGCTGAAGGGCCTGTTTCCGCGCTGTAGCTCTATACTAAATGTAAAGGTGAGTGAGCAGCAGATTCTCCGTGCTTGTTGAGTGGGACACTGGCCAGCGGAGCTCTGGGTTCATCTGGACGATTCCGGTCCTACCACTTATGAACATGAACTTATTATTAACATCTGGAACGTTGCAAGAAGAAGCAGATTTTGAAATGAAATGAATACAACAAATAATTCAAACACAAAGCATCCCAACGGCATTACAAATGGAAGAGAGATTCAGGTAAATGAACTGTAGGCAAACAAATATATGCACCACTGGCCACAGAGTCAACAATGATTACTTTCTAACTACAAACATTTGTCACCTTAATCAGCAAAAATTGCATCAATTCATCCCCGGTTAATCTGAGGCGTTATGGTTGGGAAGCAAAATAGAATTCCACAATTGCTGTTCAGAATTACCCGCAGGAAATGAATGGTTTTCCCTGCACAGGGATGTCATATCTGTCCAATGCTGATCCCATAAGGATGATTAATTTAATAGTTCTTTGGAAAATGGCACCATTTTTTTCAGCAAAACCTCAAGTTCTGGTGATGGAGGCATTTAGCGTTATAAGTGAATCCTATGAGCATTGCTGTAATATATTGACCCTGCTGAATTTTGTTTGCAATGTGTGTTGCTAGGCCATTGCTCTCACTGCATCAGAGCAGCGGAGGATGGCAGATTTCCTTGCCTGAAAGATGCTAATGAATTTATGATACTCTTGATAGTTTAATCATACGTATTGTTAATACTTGCTTTGTTACAATTACCAAATTTATTTAGTTTAGTTAAGCTTAGAGATATAGCATGGAAACAGGCTCTTCGACCCACCAAGTCCATGCCGACCATCGATCACCAATTCACACCAGTTCTATGTTAAGCCACTTATGCATTCACTCCCTACATACTAGGGTCAATTCACAGAGGCCAATTAGCCTACAAACCAACACATTTTGGGGATATGGGAAGAAACCAGTGCATCTGGAGGAAACCCTCGCTGTCGCACGGAGTACATGCATACTCCACACAGACAGCACCCTTGGTCAGGATCAAACCTGGGTCTCCAAAGCTAGGTGATAGAATTCTACCATTCTACCCAACCGGTAGAATGGATGAGGGTTTCAGGAGACAACAAGGCATTTATAAAGGTAGAACTAGACAGATCTTCTGGTAATTAAATTAAAAATGGTTTAACAAAAAATACTGAGCAGGTCATTTCAGCCTTCCAGTATCTGCAATTGTTTGATTTTTATTAAACATCGTGGTGGAGAGGTTCAGCTTCTCATTAGGACAGTGATGAGTTTACCACATAGGGATTAGGACCAATCTATTCTTGTGGTTATTATTTTGCCAAGCAGCCCTGGTGCCTCAGAGAGTTTAAGCAGTGTAATTGACATTGATATTTAGGAGGGAGAGCTTTACACACACACACACACACACACACACACACACACACACACACACACACAGAGAGAGACAGAGGGACAGAGAGACAGAGAGAGAGAGAGAGAGAGAGAGGGAGGAATCGCACATCTAGTGCTCAATGGCGATGCAGGTTCATGGGGAATGTGAGGACAGATGAAGGAATGTATGACGGGCGAAGCTTTAACCCTGTCTGAACACGAAGGAGGAGACAAAATAAAAACAATCAAAACTCCCTCGTTGTGACTTTTATGAAATAACTAAAACCCCTTGTTGTGAGTAGAGGGCAAGCAAGCTCTTTGACGGTCATAGTGACTTGTATACAGTTGGGCGCAGTGCTTTTTTGTAGATGACTCTGAAATTAGGTTGCGTGAAATCTTCCTGTGAATGATAAATTTATTGGCTCTAGTCCCATTCCAGAGGTTGGAGCACAAAAAAATCGAATCTGTCACTGAGGAAGTTGTCCATTGTTAATTGTGACTCAAGTTAATGTTATAAATGGTAGCAGTACTTTTTATGTGGACCAAAAGGTGGCCGTACACAAGTAACAATTCGCATGGCACTATTGGCTGCTGTACATCAATCTCATTTTGAACTTTTTAACGTATCGTCACATAAGAAGCACTGGATGGGAGTATTTAAAGGAATTGCAGGCGCTGGTTTACAGAAAGAAAGACAAAGTGCTGAAGTAACTCAGCAGGTCAAGCAGCAACTCTGGAGAACATGTATGGGTGATGTTTTGTGTCGGGATCTTTCTTCAGACTGATTGTAATTGGGGGGGGGGGGAGCTGAAAGAGAGTTTGGGCCGGGACAAAGCCAGGCAAGTGATAGGTGGAGAAACAAAGAACTGCAGATGCTACTTTATACCAAAGATAGACACAAATTATTGGGGTAACTCAGCGGGTCAGGAGATGCTGCCTGACCCTCTGATATACTCCGGCACTTTGTGTCTATCTTAAGTGATAGGTGGACACAGGTGAAGGGGTGGGGGAGGCTGTTTAGCAGACGGGTAGATAGAGGCTAGAGGTGAAAAAGAGACAAAAGGGTGTAAGATAAAGAGTGAAGTGAAAAATGAAGCCAGAGGGAGGAATATAGTTGGAAGAGAACACTGGGAAGGAGATAGGCGGACAGGATGGTGGGAGAATTGGGTGCGCATCTGGGAATATTTTATTGATTGCTGCATGAATATGCAGGTAAAGAGCTGTTGAGGTGCCAGCTCAGCACATACCTGCCTTGCATCGTAAAAAAAATCTAATTACAAGTTGCTACCCGGGAACAATACCTGAGAGTTTGATTGAGCTTGTCAGCAAACCTCTCTGAGCACCATCAATATGCATAATGCTGGTGCAGGGAATCAATCATGCTTTATAAATGGAAGTACACTATCCCAGCTGTGTCATCACTAGATTTATTGAGTCGCTGTCTGCTACGGCAATGAAGGGTAAATTGCAGTGAATGAAGCATTTTAATTTGTGACAAAACGTTCCTCACCTCACCTTGGATAACCCTGCGGCAACTTGAGCTGTCGGTTGTCGGGTTCAGACTTCACTCCCGACAAAAAGCAAACTGCTGAATAGCAAAGGTGTAGAGGGGAACGGGCCGAATGCGGGCGAATGGGACGAGCTTAGGTGGGGCATCATGGACGAATTGGGCTGAAGGGCCTGTGTCCGTGCTGTGTGACCCTGCGACTCGCAGACTCTCTGCTGAAGAAACTCAGCGGGTCAGGCAGCATCTGTGGAGGGAAATGGGCAGACGACGTTTCAAGTCAAGACCTTTCTTCAGACTGAAACCCCAACCCGAAACTTCTATCCACTTGCTCCATACATGTTGCCTGAACTGCTGAGTTCCTCCAGCATTTTGTGTTTTCTTTCTCTCAGCACATTATCTGGGGGGGGGGGGGGGTGTCTTCAGTGAAGGAGGTGCCATCTTGCAGATGAACCTGTGCCTTCCAAAAAGGCTTGATGAGCCAGTTAACATGAGCCAGTTTGTGATGGCCAATAACTGTGGCCCAGTCAGTGATACCTAACATGTGTAAGTAAGTAAGTTTATTGGCCAAGTATTCACATACAAGGAATTTGCCTTGGTGCTCCGCCCACAAGTAACAACATGACATACAGTGACAGTTACGAATGACTCCGAAAACACTAAGCATTAATAATAATAAAACATTAATGATACGGAACACGGAATAAATGAACACGGAACATAAAATGGAACAACACAGGAACAGGACCCTTAGGATGTCAATGTCTGTGACGAATATGATGCCAAGACCAACTCTTAACTGCTTGGACATAATCCACAGCCCCCCATTCCCTGCATATCCATATGCCTATCCAAAAGCCTCTTTTAAATGCTACCATCGTATCCGTCTCAACCACCATCCCTGGCAGCGTGTTCCAGGCACCCACTACTGTCTGTGTAAAAAGCAAACTTCCCCCACACATCTTTGTTCCTCTCGCCTTAAAGCTACGTCCTCTAGTATTTGATATTTCCATCCTGGGAGGAAGGTTCCGACTGTCTACCCAACCTATGCCTCTCATAAGTTAATACACCTCTATCAGTTCTCCTCACAACCTCTGGTCCAAGTCTGTCCAACTTCTCCATGTCGCTAAAACCCTCTAATCCAGGGAGCATTCTGATAAACCTCCTCTGTACCCTTTCCAAAGCCTCCTCATCCTTTCTGTAGCGGGGCGACCTGAACTGCATGCAATACTTAAAATGCGACCTACCCATAGTCCTATAAAGCTGCATCATGACTTCCTGACTCTTGTATTCAATGCCTCAACCAATGAAGGCAAACATACCATATTCCATGCTTACCACTCTATCTATTAGTGTTGCCACTTTCAGATAGTTATGGACATAAGTATGTTTGTAAAATGTCAATGAAAACCCTATTATAATAGTGTTAAACTGCCACAGGGTTTGATGTAGGGCTGCAGAAAATTCCCATTTTATCCTACCCAACGTCAATCCCTCATTCATAAATATGTTCACTGCAGATTTATCACTCACTGAGCAATCCCATTGTGCATGGTTGCTTCTACGTTTCCCTGTGAAAATGCACCTCGAAAGAATTTCACCTAATTAATTTTTTACTTTTTCTCATCAGTTACACAACATGACACTTCATTCTCCAGTCAATGAATGCCAATAACACTGCCGATCGCAACGCCCCAGAGATTCATCCTCACTTCATAGTTTTAGCTTATTATTGTCACGTGCACCGAGGTCCAGCAAAAAGCTTTGTTCTGTGCGTGCCATCTAGCCTTTTCTGTGAATGGATAGCAGGCAAACAGAAAGCCTTCCACTGTACCTCGGTGCACGTGACAGTAATAAGCTCAACCATTCTGCGAGGATGAATTTTTGAGCATTTTATGGTTTTTATGGATCTGCAAGTTGGTCAAAGGCACTGGATTTAAGGAAAGAAACTAGTATTTCTGTAGCACCTTTTATGACTTCAGCATATGTTTTGCAACAAGAGAAGTGCGGCCATTGATGCTTAATTTAGTTTATCGTCACGTGTACCGAGGTGTGGTGAAAAGCTTTTATTGCGTGCTAACCAGTCAGCAGAAAGACAATACATGATTACAATCGATCCATTTACAGTGTATAGATACATGATAAGGGAATAACGTTTAGTGCAAGGTAAAGCTAGCAAAGTCCGATCAAGGATAGTCCGAGGGTCATTAAAGAGTAGTTCAGCACTGCTCTCTGGTTGTGGTAGGATGATTCAGTTGCCTGATAACAGCTGGGAAGAAACTGATGTAATGTAAGAAACAGAGCATTGAAAAAGTGCACAGCAAAATGCAACAAACAACAATGTGAAAATATTGGACAAGTCTCCAGGGATCACTCCTCTACTCTTCAAAGCAGTGCGATGGAATCTTTAACATCTACCTGAGATACAGTTGACAATGTATAACTTCCTCAGTGACATTAGATCTTTTCACACTCCAATTTCTGCACTAGGACTTGAGCCAATACATTTATAATTCAAAGGATGATTCCAGACAACTTAATCTCACTGTCATTGAAATCTAGAGTCTTAATCAAGCTTGCAGTGCAGCCGTTTGCTCTGATATGACAGAAACTGGAGTAAACATAACAAAAAAAGGGAGAAGAACGTTAATCCTTCTCCATAATTAGAATAAAACTATTCATTGAAATTCAAACCTGGTAATCCCCTCAAGGAAACTTAGATAAAGTGGTTAGACCTGAAAATGTCCACGTAGCATTGGAAATTGGGTAAATGTAGATGAGACAAATGTTTTAAGATGAATTTATTTTTCTTCATATCCTCCTTGCTTTCATCTTGTCTCTGTTCTTTTGTTGTATAGTGACTATCGCTGGTCCGGAGAACCTGCCCCCCTAGTGCCTGACACTGGTAGGAATGAAGTCATAGAGTCATTCAGCGTTGAACAGGCCCTTTGGCCCAACTTGCGATAGTCCCTGCCTCAACTACCTCCTCCGGCTGCACATTCCATACACCAACCACTCTTTCTGTGAAAAAGTTACCCCTCAGGTTCCTATTAAATATTTTTCCCTTCACCTTAAACCTATGTCTTTTGGTTCTCGATTCCCCCACTCTGGGCAAGAGACTCAGGGCGTTTACCCAATCTATTCCTCTCATGATTATATACACTTCTGTAAGATCACCCCTCATCCACCTGCGCTCCAAGGAAAGGAGTCCCAGCCTGTTCAACCTCTCCCTAAAGCTCAGACCCTCGCTTGGCAACATCCTCGTGATTGCACAACTGTGCCCATGCATGCTACCATGTGTGTGGAGGGCACGCAATACAAGGTTTCTAACTGTAAGTCGCTACACGTGATAATAATAAACTAATAGTTTAACTTGGTCAATGCCAATGGTCAACATATACATTTCCTCTGTTTCTGAAACCAAAACTGACCATTTCCAAATCTTACCTGATTTTAGCAAAGCTCAAACCAAGACTGATCTATGGGTGAACCAGGCCACAATAATAGTCATACAAGTTGGATGTACTTCGGTTACGAAGCAAGGGAAAAAACCTGATAGCCTCTGTGACCATCACTGGCTTCTAACGGGATGTTCTAGTCTAGTCGAGTGCTCTAGTTGGGTCGTCAGAACCTGGCAACTCTCGAATATAGCTGTTTGTATGCATTGTGTCTTAACCAGGCTTGTACTTATGCATGGCAATAATCATACTGATCTGTATTCAACAAAGAATCTCACTGTCCCTTGGTACAAGTGATAATAAAGGAAACATTGAACCATATGTTCTCAGTCGATCAACATCCAACAAAGTCCATGTGCAGAATAACAGTCAAATACACAGGGAACTCAAAGTAAGTTGTTGTGTCCTCTTAATTCAAGAGTTCCTCATGGACTGCCCAGATATCATTAGTCTCGAAACACAATCCTTGAAAAGAAATGTAACTGTTTTAAGGCAACAATTATTGTTCCCACAACTGATATTACAGGTTCTACAGTTCCCTGTTAAACAATGGCATGATTTTACCAAGCCCAGTGATTTTTTTAAATCCGTATTTCTGTAATCCTCGGTAGCCCTTCAATCCACTAGTTATCTGTGCACCCAAATGTACCCCACCGCCAAATGTAACGGGTAACAAGCCCTGGAAATTCTCACCCTGAGCATCTTTGCTTTTTTCCTCCTTGAGGATGCTTCCTAAAACCCAATAACCCAAACTTCTGGTCGTCTTGTCTAACATCTGCCTTTGCATCTCAGCATCAATTTGCTTTTTGCTTGGGAATGCTCCAGTGGCATGTTTTTGGATTTTTGCTGTCTGAAAGGTGATGTATGAATGGAAGCGGATGTTGCAGACATTTTAACCTGGGTTTTCAGAAAAGGTGGGTAGGGAATGAGGAGGCAGAAATGTCATGCAGTTTGGGGAGGAAAAAGAGGATATGAAATGGGTGTTGATTTGCAGCATTAATGACGGAGTTAAGAGTTTATTTTTGCGTGGGGCTGATGACAAAGGAAAATCTGAAAAAGGGCAGTACATGAAGAGAAGGCCCGATTTTTAATATCATTTTACACAATTTCTCTCGATACTGCTGCTTAAACTGCCAAATGTTTCCATCATTTTCTGTTTTCACTTTAACTAAAGCAAGTCAGTATGGGGGTACGAGGATTGAAGGGGAGGAATGTGAAGGGAAATTCCCCTTTGCAGCATATCATACGATATGGATATCTTTCACCAGCTCCAGACTTCCTGCGCTGATTCATAATAAGTGTCTTAGTTCAGTGCAGCCACTGCTGTAACATTGGAATCCCTGCAGACATCAGCCATGCAGCAATGACCCTGCAAATAGCAATCTAGTACCATTCCCTGAAGGATGAAGATTTGTTCCGGGCATTTGGGTATCATTGTTTATTCCACAAAATTATTTATCTTCCTCACTCCTCATCTGTCCATTTACAAGCAGTTTATTTTACAATAGTTGTAATCATTTTTAATTTAACATTTATCTATTTGCAGTTTCCAATCTAGCTGTGTAAAAAGGGAAAGGAAATATCACCCTGTCTCGTAACCTTAATTAATTTGCTGAGGGGTTGAGTTTGCTGTGTGCTGCACAGAATTCAGATGAAGGACATGATTCTGTTTTACATATTTAATGAAAGCCAAGAAACCAATGCAATGACGATGGACACAAAATGCTGGAGTAACTCAGCGGAACAGGCAGTATCTCTCTCGAGAGAGAGAGAGAAGGAATGGGTGGCTTTTTGGGTCGAGACCCTTCTTCAGACTGGCTCAGTCTGAGGAAGGGTCTCGACCTGAAACGTCACTCATTCCTTCTCTCCAAAAATGCTGTCTGTCCCGCTGAGTTACGCCAGCATTTTGTGTCTATCTTCTGCTTAAACCAGCATCTGCAGTTCCTTCCCACACATCTAATGCATTGAGCTGCCTATATGGGGACAATGGGAATGCCAATAGCATGGGTCAGTGACAGCTTTCGACACTCTTGATGGCGTAAAAGGACCCCATTTAGCTGCCCAAACTGTCACGGTTGACAGCATGAAAAGCCCCCATGTAGTTGCCTGTGCATTATGCCTGGCGGCAATGATGCCACAACTGACAGCGAGGAAATTACCTGTCTAGCTGTCTACCTCGCTTGACAAGGTGAAAGTAACCGATTTAGTTTCTCTGGTGGAATCTTAGAACATAATACATTGCTGGAATTATTTTATTAATAAGAATATATATCAAGTCAGGTTGCTTTTTTACAGATTGTGAGTGAGTGATGGAGACAGATTTTTTCATCTGAGACCGATAGGTGAGCAATTATTTTTTTTGGCCAGAACTGAAGAATAGTGATGATGGGTTGCTGTCGGATTCAGCGTTGAGCACTCAGGCAGGGAGTGACTAAGCTGCACAGTGGCGAAGGGGCAGATCCCATCTCCATGGAGTGGACTAAGTTTGACTGCTTAAGTCTGATCCCTTAAAGGCTCTCACTTTTGAGGCTGCAAAATCCAAGAGTGGGGGCTAATCGCGCTAGACATCAGAAATGCAGCGCAGAAACAGGCACTTTCGACCAACCGAGTCTGCGCTGACCAGCGATCACCCCATACACTAACACTATCCCACACACTTTCGACAATTTACAATTTTTACCGAAGCAAATTCACCCACAAACCTGTATGTCTTTGGAGTGTGGGAGGAAACCGGAGCACCCGGAGAAAACCCACACAGTCACAGGGAGAATGTACAAACTCTGTACAGACAGCACCCATAGTCTGGATCGAACTTGAGCCTCTAGCGCTGTAAGGCAGCAACTCTAACACGTTGAGAGGAGACTACATTGTGAGCACCACTGCTTCACCTGGTCCCTGGATGGTGGGAAGGGAAGAGGTGAAAGGACAGGTGTTGCATCTTCTACGCTTGAAGGGGAAAATAGGTTGGAACACGTTAGCTTGTCTGTCCTGCAGGTAGCTGCTCAGACACGTCACTGCCCACGTTGCACCTTCTAAGTGCTACGTTAATCCTTTCACACTTCTGCGTTCACTTCCTGACTTCGAACCTCATTGTGTCTGTCAGCCATTTTCAGAGGAGAACTCAGAGACCAGTAGGGGGTTAGAATCAACCAGAAGATGAATAAAAGGGGAAATCTGCATTCTTAAAGGACTGAGGTGACTGATAAACTCAAGGGAAAGGTCGATCAAGAAGGAGGGAGGGAATGGAAGTTATGTTAAGAAATTGAAATGAATGCTAGAGGGAGACACAAAGTGCTGGGGCAACTCAGTGGGTCAGGCAGCATCTCTGGAAAAAAAAGGACAGGCAATGTTTCGGGTCGGGACCCATCTTCAGACGCCGAAGAGGTGTCCCGACCCCAAACGTCACCCGTCCTTTTTCTCCAGAGAAGCTGCCTGACCCGCTGAGTTACTCCAGCACTTTGTGTCTATCTTTAGTATATACCAGCATCTGAAGTTCCATTCTACACATAGTTAAACACTAGGATGGACCAGTTTATAAGAACAGCCTGTGATTTTGTAGTAAATATTATTTGTTCTCTGTCACCTTATCCTGGTTACTATTGGCTGCCAACTACTTTCAAGGTGTACACATCCTGAGCCTTCTACTTCCAAAGTGGTTCATTAGTAATCCTAACTATCTATGTTGTCATCTGAAATAAATTCAATTACAGTTTAGTAATCACTACCAAGCATGAATTATCCGTGTTACTTCCAGACAAGTTAATTGTGATGACTAGAGGAAACAGCTGTTATGAAAAATGCTTCCAAATTTTTGATCTCATCATTGAAGTTATTTTGTGGAGCCCTGATTAGTTTTTGACTTAATCAACAAGAAAATGTGCTCTTGTAAAAACAACCTGAGGCTTGGCTGCTCTGGGGGTTGGTGTTCTGTTGAACTGTACTGGCACTGGGGATGATCTCAGATGATTTCCAAAAGAGATATAAGAAGGAAGCTATATTTATGTGGTGGCTGTTGCTATCTCAAGATGCTTCTGGTGTTTCATTCAATGTTTCGGCTCGGCTTGTACTCGCTAGAATTTAGAAGATTGAGGGGGGATCTTATAGAAACTTACAAAATTCTTAAGGGGTTGGACAGGCTAGATGCAGGAAGATTATTCCCGATGTTGGGGAAGTCCAGAACAAGGGGTCACAGTTTAAGGATAAGGGGGAAGTCCTTTAGGACCGAGATGAGAAAATCATTTTTTACACAGAGTGTGGTGAATCTGTGGAATTCTCTGCCACAGAAGGTAGTTGAGGCCAGTTCATTGGCTATATTTAAGAGGGAGTTAGATGTGGCCCTTGTGGCTAAAGGGATCAGGGGGTATGGAGAGAAGGCAGGTACAGGATACTGAGTTGGATGATCAGCCATGATCATATTGAATGGTGGTGCAGGCTCGAATGGCCTACTCCTTTACCTATTTTCTATGTTTCTATGTTTCAATTATACTTTATTGTCACCTAGGTACAGTGACATGTTTTGCATACAACACACAAAGAGCACAGACAAAGTTACAAAAGTACTTATTAGAGTCCCAGTAGTCCCCCTTTCTTCTTGGCGGTCCCCCAGTTGGGTCCCTCTTTGTTCCCAGTTAGAGCCACATAACTAGCTAAGTGTTGCAATGGATAATTGTGTGTACAGCAAGCTCCCATGAAATGGAAAACTGATTCAGTACTTAATTTATTACTGATTTAGTACTGTTGGCTTCATCCATAAATATTGGTTTATATACTTGGGAGAAATCCTGTGCTCTTATTTGAATAGTCAAGAATCTTTAAATTCTTTAAAACTTTTGTTGCTACACTGGGAATGTCTGCAGGCACAAAATTCTGGAGGGTTCCCACAACTTTCAGTCATAGTATGTGGCACACTGACTCTTATAAGATTGTGGGTTCCAAGACGGAGATCTGAGCACAAATACCTAACCTCCAATGCAGTACGGGAGGAATGCTACACTTCAGACTGAGATGTTAAAGCTATCTCCCACCTGCAACATGCAAGTAAAAGGTCCATCCCATTGCTACTTTGAACAGTGAGAAAGTTATCCCTTGTGTCCTGACCAACAGTTCATCCACACACAACAGTGTGTAGCAACCTTTGTGCACATATGTGTAGCTAGATTTCCTACATTACAGCAGTAACCATACCAGGACTACTTGGAGAGGCGAGATTGGAGATGCTGGAATTCTAAACAAGAAAAGACAATTGAGTGAACTCAGTGGGCCCATTTCCCACCACAGATGTTGCCTGACCCGCTGAGTTCCTCCACTTGGTCAAGGCTATAACGTTGGTCAACGTGAAAGGCACGGCAGAAATGCAATTCTTTCATTTCTTTTTTTTGTTTTTTGTTTTTTTAATTTATATTTTTACACTAGAAAAGGGAAAGGGTGAGATTGAGAGAAAGAAGAAGAAAGTGAAGGAAAAAGTGAAAGTGTAGAAAATGTGACAACAAGAAAGAACGAAGACCCTATAAGAACAAAATTAAAAACAAAAGAAAAAGAGTTAAGAAATAGACCCTAGAAAAGAAAGAGAAAGAGAAAGAGGGAAAAGAGAAAAACAAATAGTTTTTATGAGCATTACGCAAATGGGACATACCAACTCTCCAACTTTCATCCCCCCTTACCTGACCTCAGGTTTTTTTTTAAGTACCTTTGCACCCTATTTTTGTAATAATTCTATAAATACAGACTACGTCAGGTGGAAGTGATCTGGTTTACCTGCCAGGAGGAGTCTTATCTCTTCTAGGTGTAATGTTTCGAACATATTTGAGATCCACATGTTTATAGTTGGTATTGGAGCCTTCTTCCAAAATTTTAGGATTAGCTTTTTTCCGGTTATTAACCCATAGTCTATTAGTTTCTTTTGAAACACATTTCTTTCATTTCTGACTCGCTCAGTGACATCTGCTGAACCTCGGCATTCTGAGGCCAGGAGGGAGAAAAGCAACACAATGTGGATTCCCAAACCCCCATCGTTATTTAGTGAATTCTGCCAGATAGAGTGCGAGGTTCAGATGAGAAAAGGACAGCACTCAGTCACTGCCTGACCCTGGTGAACCATCCACCGTGGTTCTCCAGACCAAGCGCATATAGGCAACAAAGAAAGCAGTTACAGGAGAAACAGTGATGGTGATTCTATAGTGACAGTGCAGAAACAGCCAGCAGCTTCGGACAAGGAATGGAAAAAAATATTAAGCAGAATAAAACCAAGAAAGGTTTTAATCAGTTCAAAGAAATTAGATTTAATTTAACAATAAAGCAACGCATTCATGAGTGGTAAAAAATAATTATTCCAGCCTATTGGAATTAGCTCAATTGCATATCAAATAATAAAAATAGTAATGTCATCAAAATATAAATATGGTAAATCTGTCTCTAAAAGTTCAATAGAGATAAATTGAAAGATTATAAAAGTTCACAATGTGTGTATGTGTACATGTGTTTTGTGCACATGTGTAAGTATGTATGTGTGTACCTGTACCTCTGTCAGAGCAGAATAGCCACATGGATATGCAGGGAATGGACGTATATGGATCACATGCAGGCACAGGAGATTCGTTTAACTGGCATCTTATACGGCATGGACAACGTGGGATGTAGGGCCTGGTCCCGTGCTGTACTGTTCTATTTTCTATATGTTCTGAATTTTAATGGGAATTCTAATGGCTAGAAATAGCTGGCACTTCGATTCAAGGTTTATTGAGCATCTCTCAATGGACATGACTCACAAAAAGTTGAGTGATGTCTGGCTCCATGCGTTTAAATCATGTAGCACTCCATCTAAATATCAATCTTAACATTTCTCCACTGTTGTCAGTTCAGCTTAAATTGCAAAGTTACTGTTTACCCTCAAATGTTTCACTTGCTTGGTTTTCTCCCTCAGGAGTGAGATGCAGAAGTACTTGTTATTTCTTTCTTCACTCATTTTCCTCAGCAGAGGTACAATTCCACATCAACAAACACGGGTTATACCTATTGTCAGAACTATTTGATTCAGCATGATGGAGAATATCAACAAAGATGGATGCAACAATGAATTTGAACATGTTCAATCCTTTTTACACTCATTTTCAGGGTCTGGGCATCGCTAGCAAAGCCAACGTTTATGGCCTATTAATATTTGATGCAAGACACTGGTGGCAGCAGACCTTCTCGTAGGCCATTATTGGGAAGGGAGTTCCATGACTTGGAAACTGGCAGTGAAGGAGTGGGTGATGAATTTACATGCAGGGTTACTCAGCGACTACACAGCAACCTGCAGTTGGTGGCGGTGTTCCAATGGACCTGTTGCCCATGGTCTAATGTTTCGGGATTGACAGGTACTGTCGGAGTAGCCTGGGGAGTAACTGCACACAGTGCACATTGCAGCCTCCGTGCAGCATAGAAACAGAAAATAGGTGCAGGAGTAGGCCATTCGGCACTTCGAGCCAGCACCGCCATTCAATATGATCATGGCTGATCATCCAAAATCTGTACCCTGTTCCTGCTTTTTCCCCATATCGCTTGATTCCTTTAGCCCTGAGAGCTAAATCTAACTCTCCCTTGAAAACATCCAGTGAATTGGCCTCCACTACCTTCTGTGACATAGAATTCCACAGATTCACAACTCTCTGGGTGTAAAGGTTTTTCCTCCTCTCAGTCCTAAATGGCCTACCCCATATTCGTAAACTGTGACCCTGGTTCTGGGCTCCTCCAACATCAGGAACATTTTTCCTGCATCTAGCCTGTCCAATCCTTTAAGAATTTTATATGTTTCTATAAGATCCCCTCTCAACCTACTAAATTCCAGTGAATATAAGCCCAGTTGACCCATTCTTTCAGCATATGTCAGTCCCGCCATCACGGAAATTAACCTGGCGAACCTACGCTGCACTCCCACAATAGCAATAATGTCCTTCCTCAAATTAGGAGACTGAAACTGCACACAATACTCCAGGTACAGCCTCACCATGGCCCTGTACAACTGTAGTAGGACCTCCTTGCTCCTAAACTCAAATCCTCTCGCACTGAAGCCCAACATGCCATTAGCTTTCTTCACTGCCTGCTGCACCTGCATGCTTACTTTCAGTGACTGGTAGAGGGAATAAATGAGCATTATAGAGCTATAGGGGGGTTGAGTAGGCTGGGACTCTGTTCCTTTGAGCGCAGGAGGATGAGGGGTGATCATACAGGAGTGTATAAAGTCACGAGAGGAATAGATCGAGTAGATGCACAGTCTCTTGCCCAGAGTAAGGGAATGAAAGACCAGAAGGCATAGGTTCAAGGTGAAGGGGAACATATCTAATAGGAATCTGAGGGGTAACTTTTTCACACAAAGGGTGGTGGGTATATGGAACGAACTGCCAGAGGAGGTAGTTAAGGCACGGTCTATCGCAACGTTTAAGAAACAGTTAGATACAGTAGATACATGGTTAGGACTGGTTGGGAGGGATATGGGCCAAACGCAGGCAGATGGGACTAGTGTACCTGGGCGGTTGTTGGCCGGTGTGGGCAAGTTGGGCCGAAGGGACTGTATACACACTGTATGACTCTATGACTATGACTGTATGAGTGTAGTTAGAATTGACACATTCATCAGTGGCAAATGAATGAGAATACCAACTTCATAGTTCCACTGCATTCTGCAACCTATGTCAGGAACACACCTCGACTTAACAAGTTGACTTTGTAAGATTGTCCGCATTATTACATTGCATGGAAACAGATGGTTGAGAAGGAAGCAATTTGGTATGAAGCCATTTAGGCAATTCTTGATTAGGAGAGGTGCTTTGCTTTTCCTGGGGGTATTAATAAAATACAAGCTGTACATTGTATACAAATTATTTTACTGTGCTAAAGTAACCCAAGGCATTTTGTAGAATGAAGGAGAGGTTATTAACAATATAAACATTGAGCTGCTTTGGGAGAGGTGACGAAGGACTTGGTTAAAGAGATAGGTTCTAAGGAATTGGTGAAAGGTTATCACCTGGAAAGAGGTCATTTGACTCGACAATTAGTGTCGATTCTAGATGGAGACTAAGGGAACCTGGAGATGTGGCATTTGTGCAGGGATGTGGTGTTGAGATTGAGGGTTATGTTTGGTGTAATTGAAAGGCAGAGGAGGCAGGAAGGACTGAATGGCCTTCTCCTTCTTCCAGTATTATATGTTCTTACGATTCATGCTAGAGCAGTCCAGCAAGTCCCGCTCTCTTACCTTCTCCCCATTGCTCTGCTAATTGTTTTTCTAGGGAGGTGGTGCAGCCAGCACGCTGTCAAATGCCACAATTGAAACTGCATCCAATGCTATTCCTGGTAATTAATAATAATAATAATAATAATAGATTTTATTTATATAGCGCTTTTCAGGACTCAAAGTCGCTTAAAAAGGAAGGTTGAGAAAAGGAAGCAGGAGAGATAAGGGAGAAAGTGGAAGATTTCCAGAGTTTAGGTCAATGGTAGCTGAAGACCACAGTCAATGAGTGGTGGAAATCAGTGAAGGGAGTAGAATGGGAGCATTGAATGTGGCCCCATATAAAGTAAACAGGTTTAGTTCTGGGGAGATACAGCATGGAAAGAGACCTTTCTGCCCACTGAATCCATGCCGACCATTGTGTTCATTCTAGTTGTTTATAATCCCTAAACGGGGGACAGTTTACAAAGGTCAATTAACCTACAAACCCACACATCTTTGGGATGTGGGAGGAAACCGGAGTATGCAGATGAAGCCACGCAGCCACAAGGAGAATGTGCAAACTCCACACAGATAACACCTTAGGTCAGGATCGAACTGTGAGGCAGCAGCTCTGTTTCTGTGCTCCTGTGCTGCCCTTATGCCATAGTTACAATTTACAGCTGCGTAACATGCCGAGAGAGATTACACTATTCCCTCTGGAGAAAGAAATATTCCTGTTCTATTAGTTCTAAAGATATGGAAGAATTTAGAATTACAGGGATTATTATTAATCTGCTGTCAACCATCGACTAAGGACACATCATTGTTTTAGATGGTATTTCTATGCAATATGCATAATGTCCATTTAGGAATAATAACCCAATATAAAGTGATAGAGCATTGCTTATTTTTGATGTTCAGAAACGTATGATGAGGGCCAGAGTCATTTTATATTTCATGTTGCTGACAAGTTAGCAGGAAAGACCTGAATAAATTCTTACTAGAAAAAAGATTAAGGTGGACAAAATCGAATGAAAACTTTTTTTGAGATGATGGCGACAGAGGTTTAGTGTAAAGTCAACATGGTGCGCAGTGGTAGAAACATAGAAACATAGAAAATAGGTACAGGAGTAGGCCATTCGGCCTTTCGAGCCTGCACCGCCATTCAATATGATCATGGCTGATCATCCAACTCAGTATCCTGTACCTGCCTTCTCTCCATACCCCCGATCCCTTTAGCCACAAGGAGTGGCTGCCTTACAGAGCCAGAGACCCGGGTTTGATCCTGACTACAGGTGCTGTATGTGCGGAGTTTGTACGTTCTCCCTGTGACCGCATGCTCCAGTTGCCCCTCACACTCCAAAGACATGCAGGATTGTAGGCTAATTGGCTTTGGTAACATTGTAAATTGTCCCTAGTGTGTGTAGGATGGTGCTAGTATGTGGGGATCGCCTGTTTCCGCACTGTGTCTCTATAAACTAAACGGGTCAGGCTGCATTGTGGAGGGAAACGGACAGATGATGCTTCGTGCTATGGAGTAGAGGGAAGATTGCTGGTAAAAAGAAATGAGGGAAAGGCAGATTACAAACTAGAGGACCTACAAATCTGAAGAAGGGTCTCGATCCGAAACACCACCCATTCCTTCTCTCCAGAGATGCGGCCTGTCCCGCTGAGTTACTCCAGCTTCGGTTTAAACCAGCATCTGTAGTTCCTTCCTAGACAAATGCTAAGGTCTTGTTATGCAACAGATGTAGACTAGTAAGGGATTCATCAGAATTATTATTCCTGGCATTGTTAGAATCAATATTTATCAATTTTATTAACCAACATTGCATACTGAAAGTTACATTGTTGTTACAGAGGGGTAGCCTGATTCAAATTCTGAGTTTGCCATCCAGATAATATTAGAAATAGTCTGAAGAAGGGTCTCGACCTGAACCGTCACCTATTTCTTTTCTCCAGAGATCTGCCTGGCCCGCTGAGTTGATCCACCTTTTTGTGTCTCTCTTCAATATTAGAGATATATCAACTTAAAAAGAATTGATATTTAGCTTTGTTTTAAAGATGGTTATTCCGTTAGGTCTTGACCGCCATTTTGCTTAAATGTTATTAGCTTCAAGTGTTTTTTTTTCAAATAAATAGCTTCAGGCGAGGAATCAACTTTGTTCAGCCCCCAGGACAATATGCAGCCAAGGCATCAAAGAGCGAATTAAACCAGTTAATAATTGAGCACTGGGAAGTTTGTTCACTGTGAGAAAATTAATTAAAAGAAATTATCAGGTTAGTTCAGAAATAGATGTAGATAATGTGAACTGGGATTCAAAGTTGTGTTTGTATTCAATAAATTGTATTTAGTTCGCATTTTTAATGACTTGCATTCATTCAGAATATCTAACGTGCTGGAACCCTTCACAGGCGAATTATTAAATAAAATCCGGTCTCAACCCAAAACTTCATCTATCCGTGTTCTCTAGAGATGCTGCCTGAGCTGCTGAGTTACTCCTGCACTTTGTGCCCTTTTGTCTTTGTTCTACCATTTATCTGACCTGATGACCCAAAGCTTGACTTTTAGTGCTCATTTAAACCACCAAAGCTTGGTGGTTTAAATGAGCACTAAATTGAGGGCGAGAGAGAGAGGGATTTGGGGGATTTCTGTAGTTTATGGCTTTGCTAGCTGAAAACACATTGAGTTTGCTTTGACTGCATTTAGATATGGTATATACCTGATCTGTTTGGATAGCATGCAAAGCTGAGCTTTTCACTGTACCTCAGTACATGTGACAATAACAAACCTAAACCGAACCTGGAGGACAACAGATATGTCTGAGAATATGAAACAATGAAGGAGGTTGCAGAGTGAAGGGAAAGAACAAAGTTGAAGTGAAAAAGAGATCTGGATTTTAAAAACTGAGGCTTTTCTTGACCAGGAGTTGATATAGGACAAAAACCACAAAGGTGATAATAATAATAATACATTTTATTTATATAGCGCTTTTCAGGACTCAAAGTCGCTTTACATTGAGAGTCAAGAATAAACAAAACAAAATAGAGCAGTAAGACAGAGATGCAAAGGGGAGGGGAACATGGGGCTAAGGGTATGCAGAGGTGAAGAGATGGGTCTTGAGGCGGGACTGGAAGATGGTGAGGGACTCAGAATTTCGGATCAGTTGTGGGAGGGAATTCCAGAGCCTGGGAGCTGCCCTGCAGAAGGCTCTGCCTCCAAAAGTGCAGAGGTTTGATTTCGGAGTGGAATCATGGTTGATGGGTGAATAGGTCTTGAAAGGTGGTGATGGAACAGTTGGATTCAAAGATCATGGAAGGGATGAGGGTAGGGTGAAGCATTGGGCATTCTAACAGAGGCAGAAATAGGCAGACTTGTAAAAGTGGTCTGGTTAAGTTTCAGACACATTCCCACTGACATAACATGAAGCAGAGGGGAGCCACTCAGCTCATTGAGTCCATGTTGGTTGTCAGCTGAGCGCGTTCTATTCCCTGTCCTTTTCTTCCTTGTTGCCCGACAGCTTATTCTCTCCCTCATATATCCATCAATATTATGGGCTCCACCCTTCCTGACGTCATCTATTGCCAGCCTTGATTTCCGGCCTTTTCCCTCTTCCAGTCTACCCCCCCCCCCCCCCCCCCCCCCCGCCCCCCTACTTTCAGTAAACATGTCCTGACTCCAATCGTCACTTATTCTTTAACTCCAGAGAATAGGTGACCTGCGTTGGTCCATATTCCTCTAAACCTGTCCTATCCATGTACCTGTCTAAATGTTTTTTTAAACTTTGCGATAGTACCTGCCTCAATTACATCCTCCAGCAGCTCGTTCCATACACCCACCACCCTTTGTGTTAAAAAGTTACCTCGGGTTCCCATTAAATCGTTCCCCCTCACCTTAAACCTATGTCCTCTGGTTCTCGATTCCCCTACTCTGGGCAAGAGACTCTGTGCATCTGCCCGACCCATTCCTCTCACCATTTTGTACATGATTTTGTATCTTTCTTTTTGAAGGGTAGTTAGAGATATGGACAATGCCCCTATTCTATGAATTAATAACAAGAAGGATATTTTGATGGGGAAACAAAACACAATAAAGCTAATGGAAATGTTCAGAATTGAAATGTGAAGCTAAATCCTTGGCTGAGAAGACATTTCATGTTACACTGCCCTCCATAATGTTTGGGACAAAGACCCATCATTTATTTATTTGCCTCTGTACTCCACAATTTAAGATTTGTAATAGAAAAAAATCACATGTTGTTAAAGTGCATTTTATCAGATTTTAATAAGGGCCATTTTTATACATTTTGGTTCAGTTCCCTTCAGTTTTCACTTCAGCATATAAAAGGCATGCTCAATTGGGTTCAGATCAGGTGATTGACTTGGCCACTCAAGAATTGACCATTTTATAGCTTTGAAAAACTCCGTTGTTGCTTTAGGAGTATGTTTGGGATCATTGTCTTGCTGTAGAATGAATTGCCGGCCAATGAGTTTTGAGGCTTTTGTTTGAACTTGAGCAGATAGGATGTGTCAGTACACTTCAGAATTCATTGTGCTACTACCATCAGCATTTGCATCATCAATGAAGATAAGTGAGCCAGTACCTTCAGCAGCCATACATGCCCAGGCCATAACACCCCCACCACCGTGTTTCACAGATGAGGTGGTATGCTTTGGATCTTGGGCAGTTCCTTCTCTCCTCCATACTTTGCTCTTGCCATCACTCTGATATAAGTTAATCTTCGTCTCATCTGTCCACAAGACCTTTTTCCAGAACTTTGGTTGTTCTTTTAAGTACTTATTGGCAAACTGTAAGCTGGCCATCCTATTTTTGCAGCTAACCAGTGGTTTGCATCTTGCAGTGTAGCTTCTGTATTTCTGTTCATGAAGTCTTCTGCGGACAGTGGTCATTGACAAATCCACACCTGAAGAGTATTTCTGGATCTGTCAGACAGGTGTTTGGGGATTTTTCTTTATTATAGAGAGAATTCCTCTGTCATCAGCTGTGGGGGTCTTCCTTCGCTTGCCAGTCCCTTTGCGATTAGTAAGCTCACCAATGCTCTTTTTCTTCTTAATGATGTTCCAAACAATTGATTTTGGGTAAGCCTAAGGTTTGGCTGATGTCTCTCACAGTTTTATTCTTGTTTCTCAGTCTCATAACGGCTTCTGACTTTCATTGGCACAACATAAAAGATAAAATAGCCGCACATTTGAATAATAGTAACAGGATCGGTCCGAGTCAGCATGGATTTATGCAGAGGAAATCATGCCTAACTAATCTTCTGGAATTTTTTTGAGGATGTAACTAGGAAAATTGTTAAGGGAGAGCCAGTGGATGTAGTGTATCTGGACTTTCAGAAAGCATTTGATAAGGTCCCACATAGGAGATTAGTGGGCAAAATTAAGGCTCATGCTATTCGGGATAGAGGGCTGAGATGGATAGAAAATTGGTTGGCAGACAGGAAACAAAGAGTAGGGATTAACGGGTCCCTTTCAGAATGGCAGGCAGTGACTAGTGGGGTACCGCAAGGCTCGGTACTGGGACCGCAGCTATTTACAATATATATTAATGATTTAGATGAAGGGACTACAAGTAACATTAGCAAATCTGCAAATGGTACAAAGCTGGGTGGCAGTGTGAACTGTGAGGAGGATGCTATGCAAATGGAGCGTGACTTGGACAGGTTGGGTGAGTGGGCAAATGCATGGCAGATTAAGTTTAATGTGGATAAATGTGAGGTTATCCACTTTGGTAGCAAAAACAGGAAGTCAGATTATTAT
This sequence comes from Malacoraja senta, assembly GCA_038087875.1. Lineage (NCBI taxonomy): Eukaryota > Metazoa > Chordata > Chondrichthyes > Rajiformes > Rajidae > Malacoraja > Malacoraja senta. Next base: position 17,301,345 of record CM075988.1, read on the forward strand.
CTAAATGGTGTCAAATTGGGAAAAGGGGAAGTACAACGGGATCTGGGGATCCTTGTTCATCAGCCAATGAAAGTAAGCATGCAGGTACAGCAGGCAGTGAAGAAAGTGAATGGCATGTTGACCTTTATAACAAGAGGAGTTGAGTATAGAAGCAAAGAGGTCCTCCTACAGTTGTAGAGGTCCCTAGTGAGACCACATCTGGAATATTGTGTGCAGTTTTGATCTCCAAATTTGAAGAAGGACTATTGAGGGAGTGCAGCGTAGGTTCACAAGATTAATTACCGGGATGGCGGGACTGTCATATGCTGAGAGAATGGAGCGGCTGGGCTTGTATACTCTGGAATTTAGGATGAGAGGGGATCTTATTGAAACATATAAGATTATTAAGGGTTTGGACACGCTTGAGGCAGGAAACATGTTCCCGATGTTGGGGGAGTCCAGAACCAGGGGCCACAGATTAAGAATAAGAGGTAAGCCATTTAGAACGGAGATGAGGAAACCTATTTTCACACAGAGAGTTGTGAGTCTGTGGAATTCTCTGCCTCAGAGGGCGGTGGAGGCCGGTTCTCTGGAAACTTTCAAGAGAGAGCTAGATAGGGCTCTTAAAGATAGCGGAGTCAGGGGAAATGGGGAGAAGGCAGGAATGGGGTACTGATTGTGGGTGATCAACCATGATCACATTGGATGGTGGTGCTGGCTTGAAGGGCCGTATGGCCTACTCCTGCACCTATTGTCTATTGGCTCTTTGGTCCTCATGTTGATAAACAGCAATAAAAGTATCCAAAGGTGATGGAAAGACTGGAGGAAAGACTAGGTGTTGAGAGGTCTCTTATACCTGCATTAAAAAGGCAATTAAACACACCTGAGCAATTACAAACACCTGTGAAGCCATGTGTCCCAAACATTATGGTGCCCTGAAATGGGGGAACTGTGTATAAACACTGCTGTAATTTCTACATGGTGAAACCAAAATGTATAAAAATACTTTTTAATATAATCTGACAATGTGCACTTTAACCACATGTGATTTTTTTTCTATTGCAAATCTCAAATTGTGGAGTACAGATGCAAATAAATAAATGATGGGTCTTTGTCCCAAACATTATGGAGGGCACTGTGTAGCCATTTCTTCAAAGTCAAAAATCAAACTGGGGATCACAGCATGTGAGCTGAAATGCTACTGTCTGAATCTCTCAGTGCGGCTCTGAAAGATTTGCCTTGTTCTTCATTGATCATAAAGTATTAAATTAATAATTTCAAAGACTCTCCAGATTGAATATTTCAGATAATCGGCTGATCCACTATAATTTGTTCACTTTATGTTTGAAGAAAATATGAGAAGAAAATTAATGTTTTATTGTAGAATGTCTGTTAAATAATCATAATAGCATGGAAGGAGGCCATTTAACCCATCAAATCCTACTAGCTCCAGCAAAGGGCAGCACAGCAGCACAGTGGTAGAGCTGGTGCCTCACAGTGCCAGAGACCCGTGTTTGATCCTGACTACGGGTGCAGTCTGTGCGGAGTTAGTATGTTCCCCCTTTGACAATGTGGGTTTTCTCTGGGTGCTCTGCTTTCCTCCCGGAATCCAAAGACATGCAGGTTTATAGGTTAATTGGCTTCTGTAAATTGCCCCTAGTGTGTAGGACATAGAACTAGTGTAGAGGTGATCGAAACGATAAAACTTTATTCATCAAAATTCATCATTAACGTCAAAAGCTTTATTGGGAAATTGATCAATGGTCAGCATGGACTTGTTGGGCCAAAGGGTCTGTTTCCACACTGTATCTCTGAACTGCACAGTGGCGCAGTGGTAGAGTTGCTGCCTTACAGGGGCAGAGACTTGGGCTCAATCCCAGGTCTCAATTACAGGTGCTGTCTGTAAGGAGTTTGTACCTTCTCTCTGTGACAGTATGGGTTTTCTCTGAGATCTTCGGTTTCCTCCAAAGATGTACAGGTCTGTAGGTTAATTGGCTTGGTATAAATGTACAATTGTCCCTAGTGTGTGTAGGATAATGTTAATGTGTGGGGATCGCTGGTCGATGTGGACTCGGTGGGCCGAAGGGCCTGTTTCTGTGCTGTAAACTAAATTAAACTAAAGCAATCCAATCAGTCTCATTGTCCCACTCCCTGAAGCCAAATTATTTTCCATTTGGCGTTTATCCAATTTCTCTTGTAGGTCCCAGTCAAAGCCAATGAATCAGTAATGGGGATGATTGAGTTTGAGCAGTTGATATTACTTCTTCTTCTTATCGAGTCCACACGCAAGATTAGAAGTTGTTCAGCCAGAGCCGTACACACTTCTCGGCATCTGCATACAATGGTGTCTGTCTTGTCGCTTCTTGTGCGTGGTGGTGGAAAGATTGGTGAAAACAGGGCCGTGACGTGAACGCTCTTTCCTTGACCCCGTCGATATGACTGGAAACAAGGGATGGGTGCATGGGAATACCACCACTTCTATGTTCCACTCTAGCTGCACACCATCCTGACCTCGAAATAAATTGCTAGTCTTTCATCCACTAAGTCTACATCATCGGAATGTCACTGTACCGAGCAAGGAACAAGAGACAATAAAGTATCATCATCACCGTCAGAAAGATCTCAAACGTCCAAGGCAATTAGGGATAATCAATAAATGCCGGCCTTGCCAGATTCTGTTTGAGCCTAAATCTCAGAGAACAGCCTATTTATAGAATGGAGCAAACGGAACTTATGAATGAAACCACAGAAGCCTCTCCCGTAAGATTAATTGCTCAAGGGAGATGCAGTGAATGAAGGATAATTACATCTAAATTGTGTTGCTTCAAATCAATCTCAGTCTTTGGGCAAGATTGACATGAGAATGTTCTGATCATTTTGACTTTGCTTCAGAGATATAGCGCGAAAACAGGCTCTTCGGCCCACTGGGTTCGCACCCACCCTTACACTAGTTCTATCCTACATGCTAGGGACAATTTACAGAAACCAATTAACATATAGACCTGCATGTCTTTGGCGTGTGGGAGGAAACCGGAGAACCCAGAGAAAACCCACACAGTCACAGGGAGAAGATATATACCCCATACAGACAGCACCCATAGTTAGGGTTGAACCCGTGTCTTTGGCACTGAGAGGCAGCAACTTTACCGCTGCGCCACCATTCCGCCCTCTGGTTGGGCAGAGCTTTGTCATTTTATGATGCTTTTTTTAAAGTTTAGCCGATGTATCCAGAATTTCGCAAGAAATCTTCCCTAATTTCTATTTGGAGGTTTGAAAGGAAGGTTTAAAGAGACTGCGGATTTGTTGATGCAGAACAGAGGAATATTCTGGTCTCATGCACTGTTTTCTGAGCATGAGGAGCTAATTTGTAAATGACCTTTCCAGCAGGCAATTAAACAAATGCACGAGCATAGTTTATGACAAGCAGATTGGGCCTGGATTTATGGATGCTGGGTTAGATAGACTCATTTGTTTTACAGGAGGGCTCTTCATGATGCAAGGTCAAGATAACAACCTGAACTCTGGAAGTACACCATTGCTATTTTGAGAGTAATAATATGACTGTGGTTTGTATTTACAGATGCAACATTCAGCAATTTATTCATAGTATTTAGACCTGGCCAGTTCCCTTGACTCATTGTTCTAACCATTCTGGTGCCTTTGTCTGAAAATAGTTACCACTGGTTAGTTTCCAGTCCTGTGCATTGTGTTGGGTTTCTAACGTAGTCATCACATAATGCTGGCTTGAAGGGCCGAATGGCCTTCTCCTGCACCGATCGTCTATCATCTTAAAGGTTTTCTCTTTTTATTTGTTTTTAACAGTTAGGGTCAGCTGTTTCAACTTGGAGCTCCAATAAGTAATGTTGTTCTCCAGATTCGCACGTGGGATGAACTGATCTTATTTTACACGGGTCAACACAAATGCATTAGGAATTTTGTCAAGGTAGCATCAAGTGGGAATTCAACTCGCCATGTTTATAATGTATGGTTTATACATTTTTCTAAATTTGGATTGACATAGTTAGTAATTGAATGGCCATTCTCCTTGCTGTGATACCTCTGCATAGTTTGGGGCAGTTTTATCATTGGTTAATTATCAGGCAAACGATCTAGTGTTGGTGCAGAAGCCCCGGTTGGCATGGACACAAAATGCGGGAGTAACTCAGCGGGTCAGGCAGCATCTCTGGAGAAAAGGAATAGGTGACCTTTCGGGTCGAGACCCTTCTTCAGACTCAGTTGTGATATTCCCTTCAGAATGTCCATAAGACTGTGATGAAACTTGCTGTTATTCTCTGGCTAAAGGGCCTGTCCCACTTTCACGACCTAATTCACGACCTCTGCCGAGTTTGCCCTTGACTAATACTCGCAGCATGGTCGTCACAAGGTCGTAGGAGGTCGTAGGTAGGGTGTAGGTAGGTCGTGATGCTAGTTATAGGTACTCATGGCATCAAGTACGTTGGGCATTTTTTCAACATGATGATAAATGTCCACGAGTAAAAAAGGTTGTGAATTAGGTCGTGAAAGTGGGACAGGCCCTTTACTGCAGCAAGGTTGTGAGTGTACGTAGTGACAACTAGGACTTGACTGGTAGCAATGTTGTCTCTTTCCATAATAGATTGCAGTTTTGAGTCCCATTTCAGAGTGATGGGAACAAGGATCTAAGTTGACGCTCTAGAACGAGACTGTTGGAAGTGCTGCTTTTTGAGTAAGACATTAATACTGAAGACGCGTCTCAGATGAATGCGAAAAATAGTAATCTGAAGAGAGGCAGATGAGTTATTGCAGCTGTCCTCACCTATATTTATCTCTTAATCGACAGCGGCAAAAACAGATTATGTGGTCATTGTAACATTCCTGCTTTAGGGACATTGCCACAGACTAATAGGCTGCTGAGTGTCCTCCATTCAAACAATGTCCATACATTGAAACTGCTTTAGTGTCCTTAAAAACATGGAAACTAGATAGATTTAAAAGATGTGTAGGAAATAACCCATTTCCTTCGCTCCATAGATGCTGCTGCACCCGCTGAGTTTCTCCAGCACTTTTGTCTACCTATTGATCAGCCATGATCACATTGAATGGCGGTGCTGGCTCAAAGAGCTGAATGGCGTACTCCTGCGTCTATTGTCCATGTCCTGCCCTTGTCTTGCCCCATCCTCCCTACTCACAACTGTTATTTTCTCCATAGCCTGATGAAAACCTGGAGCCTTTCTTTGATTCGTTGGTGAAGCAGACCCAGGTCCCCAACATGTTCTCACTGCAGCTGTGCGGAACAGGCCTTGCCCTGAATGATACGGATACAGTGTCGGCTGTGGGAGGCAGCATGGTGAGTGACGTCCGTTCTCCGCCACTGCCACTTTGCTCGAATCCAAGCAGTGTGCAGTTGTGCCGTAATCAGTTATTCAGGGGAAATTGCTAATCTTGCTTCTTCTTCCAGCAATCTAGATTGGCAACCTTCCAGCTTCCTGAGCCAAGGTGGCCTTGACAGCAGAATAACTGCAGAAACAAAATCTGAGACAAAGCAAGCAACGGTGAAAGCAGATGCCTCTTCGCCTTTGTAAAAGCCTGACAAGAAAATGTGTGCTTGCTGCATTTGTGTGAATTTCCACTACTTTATAATTCTGCCTGATGCCATGCAGTGCAGAAATCAAATGTACTTCTGATTTCTACATGGAAATTAAAATATGATTACAAGTAACTAAATTGGGAATGGGCTGTTGAGTTTTGTCGTTCAAAAGTCATGGCTGATATGGTATCCCATTCGTCTTTCCGGCTTTATTCCTACATTTCTTCATTCGGTATCTAAGAAATTGTAATCTGAAATTTAGAATCAGTTAGAATCGAAAAGAAAAAGGTCAGCATATTGAAAGTAAATCTGCAACAGAGCCAACAGTGGTTTCTCATTGAATTCCCTGATGCCAATCTGCTACTGGTTCATCTAAGCCACACACCAATGCAGGTAGATGATAGCAGGGTGGCCAGTGACCAAGGTAATTGCCCTCTTGTTAATTTTCCAGGGTGAGTCTGGTTGCACCCTCCTCATATGTTTTATTTGTTTTCCCTCTCTCTCTTTCTCTCTCTTTCCCTCTCTTTTTCTCTCCTCTCTTTCCCTCTCCATCCATCTCTCCACTTCTCCCTCTTCCTCTTTTTCCATCTCCCTCTCTTTCACACTCCCTCTTTCTCCTTCTCCCTCTCTCTCCCTCTTTCTCTCTTTTCCCCTCTCTTTTTCTCTCCCTTCTTTCCCTCTCCCTCCCTTCCTATCTCCATTTCTCCCTCTTCCTCCCTCTCTTTCTCCCTCTCACTCTCCCTCTCTTTTACGCTCTCTCTTTCTTCTCTCTCTCTCTCTCTCTCTCTCTTTCTCTCTGGTGGTGTGTGGTTTCAACCTCTGTATCTTCTGCCGGATGGGAAAAGGGAGAAGGAATGTGCGGCGTGGGACAAGCCTTTGATTATGTTGTCTGCTTTTCCGAGGCAGCGTGAAGTGTTGATGGGGTCACTGGTAGGAAATCTCGTCTGTGTGACAGACTGGGCTACATCTATAACTCTCTGCAAGTTCTTGGGCAAAGCTGGTCCCAACCCAAGCTATGATGCAACCCGACTGTATGCTTTCGATGGTGCATCTGTAGAAGTTTGTAAGAGTCATTGGACACATGCTGAATTTCCTCAGTCTATTGAGGAAGTAGAGGCGTTGGTGTACCTTCTTGGCTGTTGCTTCAGTGTGGTTAGTCCACGACAGATCATTGGTTATATTAACGTCAAGGAGCTTGTAGCTCCCAACTATTGCCATTTCAGCACCATTGATGCTGATCGGGGCATGTACTACCCCTCGCTTCCTAAAGTTGATATGTAGCTCCTTCGTCTTGCTGACATTGGGGGAGAGGTTATTGCTCTGTCACCATGTTACTAAGTTCTTTATCTACTTCCTGTATTCCAGAGGCTATCAGATCTCAATGGTGCAGGTGGAGTTGCCCTGATCTAACTGTGTGACAGAACTGACCAGAGGGCTGAAAGCCCCTTGCCTATTCCTGGTATTGTTTGCTTTCACCCTGAAGCACAGAAGATAACAGGACACATTGGTATTTCCGTGAATCGCTCAGTACTGGAGATAGTGCACATCCTGTTCTATATCAGGAGAAATACTCCAGGGCTGCCTACGTCGGCTGTTCTGTACAGGGTTAGATGCTGTCTTACCGGACAATGCATGTGGAATGACAATCATTTATTCTGCTCTGGTCAACAAGACAATTCAGGGTCACAATTCCTGGTCAATGTGTCATGGTTCCTGCACAGGTGTCTTGTGAGGGGCATAATGGCTTCACTCCTCTCCCTTTGAGCCATGTACCACGAGAGTCTAGACTCACAAACAACATAGCCAAAATGGGCAAGGCAGTGGAGGACAATGCCATCTGTTAGATCAATACTAGTCATATCACAGTGATCAGAAGGTTCTGTGATTGAGAGAACGAGAGAAAAAGAGAGACTGCTGAATATGGAAAACCAAAATTATGCTGTAGTTGTAAGTGAGAAGCACAAATATCAGCCATTAACCTTAAGGAAACAGTAATGTTGTTAAGATAAGAAAGGCATAATATTATACCCTTGACCGTCCTTTGATCTCTCCCTACCATGTTGTAGATAATCGGTGGAGTTGACTCTTCTCTATATCTGGGCAACATCTGGTTCACCCCAATCAGGAAGCAGTGGTACTATGAGGTGATTATAGTAAAGATCGAGATCAATGGACAGGACCTGAATCTGGACTGTAAGGAGGTGAGTCCCACACTGCACCATAACCCATACACCATCCCAACACCGATCTGCACGCTATCTATTATCTCCAGGCTGATTGAACCGCACAATTGCATGCATACCATGGCGCACACCCCATTGACGACAAGCACAGACAATGTCAGCGTACACTGCCGTAAATATCCCTGGGTCCGATCCCAACCTGCCACTAAAAAGCACCCTTGCGCTGGGACATCCTGCTGCTGTAAACTGATGCTGAATGATGCTTCAGTGGTGCAAAACAAAATCACTTGGGATTTACAAAAACTAATAATGGAAATACATTCTACATGGAATAATAGCTGAGAGCGAGTAATAGATTGTAATTGATTATCCAGAGCTGGGCAATTGTCTGTGTATTTGATAACGTCCCAAACCAAGGATCCCATAATAACATAGAGGGACCCGGCATAGGGGGGGGTGGCTGCCGAGAACAATGAGGGACCGGTGGGGGGGGGGGGGGGGGGGGGAGAAGGAAGAGGGACCATTGAGACCATATTGAATACTTTTGTCAGTTTTTATACTTATGCATTGTATGCAAAACAAAGAATTTCACTACAGTGTGAGTGTGCAGGGATCACGGACTCGGTGGGCCAAAGGGCCTGTTTCCGCACTATACCTCTAAACTAAACTGAACTGGGTGTCTAGCTGTTCTGCATATTCACAGCCTACAACAATGTCCTCTACTCAAACCTGATGATTCTCCTGGTCCCCATCTTAAGCACGGATTTCACATCCCTATCAAAATCCCTCGCTGTGTCTTTGAAACTTTTTACTTCTCTCCTGTTTTGGTTTCTGGTTTCTTCAGTACAACTACGACAAGAGCATCGTGGACAGTGGGACCACAAACCTACGGCTGCCCAAGAAGGTCTTCCAAGCCGCAGTGAAATCCATCAAAGCCGCGTCTTCTGTTGAGTATTGTTTCTTAAAAGGAAGGAAAGTCGATGTGTTAAAGGCCTGTCTCACGAGTCTGCGGTCATTGGCGGCGAAACAGGAAGAATCTACCGCTCCTGGACCGCCAGAGACCGCGGACTCGGTCAAACGCACAATTCCGGGGCCGTGCGGCGTTGTTTCCAACACCGCACGGTGCTAAAAAAAAATCAACACTGTCCAAAAATATGTTCTTACCGCACAGCCGCCGCCAGTGAGGCACGAGTGCGGCACGGTCACCGCCACAGCCGCCGCCAGTGAGGCACGAGCGGCGTGCGTCGAACTTGCACCGCCACAGCCTCCGCCAGTGCGGCACGTGTTCGGCACGACCGCCACCAGTGCGGCACGGCCGCCGCCACAGCCCCGCTATCCGAAAGACGTCATCACCCGACGCCGCAAGCTCGTGGAACCAGCCGTACTCGGCCCCCGCGCAGCATCCGTGCGGCGCTCTCGTGGTTGCCCTGCGGTCCCCTCTTCTGGCGACGCCGCGCTTCACCGCCAATGACCGCAAACCCGTGGGACAGAGCCTTTACTATACACTGTTTTATATCTTGAGGATGAAACGGGAAGAAATAGTTTTTTGTTCTATTTTCTGACTGTCAGCGCTGGTGAGGTGTATGATGAGCGTTTGACGGCACTGGGTCTTTACTCGCTGGTTTAGAAGGACGAGGGGGGAGACTAATTGAAACCTATCGATTAGTGAAAATGCCAGGATAGAGTGGATGCGGAGAGGATTTTTCCACTCGCGGGAGAGTGTAGTACCAAAGGGCGTAGCCACCAAATAAAAGGAAATATTTTTAGAAAGGAGATGAGGAGGAATTTTATTAGTCAGAGTGTGGTGAATCTGTGGTCAAGTTATTGGGTATTTTTAAGGCAGAGATTGACAGATTCTTGATTAGTAAGTGTGCCAAGGGTTATGGAGACAAGACAGGAGAATGGGGTTGACAGGGAAAGATAGATCAGCTATTTTCTCTGTTGGGCTCAGAGGAAGAGGCAGGATACTGACTAATTGGATAGAACTTTCAAAGACATGGCCCAGATGAAGGGCTGGTTGTTTGCTCAGTAGCAGGAGAGAGAAGAGGAACCGTGAATGTTTACTTTTAATCATTTTTCTTCTGGTACATATATATGTTTGATATTTTTAGAAATCAAAGGGTTTAGTTGAAGAGTCTGCCTGTAATGGTAGCTGTTTCTCTTTCCATAGATGCTGCCTGACCTGTTCAGAGGTTCCAGCATCTTCTGTTTTTTATTTTTAATATTTTGGGGTTTTGCACTGAGGTGACTTGTAAGACCAATTAACTGGATGGATATCTTACACAAGGGATAGCCTGTACTTGTGTAATTCCACCTCATATGAGTTAGCAAGGAGCAGAAATTGAGAATAGTATATTAGCTAGATATTGTGGGCAGTAAAATGCAAGGCAGTACATCAGATGTTAAGCCAAGCCCCAGTCTGCCCTATTGACTGGAGATAGATAGATCCTTGATTAGTATGGGTGTCAAAGGTTATGGGGAGAAGGCAGGAGAATGGGGTTAGGAGGGAGGGATAGATCAGCCATGATTGAATGGCAGAGCAGAATGGCCTAAAGGGCCTGTCCCACTTGGGCGTTATTTGCGCGTCATTTACGTGACATCATTTACGGGTCACGATGCATGACGCGCGCATCGCACGTGGTGAGACGTGGCGTAGGAAGCGCCCCAGGATTTGGGGAATCTCAACATCCTCGTGCGCCACCTGCGTGACTCGCAAATGACGTCCAAGTGGGACAGGCCCTTAATTCTACTCCTATCCCTTATGACATTATGAGATATTGGACCCTACACCGCCATTTGCAAGAAGGGCAATGGAGGTCTCATTGGTACCTTACCTAAACTAACACCATAAACTAACACCATACCATGTCCCTTAGTCCCATGTTCCCCTCCCCTCTGTCTTACTGCTCTATTTTGTTTTGTTTATTCCTGACTCTCAATTGTAAAGCGACTTTGAGTCCTGAAAAGCGCTATATAAATAAAATCTATTATTATTATTATTATACCAGACTAACACCAGCATAAAAGTTCACCACATTACTGTGCAGAAATTACCAGTAACATTTCTTTATTATCAAAACGACTGCACTTCCAATCAGTACCCTTCTTCAGACCCTTCATAGGACTGACCCCTAGGTTTCCAGCCTTGAAGGAGGGCAACATAGAAACAATCCTACAGAGTTCACTCAAGTTGGAGGCATGATGAAATGTGAAGTGCCAGACACCTCATCAGATAAAAGACAAACGTGGCAGACAATATGTGGAATCTCTCTTCATTTGTACAAAAACATCTTGTTTATAAATAGCAGCATTAGCATCCAAAACCTTCCCAAGGTGGTTCACAAACCCGAAAACATGATATCAAAAGTGTACATTCTGGGGACTTTCTGAAAAGATAGAGGAGCACACAGATTGATGTTCCTTAAGAGATATCGGGAGAAACAAAAAAGTGAATTCACAGAGGGAATATTAGATGCAGCAAGGAGAAAGTTGTAAATTTCTCATCTATAGTGTCCCATAAATCTGCAGCAGAATAATTCTCTGGTGTAATCTCTTAATATACACATCACACATACATATGTTTAAATGATAAATGACTGTAGTTGAAAACTTGTACAACATCTGGTGTTGATTAAAGATTCCTGGCGTAATGAAATATTCATGGTCGTCATTACTAGCTTCACTTTTTAGTTTTACTCTCTCTTTTGACAGACGGAGAAGTTCCCCGATGGGTTCTGGTTGGGCGAGCAGCTGGTGTGTTGGCAGGTTGGCACCACGCCTTGGCACATCTTCCCTACGATATCGCTCCACCTCATGGGGGAGGCCACCAACCAATCCTTCCAAATCACCATCCTACCGCAAGTAAGTCAGAAAGACACTCCGTTATAACAGGCAAGAAACAAACGGCAGCATCCGTGGTGGGAAATGGACAGACGGCATTTTGGGTCGGGATCCTTCTTCCAAGGACCCAAAACATCGTCTGTCCATTTGCCCTCCACAATCCTTGCACATTCCCAATCCTGGACTTTCCGCTCGTCAGTTTAAATTTAATGTTTCATATATCTTGTCGTGTTTTATGACTGTTGGCAGACCAATCTCCCTCCTGAGATAAATAACGTTCTATCGTATTAAATTAAGTTAAATTAAAAACATAATTTGTTCCTTTAAGCTATGCTTTCCTTTGTAAGGTGTCCATCATGTCAATTGTATTAAATCCAGTACCTGCCATTGATGGATCATGGGTATAAGATTTTTAACCAAATTTATATGTGGGCCAAGCTAACAAGCTGGTTGACAGTGTTGACCCATCTTGCAGAATGACAGATATCATTCATAGACTGAGCCAAGTAATAATGGCAATCTGAGATGAAAAGAATGCGAGAAATGTCCCACGGGTCAGGCTGCTCAGAGAAGCAGAGTTAATATTTCTGCAAAGAGAAATACACAAATTGTCTAAGAAACATTTAGACAGGTACATGGATAGTTCAGGTGCAGAGGGATGTGGGCCAAAAGCAGGCAGGTGGGACTAGTGTAGATGGGACATGTTGGACGATGTAGGCAAGTTGGGCTGAAGGGCCTATTTCCGTGCTCTATGACTAAGTGCTGAAGTAACTCAGCATGTCAGGCGGTATCTCTGGCAAACATGGATAGGTGATGTTTCGGGTGGGACCCTTCACAATTTGCAGTTGTCCATTTTTGTAAACCAGCATCTGCAGTTCCTTGTTTCTACATCTCAATGTTTCTGTATCTCAATTATCATCCTGGCTGCATCATTAGTACTGGAACTATTAATCCAGCCTTCTCTCTGCTCTTTCTTCTCATTTATCCTCTAGTTTACTTTTCATAAATCAACCTGCATAGGGACTTGTGCTTTTTGTTGAATGATGAAGTGAAGGAATGGAACAGATTTGTAAGATCGATAGCCAGACCGTGGCAATTGTCCTTCTAAGAGTGATGGAAGCAGCTTGGCAATTATCGACTGGAATTTAGAAGAATAGTGATCTCATTTAGATGTACTTGCTTCTCGAAGAGACTGCTGCTGTGGATGCTGAGGCTGTTTCTTTGGTAAAGAATTCAAACAAGGGGCCATGATCTCAAAATAGAGGTTTGGGGGGGGGGTTAGGATTAAAATAAGAAAGGTCTTTGCCTAGAGGGTTATACGATAGCGTAGCGATAGAGCTACTGCCTTATAGCGCCAGAGTTCCAGGTTCGATCCTGACTATGCGTGCTTGCATGTACAGAGTTTATACATTCTCCCCGTGACCTGCGTGGGTTTTCTTTGAGATCTTCGGTTTCAGAATGAATAATAATAATAATATATTTTATTGTCATTGCACGTCAGTGCAACGAGATTTAGTATGCAGCTCCACCGATGTACAAGAAAAGTAAAATAAATAAATAAGCAAGCTGAGTGACGTGACCATCCGAGGGAGACTGTCCAGGGGGGGTGGGTGGGGGGGCACTCAGCAGGGCCGGTTCAGAGCCGCTATAGCTCTTGGAATAAAGCTGTTTCTGAGTCTGGAGGTTCGGGCGTAGAAGGCCTTGTAACGTCTGCCGGAGGGAAGTAGTTCAAACAGTCCGTTACAAGGGTGTGATGAGTCCTTATGGATGCTGACGGCCTTCCTGAGGCACCGTGTGTGGTAGATGCCCTCCAAGGCTGGTCCCAATGATCCTCTGCGCTCTGTGGACGACGCGCTGAAGAGCTCTCCTCTCTGCCTCCGTGCAGCTGAGATACCACACAGAGATGCCATACGTTAATATGCTCTCTGTGGTGCAGCGATAGAACGTTGTCAGCAGCTGTTGGGGCAGACCAGTCTTTTTTAATGTCCTCAGGAAGAACAGTCTTTGCTGTGCCTTCTTGACCAGCGCAGCGGTGTTGGTGGACCATGTGAGGTCCTCTGAAATGCGAGTGCCCAGAAACTAAAAGCTGGACATTCTCTCCACACTTTCCCCGTAAATGGAGATTGGGGCGTATTCTCCATTATGGGACCTCCTGAAGTCAATAATCAGCTCCTTGGTCTTGGAGGTGTTTAGTGACAAGTTGTTATGAGCGCACCAGTCCGCCAGGTTCTGCATCTCCGCTCTGTATTTTGTTTCATCACCGTTGGTGATCAGCCCAATCACTGTTGTGTCGTCTGCAAACTTCACGATGGTGTTGGTGTCGAATGCAGGGACACAGTCGTGAGTGAAGAGGGAGTAGAGCATGGGGCTTAGTACACAGCCCTGTGGTGTGCCGGTGCTCAGGGTGATAGTGGAGGACAGGTGCGGGCCCAGTCTCACTGCCTGCGGTCGCTCCGTCAGAAAGTTCAGGATCCAATCGCATATCGGCGAGCTGAGGCCTAGATGGTGGAGTTTGGTGGTGAGCTTGGTGGGGATGACCGTATTGAATGCAGAGCTATAGTCAATGAAGAGCATCCTCACATACGTGCCCTGTCTGTCCAGGTGAGTCAGGACAGTGTGAAGAGCCAGGGAGATGGCATCCTCTGTTGATCTATTTGCCCTGTATGCAAATTGATGGAAGTCCAGTGAGGCAGGGATGCTGGATTTGATATGGGAGAGGACCAGCCTTTCGAAACACTTCATTAGGATTGGTGTTAGGGCAACCGGGCGGTTGTCGTTCAGGTTGGTGACTTTGGACTTTTTTGGCACCGGCACTATGGGGACTGTTGCCAGAGATAGAGACAGATTGAAGATTCTCGTGAATACCTCCGCCAGCTGTACAGCACAGTCTTTTAGTACCCTTCCCTGGACTCTATCCGGGCCTGCAGCCTTGCGTGGATTGATCCTACGCAGAGCGCACTGTACCTCCTGGGTGCTCAGTGTTAAGGCCTGTCCCTCCGCCATGGCCAGGGTTATTCCACTCCTGGTGGTTGCCAGTTTCGAACCGGGCAAAGAAGGTGTTTAGTTCGTTGGCCAGTGTGATATCACCGTGGGGGCAGGCGGGGCTGCTCTTGTAGTCGGTGATGTCCCTGACACCCTGCCACATGCCTCTGGTGTCCGCGGTGTTGAAGTGGTCTTCTACCCTTTGCCTGTGGATGTCTTTGGCCTTTTTTATGCCTCTGTTCAAGTTCGACCTGGCCGCACTGTAAGCAGAAGTGTCCCTGGATTTAAAGGCATTGTTGCGTGCCCTTAGCATATCCTGAACCTCCTTGTTCATCCAGGGTTTCCGGTTTGGGAACATCTTTATTTGCTTGTCCACTGTGACAGTCTCCACACAGCAGTTGATGTAGGAGAGCACAGTGGATGTGTACTCCTCCAAGTCTACCTCTGTACCACTGGTAGCCTGTTGTGCAAACAGGTCCCAGTCGGTGCGATCAAAGCAGTCCTGGAGTTGTAGGGTGGCGTCCTCGGGCCATATTTTGACCGTCCTTATTGCAGGTTTGGTCTTGTGGATGAGGGGTTTGTATGCAGGCAGTATAAACAGTGAGAGGTGATCGGATTGTCCCAGGGATGGGCGGGGGAGAGCTCTGAAGGATAGGCCATTGAGATGAGGAGACATTACATCACTAAGGGAGTTCAGAACTATAGTAATTTTCTACCCCAATATACTGTGTTTCAGTTTGTTCATTCAAAGCAGATAACAGTGTTCTCTATGTTTAAGAGAACCAAGCGATGTGGCGAATAGCAGGAAGATGGCACTTGAGTAGAAGATCAGGCTCGAAGGGCCGAATGGCCTACTCCTGCACCTATTTTCTATGTATCAGCCATCCATGGCGAAGCAGCCTCAGAGTAGACGTCTTAGCTTTTGTTTCTTATGTTCGATGAAATGCTTTGGGGTGAACTCAACTCCTCGTGCGAATTCCATTGACTTCCAACTCTTTGTTTCTCTAAAACACAGCAATACCTGCGGCCAGTGGAAGATGTTGCCACCTCTCAGGATGATTGCTACAAGTTTGCCATCTCCCAGTCCACCACAGGAACGGTGATGGGGGCCGTCATCATGGAAGGGTTTTACGTCGTATTTGACCGTGCTCGGAAGCGCATTGGATTTGCGGTTAGCACCTGTCACGGTGAGTGTGATGAATCCTGTTTAATGTAGTTCTGTTCTTCGTCCACAGAGGCACCCTGACACTGGCCGAGTACCATGTCCAAGGGCATAAAAAAAAAGTTCTATTACCTTTAAAGACACAGCATGGAAACAGGACCTTCGGCCCACCGAGTCCGTGCTGACCAGCGATCCCCGCACACTAACACTATACTGCGCACACCAGGGACAATTTACAATTTTACCAAGGCAATTAGCCTACAAACATGTATGTCTTTGGAGTGTGGGAGGAAACCAAAGCTCCCGGAGTAAACCCACGCAGGTCATGGGGAGAACGTACATACTCCATACAGGCAGTACCTGTAGTTAGGATCGAAACAGGGACTCTGGCACTGTAAGGTGGCAACACTACCGCTGTGCCACTCATAAAACTAGTTTCCTCTGCAGCTCAGCAGAACGCTCAACTGGGTCTCTATCACTTTCTTCTCATTGTTCTGGAAAGGAGACTGCCCTTCCCCAACAGGTCCTCCTCACCACTGTAGGGTGAAGATCAGCCTGTGGCTGCCATGTTGTGTGGTTGGTTGCAAAGCATTGCACCAGCCCATGGTCCTGCTCCTCAATACAACACACTGGGCATCTCAACCTGGTTCCCAGTAGGGCCATTAAACCACCTCAACTCAAAACTAGCTCAAAAAGGAAGGGATGAGGCTAAAGCGGGAGAAGTTGAAGTAATTTGTGATGGTGGCCAAAGGAACTAAGAGAAAGGAGCAAGAGAGGAATAAATCGGGTAAACGCACATTTTGCCCAGAGTAGGGAAATCGACAACCAGAAGACATAGGTTTAAGGTGAGGGTGGAAAGATTTAATGGGAATCTGAGGGGTGACTGTTTTTATATACAAAGGGTGGTGGGTGTATGGAACAAGCTGCCAGATGAGGTAATTAAGGCAGGTCCTATCACGATATTTTAGAAACATTTAGACAGGTACATGGATAAGGTAGGTTTATGACTCCGTAGCTGGGCTGAGTAAGTCCTTACTTGAGGTAGTATTTTATGGGACTGTTGTTATCAAGTTGTGTATTGTACTTTGCCCACTTGTTGTAGTGCCTTATTGAGCGTCTCAGTAGAAAACCTGCAAATACATGTGGGTACAAGACACAGTTCCTGGTAATTACCAGGTTTGCTGTTCTTGCACAGCACAATGTCCATATTTTTGACCCCTTCTGATGTGCTTCCACTTCTGGCTTTATTGAGCTTCGGCTCAATTTCTGCACAACATCGAGAAATGACTGCAGTCACGTGTCAGAAACAGCAGCAGCCCGGATAAGTTAATTACACCATCACTCAAGTCTCGGCCATTGCAGGAGTTCCTGCTGGACTGAGGATTTATTTGGCAGGTGACACACTGGCAGGAGAGGGAAAGAACAAAAGTTTAAGGCAGCCCTCAATTTTACAGCTTGTTGCACTAAAATGTTCAACTTTAAAGTGCAGCGATCATTGTTCTTGAAGCAACTTAGTGGGCATTGTGAACAGCTGGGCCCCATAAACATCCATGTAACGACTGCTCAGCTAATTGCTGTTTTTGATGGGGTTATGCGAGAGGGATGTAAGCCAGATATCAGGGGAAATCGAACTCTTTTCCGACAGGAGCTTTACATCCATCGGAGCAGACTGTATGAAAGGTCTCCCAAGGTCAGAGGACTAAAGATTGGAATAAATCACAGGAACAGCAAGAAAATGAAAGCAATAAAACAAGCCAGAAAGATGATTTAGTGCGCCCCAGATTGTTGATCAATCTTACATTTATTCATTTTCACTTGTAAATGAGATGATAGCAGGATTTCAGTGCGACTGATGCAACAAAAAAAACATTAAAAGAAAACCACAAAATCTGGAAATCTGATGATTACAAAAATATGCTGAAAACATTCAGCAGATCAGATGGCATCTGTGGAAAGAAAAACAGTTATCCGTTCTAATCTGAGACATTTAGGTAACAGATCTCCTTGTGAGTAAAGCTGTAAAACAGTAACAAAACCACTTTATTGCTCAATGCACATTGCTTGCAATCTGGAAGAATAAGGTGGTTCACTATATTGATTCATGGGATGGGGAGCTATTGTCCTGAAGAGAGATCAAGCATACCAGGAGGTAATATCAGTGCAATGTATAATATTATTATTTGCCTTGGTAGGAAATATGCCATAATGAGGCATTTCTCAGGATTGTTGAGTCTCGCACTATCAAACCAAGAGGTCAGAACAGACAAGAAGAAATTAGTTCCCCCAGAGGAGAGAATTTAAAATTATTTAACTTAAAAGGACAATGCAAACTCATTCTCTGGCTTTACTCAAGATGGTGTTATGGATGTTGAGGGCATCAAGGAATAAGGATCTAGTGCAGGAGATCGTGCTGATTATTGACTGGTAGAGGTGAGGTGGCGTGAGGTGCCAAATGGCCTACTCTTCCTGTTTCGAAGGTTACAGACCAGACTCACTGATCCCGTGGCCTCCCCTGTCGTTTGTAAACTTTTGTAAACTGTGTTATTGTCACTCTTGTGTAATGGTGCGTGCTTCCATACTTTAATCCCCAGAAGTGAAGACCTATATCAGTTTGCGACTTCAACTCACATATTGGATGATAGTTGGTAGATTAAACTAAAAAATAATTTGTTAAACCACACAACTAACAGAGGAATATAACAATTTCTACTATTTGCCTGGAACCAGAAAGGCAAATGTTTGGACACAAAGTATTGGAGTGACTCAGTGAGCCAGGCAGGCAGCATCCTTGGGGAACATGGATGGGTGAGACCCAAGATAGATAACATCCATGTTCTCCAGGGATGCTGTCTGAACTGCTGAGTTTCTCCAAGACTTTGTGTCTTATTTGTAAATCAGTATCTGCATTTCCTTGTTTCACAAATGTTTGAAGCCTGTTCAATACTCACGTTATAACTATGTATACGGGTCATACAACATGCGGGTCATTTCAGCCCACCTTGTACATGGAGACCATGAGTCCAATCTACACTAGTCCCATTTACCTGCATTAGGCCCCTATTCCCCTACACCTTCCCTATCCAAGTCACTGTCCAAATGCCTCTTGAATGTTGTAATTGTATCTGTATCAACCAGCTACTCTGGATGCTTGCTATGAATGTATGGCGGAGTAGACTAATGAACTTAATCCACTGGGTCTTCCTCCCCCAAACTGGTTCCATCCGCGTAACATCCCTTCCATATCTTGTTCCAAATATCACCTTCCAGTCTCCGTCACCATCCACTCTCCTCTCCCCTCAGCTGCCTGCTCCGCCCATCAACTCCTCCTCACCTGATTCTACCCACCACCTCCCCCTTCTCCCTCACCTCTTATATTGGTTAAATCTCCTCTGCACTCAGTTATGATGGTCAAAATGTCGACCTTTGCTCTCCCTCCACAGGTAATGTTTGACCACCAAGTTCCTCCAGCAGTTTGGGGGTTTTTTCCCCCATGTAATATGTCTTCACTTCCTTACAGTGCTCTGTAGATACTCTAAGGTTAAATTAAAAAATTTACATTACTTCACATACTCCGCTAATTAATGAGCAAAACATTTACAAAGCATTTCAGATTTTAAAATAGCTGATTACATAGCATGACTCATCCAGATAATGGTAGACCATTTATGCTTTAATGACAAGGTTAGGAAGAGGGCAAGAGTGAACTTTACTCAAAGTACATAAATCATCAGCCTCAGTGGAGTAAGATGCCTGGATGTGGGATTAAGGAATGACAGGAGCAGGGGAATGAGGACAAAGAGAAATGGTCAACGCCAAATAATCCCAAAGAGTGAACTGTTGGGCAATTATGAGCTTGCTTGAAGGGCTATTAATCATCTCTGGCCTTAGAATTACCCAGGGCTTTCCATACCCAGTTTCTCCTGCATCAGGTGAGGGGATAATCAGAAGGACACAACGTGCTAGAGTAATTCAGCGCCTATTGTCCATTTGTGTATTAATCAGCATCTGTAGTTCATTGTTTCTACAATGGGATAGTCAGGCTTAACAATAGGACTTCCTTGGAAAAATAGTGATGCAGCATGTATACAAACAATGGTTATTTGGTCAAGGTAGACAAAAGTGCTGGGGAAACTCAGCGGGTGTGGCAACATCTATGGAGCGAAGGAAATAGGCAATGTTTCGGCAGCATCTATGGAGCGAAGGAAATAGGCAACGTTTCGGGCCGAAACCGAAGGGTTTCGGCCTGAAACGTTGCCTATTTCCTTCGCTCCATAGATGCTGCCGCACCCGCTGAGTTTCTCCAGCACTTTTCTCTACCTTCGATTTTCTAGCATCTGCAGTTCCTTCTTAAACAGTTATTTGGCCAATGTTTCTTTTAATAGAAGATAATGCTAGGATGTGCAGATTTGAGTTGAGTTTATTGCCATGTATACAGAGGTGCAGTGAAAAGTTTTTGTTGCTTTGCTACAAAGTCAACATGCTGCATTATAATGTCTTAGTTGGGTTCAGTCTCACTGCAATGACTCATAGTCACACAGCAGGGAACAGGCCCTTTGGCTCTCTGGATCCACGTCAGCCATCACACATCCGTTTACATTGACTTCATTTTATTCTCCTCACCTTCCCACCAACTCCTCCCAGATTCTACCACCCACCTACACTCTGGGGGCAATTTGCCGCAGACAATTAACCTACTGACCCACACATCCTTGAATTGCAGGAGGCAGCCACAGCAAGCCCTCGCAGTCACAGGGAGAACATTTGAGCTCCACATTTGGTCAGAGTTCTGCCGGAGCTATGAGGCAGTGGACCCATTAAATGTGTTACACTTCCACCAGGCTTGAGCTGCACTGATCCCACTATCATTCTTGATCTAGCTCTTTACAGATAGATTTGATGTGATAAACCAGGGGTAGATTATACTAATTCAGTTTAAATTCCAAAGTGCTGGAGTAACTCGGCAGGTGAGGCAGCCTCTCTGAAGAAGGGTCCTGACTTGAAACGTCACCTATCCATGTCGTACAGAGATGCTGCCCTACCTGCACTTTGCACTCCAGCACTTTGTGTTTTGCTCAGGATTCCAGCATCTGTGGTTCCTTTTCTCTCTCATAAATCCTAACTGTATCCCTGATTAAGGTGGTACCTAAAAAGGTAATTATCTGATGTTCATTTATTTAGCCAAGGTGGTTTGTATCTGATTCCAAGGGCCTGTGTCTCATTGAATAACTTCCATTGGCTCCATCGACACTTCACGCTGACTCAGCAAAGCCACTAGCACAATCAAGGACCAGTCTCACCTCGGTCATTCCCTCTTCTCCCCTCTCCTATCAGGCAAGAGGTACAGAAGTTTGAAAGCACACACCTCCAGATTCAGGGACAGTTTCTTCCCAGCTGTTATCGGGCAACTGAACCACCCTATCACCAACTAGAGAGCGGTCCTTACCTCCCATTCACCTCATTGGAGACCCAGTGATCGGAAGGCCAAGGAAGCAAGTGCCTTTCCATAACAGTTATTTTTGCTTTTGTTTTAATATTTGAATTATACTTTCCATTTAATTATAAAATTTCAATCTGTTAATGTTTTGCCGCTGAAGGTCAACAAGACTGAATGGCAGTGATATTTAAAGAATAATAAAATGCACATCAGCTTTGACTGGTAAAAGCTGAATGCAGGCTTTTGCCAACTGTGAGAGTAAGGCAGATTGCAGAAGACACGGACACCAGTGTAGTTTAGCGATACAGCACGGAAACAGGTCCATCGGCCCACCGAGTGCGTGCCGACCAGCAATCCCCACGCACTTACATTATCCTACACACAATCGGGACAATTTAAAATTATACCAAGCCAATTAACCTACAAGCCTGGACGTCTTTGGAGTGTGGGAGGAAACCGGAGCACCCGGAGAAAAGTCCCACAAGTCACGGGGAGAACGTGCACTCTCCGTACAGACAGCACCCGTAGTCAGGATCGAACCCGGGTCTCTGACGCTGTAAGGCAGCAACTCTACTGCTGCACCAGTGGTAGAGTGATTAAATAGGGAAGTAATCCAGTGGTCAGAGTTTATGGTGGGAGTACAGATGCTTATAAACATCATGGGGCTACAGATTACAGAGCTGGGGAGAATCAAACCCATGCAGAAATGTGATAAGCAGCACTACATAAAATGGTAGAATACCCAACAAAGGTTTACCAAGGACAAACCTCCAGCACATAGGCTAACCCTTCTCCTCACCTTTGCTTCCAGTGCACGATGAGTTCCGTTCAGCCACGGTGGAGGGTCCCTTCTTCAGTACAAACATGGAGGACTGCGGCTACAACATTCCACAGACAGACGAGTCCACGCTGATGACGATTGCGTACGTGATGGCGGCCATCTGCGCCCTCTTCATGCTGCCCCTGTGCCTGATGGTCTTTCAGTGGCGCTGTTTCCGTTGCCTGCGCCGCGAGCACGATGACTTTGCAGACGACATATCGCTGCTGAAGTGACGGTGGGAGAACACTTTCAAGATGGAAGAAAACTTTTCTTTCTCCATTTCTTTTTTAAATACGTGGTCGGTTCGCAGTGCTGAACTGGAAGGGCGGGTGTATAAAACAATGAAGCTGAAAACTGCGCGGCTGGTCTGAAGCTTACGGTAGCGTATACAAGGTACCTTCCCAGCTGTACATGCTCTTCCTCATCACACTTTCAATTAGTCAGATAATTAGATCCCGTGACCAAATACCCACGGATCATCATTGACGTTTGAGAGTCAGGTAACTCAACAGGTACGCAAACTCTTCTGCACTTGCAACATCGAGTTTAAATGACAAAATTCACCGAGACATCTCCCCAAAAAAACCCTGTAAATATAAGCCACAGAAATATTTTGTATCTGTTTAATTCCTCATCTTGGATCACAACCAATCCTATGATCTACTGGACTAAATGGAAAGTACATGAGCAATAGAGATGATTGTTAAATTACAGTCCTTGATTAACGCTGATCTCCGGCATGTGTAGCCTTAGTTTGGCCACTTATTTCCTACAAAGAGTGCAATATGGTTTTATACTACATGCACTTTTACATTACTGTAAGGATAGCATCAACATTTAAACTGTGGAAATGTGATGTATACATTTGTGTGTAAATATCGATAAATGTACACATTACAATATTGCATATTTGATTTGCATTAAACTTAGCGTCATCATTTTCAGGACACCTATGGACCATCGTACACTTACAATGATCATTGAGAGCCATTTACCTTCTCAAGAATACCACAACTCTGTGCAGCAGTACGTATTAGTGGACACTGGCCATCCTTAGTATGTGGTCTGGAAAAATAACTATTCAGGCCAAACCCAGATAATAAATGTCAACAGGTAATCTGATCCTGGATTTCATACAGCTGAGCCTGAGAGTGTTAGCTCGCGGGTTTATATTTGAAGCCTTGTTATTAAAATGCTCTCGGATTACCAAAGAGACCACTTGTGGATAACAGTTGGCCTCTCAGTTTTGGAACAGCCATGCTGAAAGTTCAGAGTTCGTGTGAGCACATTAGGGCAGCGCAGTGGTAGAGTTCTGCCTTGCAGCGCCAGGGACCCGGGTTAGATCCTGACTGCGAGTGCTGTCTACAGAGTTTCTACGTTCTCCCTGTGAACACGCACGCTTTCTCCGGGTGCTCCGGTTTCCTCCCACATTACAAAGACGTACATGTTTGCAGGTTAATTGGCTTCGGTAAAAATTGGAAATTGTCCTTGGCGCGTTGGAAAGTGCGAGTGTCCAGGGTGATCGCTGGTTGGCGCGGCTTCGGTGGGCCGAAGAGCCCGTTTTCCGCGCTTTATGTCTAAAGTGCCTCCCTCCATATTTACACAAGGGCACACTTTCTCCCACAGCAAGCAGTAGTGACAAGCATGGCAGATTTTACCCCACCCTGGTCCAGAAATGATAAGGCCAATTGCACTCCATTTAATTATTCCAAAATGAAATCAGGCAATACAACACAGGCCGCAGCACGCAGGCCTCAAGGCCTACACAGTATTTTCATCGTGAATCATTGAAGGAGGCTCCACTTTCAGCTCGGCTGTTCCAAAAATGAGAGGTCAACTGTTGCCCAGGAATAACTTCTTGTGGTCTCTCCTGTAATCCGAGACCAATTTAATAGCAATGTTTCAAATAGAAACCAGCAAGCTAACATTGAAGTATTTGCTAACAACATCAGCCTTGCATCCATAGATACCATATTTTACCACCAATCTATTATCTTTGTTGAGGAAGACTTCACCTATAGAAGGACCAACTCACATAATAACTGTACTTCATTAGATGTACACACTATTGGAACCTGGGGAACGCCACAAGACCTACTTGCACACAGCAAGTCCCCGCGCTCAATATGATTACGATCAGCTAATCTGTATCATTTTGTTAATCTAGATTGGAGGATTAACAATGCGCTCATTTCCTTCACTAAATTTCCAAATAATGCCATGGGGTCTGTTGAAAATAACAAAGGTCTCCATTTAACAGCAACTCCAGAATCCAACAGTCAAGCTTATTGTGCTCATCTCCGGAGTAGAATGTAAACATGGACACTACACACTCTGAAACGAGTGCCCTGATAAACTGGGCAAGAATTTAAATTGACATAGAAACATAGAAAAATAGGTGCAGGAGTAGGCCATTCGGCCCTTAGAGCCAGCACTACCATTTAATATGATCATGGCAACTTTGAGTCCTGAAAAGCGCTATATAAATAAAATCTATTATTATTATTATCTAAAATCAGTACCCCGTTCCTGCTTTTTCCCTTGATTCCTTTAGCCCCAAGAGCTAAATCTAACTCTCTCTTGAAAACATCCAGCGAATTGGCCTCCACTGCCTTCTGTGGCAGAGAATTCCACAGATCCACAACTCTCTGGGTGAAAACGTTTTTTCCTCATCTGAATCCTAAATGGCCTTCCCCTTATTCTTAAACTGTGACCCCTGTTCTGGACTCCCCCAAAATAGGAAACATTTTTCCTGCATCTAGCCTGTCCTACTCCTTTAAGAATTTTATATGTTTCTATAAGATCCCCTCTCCTTCTAAATTCCAGTGAATACTTGCCCAGTCGATCCATTCTTTCATTAACACCTGGACTGATTCAGCAGCGATCAATTGGTAACTTGCTACAGTTTTAACCACATATCAAACTGGTAACAGTTAAAGTTGACTACATCATTTCATCCATTTCTTTCTTTTAAATGCAATGCAATTGAAGAATCAAAGGAATGATAACACCACCGTCTGTTCGCCGCTCCAGCTAATTTGATCCCTGAAGATCCTCACCTCATTTTCAGTGGATTTTCTGGCATTTGCATTAATGAAGATTTTTTGCAATTGTACTCATAACATGTTCAATTCAAACAACCACGTATTAATGAACCACACACGTCAAGGATAATTGGAAATAACTAGATAACTTTCAACACTTTCATGGTTGGAAGCCCCAGTACAGCAAATCTCAGAAGGTTTGGAGTAAGAAGATATTACTTGATTCATGGTAGCAACCTTGTTCTGCCTCCTCCGAATATCATCCACAGAGTGATTGCTACCCAAGACAAGCTCCAGGCAATGTTACCAAATGTAACATGGCACAGGAGGCATACAAAATGTATTATGCTGCGATCAGCAAAAGAAAGGAAGGAAAGACGTGAGAAGGATTTACAGAGAAGGCAGGACAGTAAGAGTGAAGAACAAACGAGAAAGGCAGGACAATAATAGCGTGAAGAAGAGTCCTGTCCTTGTTCTCCACAGATGCTGCCTGACTGACTGGGTTGCTCCAGCACTTCAGGTTACAGAAGTGTCTGGCACAGACACATCAAGAGGGCAGAGCCAATCTGACCCATCAACTGTCAGAGAACTACACACAGCTAGATGGGGGGGGGGGGGGGGGGAAACAAGATGATGAATGGAGTACAAGGCAAATATACAAGTGGTGACAAAGGGATATGACAGGAGAGTGGAAAGGAATAAAATCAACGAGCACTGAAGAATGTTAAAGAAGGAACTGCAGATGCTGGAAAATCGAAGGTACACAAAAATGCTGGAGAAACTCAGCGGGTGCAGCAGCATCTATGGAGCGAAGGAAATAGGTAACGTTTCGGGCCGAAACCCTTCTTCAGACTGATAGGGGGTGGGGAGAAGAAAGGAAAAAAGGAAAAGGAGGAGGAGGAGCCCGAGGGTTGGGGGAGGGGAGGAGACAACCAGATGGCTGATGAAGGGGAGGGGACAGCCAGGGCTAGCAGAATTGGGAGAATTCAACGTTCAGGCCACCAGGGTGTAGACTGCCCAAGCGGAATATGAGGTGCATTTCCTCCAATTTACGGTGTTGCTCGCTGTGGCCATGGAGGAGACCCAGGACAGAGAGGTCAGATACGGAATGGGAGGGGGAGTTGAAGTGCTGAGCCACCGGGAGTTCAGGTTGGTTATTGCGGACCGACTTCTCCAGCACTGAAGAATGTTTGGCTCAATACAGGAATGTTAATGCCAGGGCATTGGCAAAAGCAAGGCAGTATTAGTTATCAGGGATGTGAAAGAAATTTCTGTACTTAATCAAACAAATATGATCTTATATTTAAAAGAAAAGCAAATAATGGAACAGGATTTAGTTTAGTTATAAAGATACAGTGCAAAAACAGGCCTTTCGACCCACCGAGTCAGTGCCGACCAGCGATCCCCGTACACGAACACTATCCTGCACACACTAGGGACAATTTACAATTTTTACCAAGCCAATTAGCCTGCAAACCTGTACGTCTTTGGAGTGTGGGAGTAAACCGGAGCTCCCGGAGAAATCCCACACAGGTCACGGGGAGAACGTAAAACTCCGTACAGACAGCACACGTAGTCAGGTTCAAACCCAGGTCTCTGGCGCTGTAGGGCAGCAACTCGCTGCTAGGATATAGAAATGAAAATTCTTGCACAAAGTCTACTCCTTCCAGAAAGCCAATATCCATTTACAAAGTGCTGATATAATTTATATTCTAAAGAAACATAAACCTGCAGCTGATGTATGCGACTTGTCTGCAAGGACAAAACCAGTATTTCCACAAATAACTGCCCACATGCAGAAACTCTCCAACAAATGGTAAACAGAACCTTAATTATACCAAAGATAGACACAAAATGCTGGAGTAACTCAGTGGGTCAGGCAGCATTCCTGGAGAAAAGGAACAGGTGGCGTTTCAGGTGGGAACTTTTCCTCAGACTCACAGTCGGAAGTCTGAGGTCTGGAGTCCAGAGAAGGGTTCCAGCCCAAAATACCACCTATTCCTTTCCTCCAGAGATGCTGCCGTCCCACTGAGTTACTCCAGCATTTTGTGTCTATCTTTGGTTTAAACTAGCATCTGCAGTTCCTTCCTACACATCTTCCCTCTGTCAGTTGTCTTGGTAGTCAGAGGACACAGCTTCAAGATCACTTGGGGTCATAGCATCATAATACACTAAATCAGACCGTTCATCCCATACTGTAATCTTTAAGACCAATCAGCTGCCCCACTCTAAATTGTGTTTATCTCCAGTATAACCAGCATCTACAGTTCCTTCCTAAAGTTAATTATGCCAATGCTTCTTAAACACAGTTAGCAGTGAGATGGATAGCCCAGGTGAAATATAGCTTCAATTTATCAGCCATTCTCTAAACATGACCCAGGTCTGAGATTATACAAGGAGATCAGATTCTTTAAATAAAAGGAACAACTTCATTCCTCTTCCTGCTAAATAATTCTGTGTAATCATAAGAATTTATATTTGTCAAAACATAAGAGTCTCTGAGAGGTTATTTTCACCTCTGAGGGGTTGTAAACTTCAGTCTAAATTATAACGCACTTAATTAAGAAATTACGGTGAACACTTTAAAATAAATGAAACCTGCAAACAGGTTCTGAACATGGATTCCTACTCATTTGGATTTTGCTCCCTTTCCATCAAGCTTTTCCCTCCAGATTCCCTGTGATTTACAAGGAAACTGTGCATTAAAAAGGGGCCCTCATTTAAATTGATCTCAGCTTGTCTTCAGCCCAAATGCAACGTCAATCAGTACCAAATGAACACAGTATACATCTGAAGCAGCCAATGTCAGGTAACACAGTCTTTGGTGCACCTCTGCCATACATTGAGCAGAGATCTCATCTTTCTTCTCTCTACCTTCCCCAAACCCAGCCACTGTGTGGCCAATGTAGGTGAAATGGTTCAGGTAAAATACAACAGTTATTTTTCACATGTTCTTCTTAGGCCCCCTTCGGTCGTGGCTGACCATGGGTGTCTCCAGGGTGCTATTCCCTATATGGAGGACGCCTGTGCGTGACTTTGTTTAACGTGGGGAGACTGGTGCACAGATCCTCGACAGATCTGGGTCAGGATCCAGTGGCATGGAGTCCAAGACGACCGGGGACCCTTTTCTGCTGCAGCCTTCATCCGCCTTCCCAGCCGTTGTGACGCTCCACTAAGGTCAGCCATCGTCCTCCGCCTGTTCCACCGTTGCGGTCTTGGTTGGATTGCTCTTTGTCAGAGATGTCCCCCTCGACCTTACCGCCATGGGTGGCCCTACCAGGAGCATAGCTCCAGACGGCATCGCTCTCAGGATCTCAGGTCCACAGAAGCTTCTCCACCACGACAAGGTGACAATCCACGGAGATGTGGACATCACATGTACATCATGACTAATAAAAGCATCCACCTGTGGTTACACATTTTATCCTCAGGAACTCACTGCCACTCTCTAAACTATCTTGCCAAATTCCAGACCTTCCATGTTTAAGGTCATAGGTGATAGGAGTAGAATCAGGCCATTCGGCCCATCACACCGCCATTCAATCATGGCTGATCTGTCTCTCCCTCCTAACCCCATTCTCCTGCCTTCTCCCCATAACCACCGGCACCTGTACTAATCAAGAATCTGCCACCTCTGCCTTACATATTTTTTTAACATTGTGGTTTAATTGCAATGTTAATATATTAGGGAACATCTTTAAGTGCTTGTATCAAGCGAGGTAAGGATGTTATTGCATTTTGCTAAATACTCTTTGAAATTCATGAGCTTGACATTCCACTTGAATGGTAATGTATGTCAATACCACAATGTACTCAGGACAATCCGAATACAATTTGGGACATAGTCGTACAGCGTGGAAACAGGCCCATCAGCTCAACGAGCCCATGCGACCAACATGCACCATTTACACTAGTGCCACCTGCCTGCATTAGGCCCATATCCCTCCAAACCCATCCTATCCATGTACCTGTCCAAATGTGTTTTAAACATAGTGATGGTACCTGCCTCAACTATCTCCTCTGGCATGAAAGAGAACACAAAATTGTCAACCTCACCTCAATTTCTTCACAATATTTGTGGTGTTTGGGAAAAATTAAAGCCGGAGAAGGTAATCTAAGCAGAGACTAGAATAGTGGTTCCCAACCTTGTTGTTGGGACCCAATCTGAGGTGACATAGATGGTTCATGACCCTACTTGTTATGTGTTGCCTACATCACCAAAAAAAATGTCGGTGTTCAGATGGAATCATAGTAACAAAATGGTTGTAAACATACACAAACATATCTTTGCAAAATCAAAGCCACATGTAAACCTCCTCCATCCATTGTCCAGTTATAGTCACCAGATAGTGAAACAACCTGACCTATTTGCGGTTAAAATGAACTAATTTTAAACCAGCCAGACATTGAATTAAATAACCACTCATTGCTTAGACTTAGTCACACTCCAAAGCCAATTTGCAATTGAACTTTAGAAAATGTTATTTAACTGCAATTCAATTTACAAGGCTTTAATTTTTTTTAACTCTGAGAAGTCGTGCTGTTATGACGCAGGCTACAATGAGCCTCTGTGGCAACTACACGTCAGTTAGACCGAGCAGGCAGAATCCAACTCCACATTCAAGCCTTCCAATGACAGCACTTTAATCGAGAGATGTGCCCGTTCCAATTTAACAGCTGCATCACCCAACCGGAGGTTCATAATTTGGGAAATAAGCATTCCTTCATATCTCTATTTTGGAAGGAGATATTGATCATAAAATAAGATTCCCTTACATCGTCAGGCTCAACTTGTAACACTTTCTCCACTGTGTTATAATCAATATGTAGTAGAGACATAAGCCGTGTCCAAGGCTTCTGTTGCTGTTTGCATGGTCCTAGGAGCAGACTGGTCTGACAGCATAAACCTCTTTGTACCCGAGATGCATTGTGGCCACTGGTGTCAACATGATATCCATCTTCAATTAACTTTAGGGTGGCATGGTGGTGCAGCGGTAGAGTTGTTGCCTTACATAACCAGAGACCCAGGTTTGATTGTGACTATGGGTGCTGTCTGTGCGGAGTTTGTACATTCTCCCCATGACTGCATGGGTTTTCCCCGGATGCTCCAGTTTCCTCCCACACTCCAAAGACGTACAGATTTGTAGGGTAATTGGCTTTGGTAAAAAGTGTAAATTATCCTTAGTGTGTAGGATAGTGTACGGAGATCGCTGGTTGGCGTGGACTCGGTGGGCCGAAGGGCCTGTTTTCGCACTGCACCTCTAAACTAAACTAAACCTGCATACTCACATGAAAAATCATACTTTACAAGATTCAGGCAGTTGTTTGAGGCTTTCAGCAAAACAAGGAGCAGAGACTTTAGTTTTTTTTAATTTAACAAAAGGGGAGATCATATTCTTGTATCAACTACTCTGCTGGAATTCACAAAAGTCTTTAGTTTTTTAACAAAAATGGATACAAACTTGGAAACAAAAGATGTATGAATAATGTGATGAAAGGGAGCTTCAGAGAGCTAGCAGGGGTTTAATAGGCTGAATAACCTCCTATTGTTACAATTTAGATTTATAGGGGGCAGTAAAATTCATTTTATATACTTTAATTTATTGCATGGTGCTTAGAGAAGTAATTTCCCTCGAGGGTTTACGCTCTAAACGAGTCCTCTCACTCCATTTATCTCACCCCTGGTTTTTGATTACTTTCTCCTGCTTCTGTTCATTCTTTGGGTGAAGACGTTCCTTCAGATTTTCCCATTCAAATCGAGACCATCTTATGTTCTGGACTCCCTTGTAACCATTCACAACTTGGGTTGGACTTGAGACATACAGCATGGAAACAGGCCCTTCAGCTTAACTTGCCCATGCTGACCAACACCCCCCCCCCCCCCCATTTACACTAGATCCACCTGCCTGCATTCGGCCCATATCCCTCTAAACCTATCCTATCCATGTACCTGTCCAAATGTTTTTTAAACATTGTGATAGTACATGCCTCAACCATCTCCTCTGGCATGAAAGAAACACAAAATTGTCAACCTCACCTCTCCTCACCACTAGGATTATCCTACACACCAGGGACAATATTTACAGAAGCCAATTAACATACAAAGCTGCACTTCTTTGGAGTACTCGACGGAAACCCACACTGTCACAGGGAGAACGTACAAACTCCGCACAGAGAGTGCCCATAGTCTGGATCAAACCCAGGTCTCTGGTGCTGTAAGGTAGCGTCATAGTGCCACCCTGGACATCCGAACTTAGATTGGACTTCCTCTGGAAATGGATATTATTAAATCATGAGAACATCTTCATTCACAGGAAGTGCAGTCTTTGGCATAATGCCCATTGCCAACTGCCCTTGAGGCGAGGGAAAGATGACAAATTCCGTTCTCTGAAGGATACAAGGATTTGGATTTTTTCAGCAATCTGATATTTTTAAAGTTACCATATTTGTTGAGATTATTTTTTTTATATAGAAGAATCCCCAAAATGGCTTTGATGGGATTTGAAATCATTAATCCAGTTCCCTGGACTGCTTGTCCTGTAATGTGCTGCAGTATCTAATAAATTCAATTCAATTCCTTTATTGTCATCTAGCAAGCAACAGTTGTGCAGTGCAAAACGAAAAGACGTTTCCCAGGGAATACCGGAGCATCGCACATGAAGTTTAAAACATTTCACACATAATGACACTAAAAACAATCCAGTCCCTGATGGAACAGTATAAGTTAAAATAGATACAAACAACGTTAAAATACAGTGAGACCAATCATAAACATGTCCGGGGTGGCTGATTTGAGTGGCCAGTGCCAGTTATTGAAGTGGCCAGTGCCAGTTATTATAGTGTCCGTGCCAAGCCGCAGAATCAGGTGACTGTGAGTACAGAGTGGCTGTTTAGCAGCCTCACAGCATATGGCAGGAAGCTGTTTAGCAGTCTTGTAGTCCGGGCTTTGATGCTGCGATATCTCTTGCCTGATGGCAGGAGATCCAGGTGTATGTGGAGGGGGTGCAGTTTGTCCTTAGCAATTTTTGGGGCTTTTTTCCGACAGCGGCTCAGGAACAGTTCTTGTACCGAGGGTAGGGAGACGCCAATGATCTTCTCTGCTCCCCTCACTACCCTCTGCAGAGCCTTCCTGTCCGAGCAGTTGCAGTTGGAGTACCACGTATTTAAACAGTACGTGAGTACAGACTCCACCGTACCCCTGTAGAAAGTCCTGAGGATGTTGGTGGGGAGTGAGGATGAAAGTGGGCAAATTAAAGTTCCACAACCATGCTGTTGTTGGACTAACTGATTGTAATTAGGAGGTAAAGAATGCTGCTAAACTCTCAGCACTCCTAAACCAGCAGGGACGGCACATCTGGTAGAGCTGCTGGCTTACAACGCCAGATACTCAGGTTCGATCCTGACCTTGGGTGCTGTGTGGAGTTTGCATGTTCCCCTTTTGACTGCGTGGGTTTCATCTGGGTGCTCCAGTTTCCTCCCACATCCCAGAGATGTGCGGGTTTGTAGGTTAGTTGGCCTCTGTAAATTTTCCCGAATGTATAGGGAGTGGATGCAAAAATGGGATGGCGTAGACCGTGTGAACGGGTGATCGATGGCCATTGTGGTGGGTTGAAAGGGCTGTTTCCATGCTGTATCTCTAAACTAAACCAAATTAAACTAAACAGGAGGAGGATGAAACTCACCCTATTCAGCAACAGCACTTGTGTGGGCAGGAATAAGCTTGGCCATCTTCCCTTTCCATTCAATGTTATTAACCAGTCTACCTATAGAGAATAACCACGTACAAAGTACCAGAGGGGGATTCGAGCTTGACCAGTATTGGGTCCAACCCAGCAATGGAATGCACATGAACAGGTGAACAGGTGAGATCACAGTCAGGTGAGGATCTGCATCTGCAAAATGCAAGACTGATTAGATTTTTGTGATTTAGCTTTTTTGGGGGAGAAAGATACATTGAATTTCAGAATATACTGGTCAAATCCTAACATACTGGTCAACATCCCAAATAATGTAACAGAATTAGAGGTATTCAGTCTCCATAACCAATCAGCCCAAGTACAAATGGTCAGAATGTATATGCTACAATCCCCTAAAGACTTAATGTGGAAGGTTTGGGAATTTTGTGTACGAGAGCAAAATTTGTCGCAACAAAACTGTCTTATCCCAATGTTGGAGTTAAGTTGCAAATGGCTAATGGGTGAAATTAGTAACAAGTTCACATTTTGTAAAATTCTGGTAACAGCATTAACTTTCCCAAACTAAACTATGTGTTTGGAGAATCAATGGAGATAGGGATTTTGTCAGATGGCTGCTAATATTGATAACAATGATTCAACCCTCTAGCTAATAGAGCATCTGTTTTCAGAACAAATAAGATGATTCCGTGGTTAATGACTTTACAGGAAAGCTGTTGCAGTGTGAACAGGAACGAAATGAATTTTATCCTGTTTTGTTTGGTCCAACATCTTGTTGGAGGCAAGTGTTGAGGAAGAAAGGTGTTACGGTTAAAGCTAAAATGCTTATGTTCATAGCTCAGTGCCATGTCTGTTCAACTGATGTCTACATCCCACTTTTGGAGACATTTGCTCACTTCCTTACATCCAGGGTTAGAGAGAGAAATGCAGCATGGAAACGGGTTCTTCAGCCCAGCAAGTCCATGGACCATTAACCACCCATTTAAACTAATCCTACATCAACCCCATTTTAATCTTACCACACTCCCATCAAATTCCCCCAGATTCTACCACTCACCTACACAGTGCAATCCATGTAGAGTGGCCAATTAACCTACCAATCCACAAGTTTATGGGACTTGGGTGGAAACCAGAGCAAACCTGAAGGAATTTGATGGTGTCATAGGAAGAACATGCAAACTCCACACAGACAGCACCTGTGAGCTGGTCTCTGCAGCTGCAAACTAGTGGTTCCACTAGCCGCACCATGGTGCCATCCAGTGTCTTATCATCCAGTCTCGCTGACAATGGACTCCCTTATCCATGAACAATGGAAATACGTAAACATTGGAAGGAACAGAAAAATGGCAAATATTTAAGAAAAATTAAAAACATAATGAATTACAAAACATTGACACAAGGAACTGCAGATGCTGGTTTACCCCAAACAAAAGACACCAGAAACGTCACCTATCAATGTTCGCCAGAGATGCTGCCTGACCCGCTATGCTACTCCAGCACTTTATAATAAATTACAACATGATGGCACTCTCACAAACACAACCTTTTTAATCCTGTGACAAACCATCTGTTAGTGCAGGTAAGACAGGAATATCTACTATATTCCAAATCAGACAAATCATCATTGGAAAATGTGAGATCTAGATGTTAAATAAATTAGTATTAAATAATAACACAAATCATAAAGATTATTGGAACAGTAATTAATTATCCATCAATACACACACTTACCCAGGGAAGATTGAACAAGGTTTGGCACATTTATTCTGCTGCCTCAGTCTTAGGGACCAAGATTCTATCCTGGCCACAGGTGCTGTCTGTGTGAAGTTTGCATTTTCTTCTTTGATCTGAGTTTCCTCCAGGTGCTCCAGTCTCCTCAAATCCCAAAGATGTGCTGGTTGGTTTATTGGCCAATGTAAAGTCCTGATGAGGATCTCAACCCGAAATGTCGACCGTCCTTCTGCCTTCACAGATACTGCTCGACCTGCAGAGATCCTCGGGCAGTTTGTGTTTTGCTCCAGATTCCATCATCTGCAGTCTCTTGCATCTCCGTTGTAAATTGCTCATCAGTGCGGGTTAATTGCAAAAAGCATCCAAGCAAAGTTGATGGGCTCGTGTGCAAGAAAATAAGTTGCAAGGAAATAGGAGGGAAATAAAAAGAGGAAATGGGATTTCTCCACAGGAACCAGACTGGATCCAATGGGCCAATTGACCTCTTTCTGTGTTGTTGAGAATCAAATATGAGGTTTACGTTATAGCAGGCCGCTGATTCTGAGGGAACAATTCAAATAATACACAAATGTAACCCAAAGTGGTAATTATACAAAATAATGCAAGAGGAGGTGCCTCTGAGCACCTAGGACCCCGGTTCGATCCTGACCTTGGGATGCTCTCTGTGTAGAGTTTGCAATTTCTCCCTGTGACTGCGTGGCTTTGCTCCAATTTCCTCCCACAAGACATGCGAGTTTGTAGGTTAATTGGCCTATGTAAAATTGCCCCCAGTGTGTAGGGAGTGGACAAGAAAGTGGGACAACATGGAACTGGTGTGAATGGGTGATCAATGGTCAGTGTGGACACGATGGGCCAAAGGGCCTGTTTCCATGCTGTATCTCTAAACTGAACTAAAGGAGACACGTAGTTACTCCGTAACCGCTAATGTAAAAAGCTCCTCGCCCTACCCAAAGTGATCACGGTCTGTAAAGCCAATGAACTGATGTCAGCATGCAGCACACACAAGACGATTGCTTATCATCATCAGAAATAACAGGACATCTACTTCTGAGAAACTACAATATATTTATTATTGGAAAAAAGAAGTGCAGTTATCCGGATCTAAGATCAATTTTCCAGAAAAAATAAGATGAAAACATTTTGCTTTCCACAAAACAAAAAAAATCTGACAACTTTCGTCGTGTTATCTCCTCCCTTTGCACCAGCCAACAAATAAGCAGATAGTACATTTGCACAACTAACTTCAAAGTAATTTTGAACTCTCAAGCTTTTGCTTGCATGTTTGGTATCAATGAACATTAGATTGCCATTTCTGACTTTACTAACTTTTGTGTTTTTCTTTAAAAAAAAGAGGTTTTTGAGCATTCTTTCACAAACTTAGTCAGCCTGGGCGAGTTGGGCCAGAGGACCCATTTCCATGCTGTATGACTATATTAATTAGCTTATCTCTATATACATTTCTTTATCAACTTCTCCCAATGCAAACCGGTGTATTCACATTTACTATCTCGTTTGCTAAACATTGGGCTTGGTACAATAGTGCTAGTCGATTATACAAGTCACGGCTACTCGCTGCTAACAGTCGAATTTGTCATTTCAAATTGTAAACTAGAAACTAAACCTTCAACTACTCATCACCAGCAACACATCCATCAACTCCATGCCTCTTTCCTTCATTTTAATTAAATTTTAATTCATTTAAGAGGTATTTCCTACCTGCAGGTCACAAATATCTGTCAGCCGTAATCTACTGAAATGGTTATGTCAGCATAGCCTCAAATCAGCAGCAACAGTAATGTGGTACTTTTCCCTTGAAAAGCCATGGCTGTGAAATCTTGCAGTACCTCAATCCATCAATCTTTACTAAGTAAGGGTAACAGGGTATGGAGCAGAGGCAGGTAAATGGAATTAAGGTATTGATCAGCCATGAGCTAAGTGAATGTTAAAACAGGGTCAAGGGGCTAAATGTCATACTCCAGCTCCCATGGCGTTTAATTGAGATTTGTTGTTCCATTTCAATTCTCATTGATAGCTTCGAATGGAATCGAAACAGTGATGCTTTTTAGAATAATAGACAAGCAAATGCCTAACCCTGTATCTACAATATATATTATCCCTCTTTTTTAAATCTACTTGAAGGAAGGTTAGTTTCATCAACTCAGTAAGCATTTACCACCCCTACCCCAAATACCTTGTTAAGCCAATTCAGAGGGCATGTGAGTGAGTCAGTCACTTTGCTGTGTCTGTTGTCACACTGAGGTGCCAGATTCTCTTCCCTGGAGGGCATTTGATGTTTGTGTCAGATGGGAATTCATTACTTTCCTCACTATTAATGATACTCATCTTTGAATCCCAGGTTTATTTAATTACTTGAATTTAATTTATCAGCTGCTGTGCTGAGACACAAACTCATGACCCCAGTATATGTGGACTGGTGAGGATCGGGATGAACACATCTAAATCCTGCACTCGATATAAGAAAAAAACAATTACATGGCAACAGTAATTGGTCTTTCCCTAGTTTTGCAGAACCTCTCTCATCCTTATCTCTCTTTTACTAAAGATGTTTAGTTCAGATTATTATTGTCACGTGTACCACGGTGAAGAAAGGTCCCGACCTCAAAACGTCACCCATCCATTTTCTCCAGAGATGCTGCCTGACCCACTGAGTTACTCCAGCATTGTGTGTTTATCTTTGGTATAAACCGGCACCTGCCGTTCTTCTTTGTTACAGTGAAAAACATTTGTTTGCATGCTATCCACTCAAAGGTTGTTCAGCAGTAGTTATGCTTCGAGTTGTACTGATCTGTGCAGTTCTCGGTAATAATTGCATGCTCCCCATAATATTCACTCTGTCAAGATGGAGGCTGAGGGAGCAGTTTTCCTGCTTTGGGGGTTTAGAACTAGAGCGAATATTCTCCAGGATTTGATTTGAGAATTAAGTGACAAAAGTTTAGGGGTAACATGAGGGGGAACTTCTTTACTCAGAGAGTGGTAGCTGTGTGGAATGAGCACTCCAGTGGAAGTGGTGGAGGAAGGTTCGATTTTATCATTTAAAAATAAATTGGATAGGTATATGGACGGGAAAGGAATGGAGGATTATGGTCTGAGTGCAGGTAGATGGGACTAGGTGAGAGTAAGTGTTCGGCACGGACTAGAAGGGCCGAGATGGCCTGTTTCCGTGTTGTAATTGTTATATGGTTATATAGTTATACTGGTCGACTCAGATTAGGAGGCATGACCTCTCCGAGAAAATTAAAGCATCTGTATATCCTGAAACCCATTGGTCATTTACCAAGTGCACATATTAATTACCTTATCCCTGCATAGATTCGGTATCAACCACTATTAATGAGAACTGGCATGTTCACATTTATAATTTGTGCAGATATGTATTGCAGGAAACACAGTAGATCAGGCAACACCCATGGAAAGAGAAACAGTTAATGCTTCAGTTGTACTTGTGGGAATCCTTTAGCAGAATTTAAAAAGAGAGGAAAAAAAAGATAGTTTGGGGAAGGTTATGGGTGGAACGATGGATATCTTTCTGACAGGGCGAACATGAAAAACACAAACAAGCACACCATGCTGTCATGACATCCTCTTGATAGAATGTTCCTTTAGCTTTTATCAGTGACCTTGTTCAACATTGTCATTTGGTTCTATGCTTTGCAAATTGCTGTATTATGCAAGCTGGAGCCCAATTACATCCTTACTTACCAGCTGTAACTTTCAACATTTTCTCTTCCTCCTTCTTTTTGCCCTTGCTTGGTACGATTCGAAAAAAGGTTCCGTCAATCATCAGCCGAGTTATCTAATCATGACTGTAGGACATGTCTACCTTCAGACACTGGTTTCTGCGTGTAATTCCCACACTGGTCAGCAGGAGACAAAAACAAGGAGAAAACTTGAGACAAACTGCCGGAGTAATCAGCAGGTCAGGCAGCAACTCCAGAGGACATGGATAGCCAGTACTTTGAGTCGGGGCCCTTCTGCAGAACCCTCTTCAGAGTCTGAAAAAGGGTTCCGGCCTGAAACCTTGCCGCTCGTGACCTTCAGAGACGCTGCCCGACCCGCTGAGTTACTCCAGCATTTTGCACAAGATTCCAGCATCTTCAGTCCCTTGCATCTCAAAGGGAACTTGACTGTGGTTTTCTCGACCAATGCATGGAAATCATTTACAGCGAGTCCATAAAATTCGGGTCTCAATCGTCCAAACCCTCATCCCTATGGCCAACACGGTCCAAGTGGAAAATGTTCGAAAAACACAACCGATTATCCAATATGTAAAACACTGATGTGGTTAGAGCTGCTATTTAAACCACTCCGGTAAAACCTTTGCATTAACTCATACTACATATTCAATATTTGCAGTGTTTTAGAATTTAATTTAAAATTCAAGCAACTACATCTCAGGTCAAAACGTATACACAGTTGCTAAGCACACGCTGATAATCCCCACTCCCCCTATTCCTTTCAAATATCCATTTAAGCAGCACAGCAAGAAGATGGTCAAGGCATTTTACAGGCTACCAAACAAAAATCTGATGCTGAACAAAACCAGAAGATATCAGCAAAGACGACAATAGGTGTGGTTAAAAGGAAGTTTTTTTGTTCCTCAAGGGAGCATCTTAAGAGAGTGAGTAGTGGAGAGACAGCCATAGACTAGGAATTAAAGAGCACAGAGGTTGAGGCAGAAAGCACAGCCAGCAACAGTAAGGCAATTAAATTCAGGGATATGCATGGTGCCAGAAATGGAAGAGCACAGAAATCGCAGTATGTTTATATGAGTGTAGACTCTGAGATAGGGAGGTTGGGAGTGTGGGGATGGGAAGGTCAGGAAAGGATTTAAAAACACGTGGCCAGTCAGTGCATACCCCAATATTGACGCCAATCTATGTACACATGGCAACCACCTTTGCATAGACATGGACCAGCCTGGACTTATACACTTCCTATCTAGCAGACTCCAAATTCCAAAAACCAATTACACAGCTCAGTAGTTAAAGCCATCGATTCATTTTCTCACCAAATACCTTTCCAATTCCCTCTTAATACTGAAGTTAACCGTTTCTGCTGTTTCCTCACCCAAGCATTCACTCTTCTTTGGAAGTTGTATCTGGCTGTAATCACATTCACTGCTAAACAGAATCTCAACAACATTGTGCAACTATGACTCAAGGTTTGAGTAATTGGAATAGACAAGGAATAACTTGTATTGCCTTCATTAATATAATCCAAGCAATATTGATTTGTCACAGTATGAGTGAATAGAACAGCGTTTCCTAACACTGTTGGAAAGCAGATAACGGTTGCCATTAACATTAATTTAAACATTTTGTAGAAATTTTTGCCCCGATCCAAGTTGATATCTTTTGGAAACTTTGTACAAAATAGGAACTTGATTGTGTATTATGTAAAGATTCTAGTGCTAGCTGGTATGTTTCTGAAATGTGCAATTGTTATGTCTTATTTTATGTACATAGGCCATAAGAATGATTTGTATAATGAAAAGACACCAAGATTTAAAATAGTTTATCAACTCAGTGATTATTATGTGTGTGTTTTTTTCTCTCCCCCCCCCCCCCCCCGAAGCCTTTGAGGAAATCGCCTGTTTATTGGAATTCAATAATACAAAAGAGAATGTGTACAAATTCGCACCATCTTAATTCATTTGCAAATTAAATTCTAGATTACAGAACTTGAGCCCTCCAACATTTTGTGCCATTTCCTCATATGAACTAATTCAGCGCTGGGACATCCTTACGCCTCGCCCATCCATAGGCCAAGTCCATAGAGCACCTTAAATCCTAGACAAGGTGCAGTAGGCCAGCTAATACCACCAGAATAATTATCTTTCCACAGCAGCTTTTGTCTGATGTCTCACGCTCCTGATCTCAAATATGGAAAGGGGAAGATAACACAATGCACTTTAGGATATAGGATGGGCTTTATCTTCAGAAAGGCACACTGGGCTGGTGAAGTCCGACAAAGCACTTGTTTCAGAGAACAATGCAGCACAGGATCAGGCCCTTCAGCCCACATTGTCTGACAAACATGATGCCAAGATAAACTAATCTCATCTGCCTGCATATGGTCCATATCCCTCCATTCCCTGCATACCCATGCACCTATCTAAAATCCACTTATGTATCTGCCTCCACCACCACTCCTGTAACTTGCCATTACAACAACCTCCAATTGCATGACATTCTTGTTTCCACTGTTTATTTGAAGATTTGTGTTCCCCACTTAGAAAATCCGATACCTCGAGGGAACCATTTTGGATGAAAGGAGATGGGGTGAGGAAAGATGAGAAAGAAAATACATATTTTGTAAATCTTACGGTAAATGCTACAATTTTAATTTTCTCCTAAATTCTTAATATTTTGTTCCTCCACTAGCTATATTTTATTCTGTAATACTTAGACTGCTGCAAAATAGTTCTGTACATTTATTTTTAAAGATAATCAAAGTAGAACTACCTCATACTTAAGCTTTTAATAGGACAGAACATCCTATGGCCTTAATCAAAAGGTCTTCAAAGAAACCAGTTTATATTGGAGGTTTCTAACAGGGCAAACACTGATCTCAAGGATATTTACATTACGGCATCAGACAATCACTTTCCAATGCTACGTCACAAATCAAAGTCAAAAATACATAACAAGTATAACAAGCAGGATGTTGGAAGAGAAATATTGGAGGCAAGGTTCAACAGCTGGCTTGGGGATATCTGGAAAAGAGGCAGCTATGAAAACAATAAAATTAGAAAGCAATTCGGCTCACAGCGCCTTAAATCAGTGCCAGCTCTAACAAACATTCCAGAAGATGAAAAAGTACATTTTGCACAGCAAGCTCCAATTCATCTGACAAAATCCTTTTTCAATACTCGACTGTGAGATGTTTTTAATGTGAAGGACAGAATCCCATTGTTCTGCACACACAAATAAAAAAACCCATTGTTGGTCCAACCTTGATGACACAGCGGCAGCTGCTTTGCCCAAATAAAACTGCCCGTTTAATGAATTTTAATGTCTAATTTGGTTTCTGGAGTGGGGGGGAAAGAGAAGACGAGTCAGGAATGTCATGGAATAATTCCCACTTCCAGGGATGACTGCAGCTCCAATAAAACTCCTCTCCAGAGCAGCAGTTGTATGAAGACAAGGAACTGCAGATGTATGAATCTCGAGCAAAACAAAACACAAAATGCCGGAGGAACTCAGCGGGTCAGGCAGCAGCGATGAAGAGAATGGATAGGCAAAGTTTTGGGTTGGGGTCCTTCTTTTACGTCATCTATGCATTCCCTCCAGATGCTGCCTGACCCGTTAAGTTACTCCAGCGTTGTGTTATACTTAACCAGTAACCCATTCCAGCTTCTGCAATTGCTCCACTATCAGCACACTTTTAGCTTGAGTACATGCCTTTTGAAAGCAAATAGACATCAACTTGCCAAAGCTTCCATAGCAGCATTGCCTCCCCCATCCTAGTTCTCCGACTAGTTGCGCT
Source organism: Malacoraja senta (assembly GCA_038087875.1). NCBI lineage: Eukaryota > Metazoa > Chordata > Chondrichthyes > Rajiformes > Rajidae > Malacoraja > Malacoraja senta. The sequence continues at coordinate 17,343,289 of CM075988.1, forward strand.
GTCCTTCTGATTAATGTTACTAATTGTAAGTCTCATTGTCACCTTCCCCTCAGCTAACAATGAACCATTCTACATTTTATTATCATCGTCTGCTTTGATCTGTCATTTTCACATCTTACCCCCTCCTTATCTCCAGACTCCCTGTTCCCTGATTCTCAGCCTGAAGGGGGGGGTCTCGACCTGAAACGTCACCCATTCCTTCACTCCAGAGATGCTGCCTGTCCCGCTGAGTTACTCCAGCATTTTGTGTCTACCTTGCCCAAACCAATGATCTCTAACAGCTAGAAAAATAAGGACGGAAGGACAACAGATGACGGGGAACACTGCAACTCAGAAATTCTTCTTTTCATCACACATCACCTTGATATACAAATACAATGCTGTTCCTTCATTGTACCAGGCATTCCTAACAACTAGATTTTAGGCACACCTTCACCACATAGACTAGACAGTTCCCATCTCCTTCAAGGGCTATTAAGATGCGTGCGATCTACACTCGCTTTGTCAATGGTGCCCGTAAAAACAGAAGACAAACACACCTTGGGGCTTCACCGACTGCCATGTGTTTGCTGGAATGTCTTCAACACTGAGAGAGCATCCACTGCCCAAAGGAAAAAACAATCACCAGGGTAGAGTCAAGGCCACTGGGTAAAGTACCTGGGAGACTGGGGAATGATCCTTATGTGGAGAAATAACCCCATCATCTGGAGTGGACAGAAGATAATTAGCAATATAAAAGTCCGATGATCCATCAACAAAATCTTCCACTAAGCTTGTGAAACAAAGCGTGCGTCTGCCCTTGTCTCAATCACGTTTAGATGTTAAAGGAATCATTAAAACGGTTTGCCAGATGTTGAACAGTCTGCCATTTGTCTCTGTAGTCGTGAACAGCAAGCGCTCAATTTAATGCAGAGGTTCCGAACCTGCACTGCGGCTTGGTGGAAACGTTGGACGTTGACAGAGTGAAGTGCCTGAGGACACTTTCCACAGCGCTGCCTCAGTGAAGAATGGCACATACAGATGCAAAGGTACAGGTAGCGTCGATATCCTGCCACTACTTCCCTCTTCACTCACCTTATGACTGTTTCTCAAGTGGCTTTTGCCATCTCTATGTGATCTATACACACACACACACACACACACATACAAACACAATAGAATCGCAAAATAAATGATAAAGGTAAATAATTCAGAAGGTGGTGGAGGCCAGGTCAATGGATATTTTTTAAGGCGGAGATTGATAGATTCTTGATTAGTACAGGTGTCAGGGGGTCATGGGGAGAAGGCAGGAGAATGGGGTTGAGAGGGAAAGATGGATCAGCCATGATTGAATGGCGGAGTAGACTAGATGGGCTGAATGGCCAAATTCTGCTCCTATAACTTATGAACTTATGATTCAAAACTATCACCAACTTTGGCGCAGGCCAAATGGTGATCGTCACTAATATCTCTACAACTCGTAAAGGGCCTGTCCCACTTTCACGACCTAATTCACGACCTTTTTTACTCATGGACATTTTTCATCAGGCTTGAAAAAACGCCCCGACCTACTTGATGCCATGAGTACCTACGACTAGCATCATGGCCTGCTACGACCTACCTATGACCTCCTACGATCTTGTGACGACCATGCTGCGAGTATGAGTCAAGAGCAAACTTGACAGAGGTCGTGAAAGTGGGACAGGCCCTTAACTTTTTAATCAAATGATTAAAAAGATTCTAGTTTTAAAAGGTTCTACAATACAATGACTAGTTATCACAGGGTGATAAAAGACCTTCTGTAATGACTGGTGGGTAGGAGATAGCGATTCATGTCCGTCCCTGTTTATTCTTAGAGGTTAGCACACACTACCCTTCAAAATTTCAACAAGGAGGTTCGCAATAAAAGACTCTGCTCATGAAGTTGGTTGGCATCATTATCTCCAGCAGTAACAGCAACTGATCTGCATGAATGGAACCACATCAATTGATTATAAAAAAAGTGTTTCTCTATATTCTCTCTGACAATCCGTAGAGAGTATTTCAGATCACCGTGCATTTTAATGTTCAGCAAAGGGAAATGTTGTGTCTAACCACCTACAATTTACAATATCATGATCCTTCTGTGTCTGTAGCAATGTAGGACAAGGACTGACGCTACACGTTAACCCTAGCCCTTGGGCCAGGGGTCAGCTGATGGAGATGGGGGGGGGCATCCATCCCAAGAGTGAAAAGGGCGAACCAGATTGGGGAGGGGCGGTGGAGGGACATTTTCAGATTATGAGTGTTGTTTTAAACATTTAATTACCAAAGGTCACCAAGGTTGAGTTCAGATTTGGGATGTCCAAATTATAACCATATAACCATATAACCATTACAGCACGGAAACAGGCCATCTCGGCCCTTCAAGTCCGTGCCGAACATTTTTTTTTTTTTTTTTTAATAATTTTTTTTTTGGGCCATACTTGGAACATTATGCCCCAAAATTACCTCAATAGTATCCATATAAAACATTAAAACAAACCCTCAAGGGAAAATTAGATATGATTAACCACCAGACCTAAACAGTCTGGTATTCGCAGCATACATGCGAATGCAGGAGAATGGGGTGAGGAAGGATACATAGATCAGCCTTGATTGAATGGCGTAGTAACTTGATGGGCCGAATGGCCTAATTCTGCTCCTGTCACTTATGACCTTATGATTATACAGTGAACCACGCATTTTTAATCTTTTTATTTTAACTTAGTCAACTCAAATACATCTTGAATTAAGAAACGCCTTTTGGCACCGGGGCCTTCATCAGTCAGGGAATGGCGTACAGATGTTAAGAAATGTTATATTATAGTTGTACAAAGCTTTGATGAGGCCATACTTGGAACATTTTGTTCACGTTTGGTCACCCTTCCATAAAAAAAGATGCCATTAAGTTTGAAAGGGTGCAGAGACGATTTATGAGGATGTTGTTGGTACAAGAGGGCCTGAGCTATAGGGAGAGATTTGGCAGACGAGGACTTTATTCCTTGGAGTGCAGGAGGCAGACGGATGATCTGATAGAAGTGTACAAAATCATGAGGGGATTAGATACGGTGAATACACAATGTATTTATCCCCAGGATAGTGGAATCAAGAACTAGAAGACATGGGTTTAAGGTGAAGGGAAACAATTTAGTATGAATCTTTTCCACACAGAGGGTGGTAGGTATATGGAATGAGTTGCCAGAAAAAAATATAGCTGAGGCAGGTAGAATAATAACATTGCAAAGATATTTGGAAAGCTAAATGGATAGGAACGGTTTGGATGAATATGGGCCGAACATGGTCAAATGGGAGTAGCTTAGATGGAGCAGCTTGGTTGGCATGGACGAGTTGGGCCAAAGGGCACATTTCCATGCTGTATGACTTTATAAGAGACAAGATTTAGAGAAATTTCAAGAGACTTGGAGATGGTTCTAGAGGGTCCATTCTTTGGAATCGTATTTATTGCTTTTGGTTTAGAGTGCAGCAGCACTTCCAACCATATCAGGGACATCTCACACACTGTGCACTGCTGCTTCCAATCAGCAATTAGATAAATAAAGTTTACTGCACTCAAAATATGGTGAACAACAATAAACAATAATTGTTTGTAAAAAAAAAAAAAAATCAAAAAATGCCCCAGGTGCTGGAAATCTGAAATAAAGAGAAAATGTGCTGGAAGTACTCAGCTGGTCAAGCAGCACCTGTGGCGAGTGAATCAGAGTTAATGTTTCGTGTTGATAATTCTTCATCACTCCAACACACCTATATTCGTCAGGTAGCTGAAACATGCAATGCCGGCCGCAAGACCCAGTAGAGGAGCAGAAGTGATGACCTGGCATAATATTGCCTTCAACATCATTTACAATATTTGCAGAACTCTGGTGTCAATTTAGTCCAAACGGCCAACATGCCACAAACTCATCCATCTATTCCCCACAATGTGGTTCCTTTCTCGTAACGCAAGCCGTTCATGTTGTTCGGTGCAGGCACAAGTCCAATTCCATCGTCCTCCATCTCTTCCTGCCCGATCGTCCAGGACCGGTCCATCACCGTGGTGTGGGGCAGAAAGGACAGCTGCTGTTTTTGTTGGTGTGTGCCCAGAACTTAATGCACTGAAGGGTAGGAGGGGGGTGAGGGAAAGAAGAGGAAATAATGCTTTTTAAAAAAGGGAGAGAGATTGCCAAATAAACGAGACATCTAGAGCTAGAATAAAGGTGCAAATGTCACATTGTACAAATCCCACTGCATATTCTGAAGACTTACTCAATTATCTGCAGGGACAGAAGTGGCTTGATCATTATAGTTTCCTTGGTGGATGGCGTGCGTTTTGTTTGGAGATGAAAGCAGTAACTGCGGGAAACTATTCTGTCAGCATGACCTTCTGGAAGGGATCATTAATAGCCTGCCAAGCTGGAGGCTGCCTGCATTGACCTAGATGGTCAGTTCCAACACACAACTTAAGTTCACGTACAAATCCTAGGTCAGATGCAAAATGCAATCAGTCGTATGAAGGGGAAGGAGCAAGATAATGAACAGAAGAGGCATCTCTGCCTTGGCCAGCCTCTGTAACCAAACTTCAAAGCCACAGGCAAGCCACCTCCTTAACCTGTTCAGTGCCACCCCCGAGTATACCGAGGTCAGTATACGGTATGGCAGTGAACAGGTTAACTTTAACAAGTACAAGACCGAACACTGCTGTACTGCAGTGAGGAGACTTATGGTAGGGAAGATAGTGACAGAATAGAACAGCGGTACAACTAATAGACGAGGAGGAATATATTTTAAACAGAGGGTAGTGAATCTGTGGGATTCATTGCCACAGACGGCTGTGGAGGCCAAGACATGGGGAATTTTTAAGGCGGAGATTGCTAGGTTCCTGATTTGCAAGAGTGTCAAAGGATACGGGGAAAATGCAGGAGCATGGGGTTGAGAGGGAAAAATACATCAGCCATGATTGAATGGCAGAGTAGACTCCATGGGCTGAATGGCCTAATTCTGTTCCTACGTCTAATGGTCTTGTAGTCTTACGTGGAGCTGCTGCCCCGCAGCATTAGCAGTGTGTTTGACTCTTAATTACTGTATGTTTATTTGTATTGTTGTTGTGTTGACATGCCTGTAAATCTGCACCGCGAGAATATAATTGTTCCTTTCCCAGAACACATGACAATTAAACACTCTTGACCCGTGGCTTTCTTTCACCGTATCTATTGATTATTTATGTTGCTGGATAGTGAAATATTTCACACCAAAAAATTAATTACATTTTTTTTACCAAGCTTTATAAAACGTGCAATTTATGGGTTGTTGTGGAGCAACCCAAAGCAATTTAGTTTGATTTTGTTTATTGTCACGTGTACCGAGGTACAGTGAAAAGCTTTTGTTGCGTGCTAACCAGTCAGCGGAAAGACTATAATGGTTACAATCGAGCCATCCACAGTGTACATATACATGATAAAGGGAATAACATGAACAATGTTTAGTGCTAGATAAAGTCCAGTATAGTATGAGGGTCTCCAATGGGTTAGATGATACTGCTATCTGCTAATACTGCTATTTGGTCTGCTCCATAGATCATAAGTGATAGGAGTAGAATTAGGCCATTTGGTCCATCAAGTCTACTCCACCATTCAATCATGGCTAATCTATCTCCCCATCCTAACCCCATTTTCCTGCCTTCTCCCCATAACCTCCGACACCTGTACTAATCAAGAATCTAGCGATCTCTGCCTTAAATATTTCCACTGACTTGGCCTCCACAGCCTTCTGCGGCAAAGGATTCCACAGATTCATCACCCTCTGACTAAAGAAATTCCTCCTAATCTTCCTAAAAGAACGTCCTTTAATTCTGGGGCCATGACCTCTAGTCGTAGACTCTCCCTCTAGTGGAAACATCCTCTCCACATCCACTCTATCCAAGCCTTTCATTATTCTGTACATTTCATTGAGGTCATTCTCATTCTTCTAAACTCCAGCGAATATAGGCCCAGTGCCGTCAAACGCTCCTATGTTAACCTACTCATTCCAGGGATCATTCATGTAAACCTCCTCTGGACATTCCCTAGAGCTGCACATCCTTCCTCAGATATGGTGCCCAAAATTTATCACAAGATGTTGATAGGATGGTTCAGTTGCCTGATAACAGCTGGGAAGAAACTGTTCCTGAATCTGGAGGTGTGCGTTTTCACACTTCTGTACCCCTTGCCTGATGGGAGAGGGGAGAAGAGGGAGTGACCGGGGTGAGACTGGTCCCTGAGGCTTGGTGGCCTTGCCGAGTTAGCGTGATGGAGTCACTGGAAGGGAGGCTGAAGAAGGGTCTCAACCTGAAACATCGCCATTCCTTCTATCCAGAGATGGTGTCGGGCCTGTTGAGTTACTCCACGATTTGGAGTCTATCTTCAATGGAAGGGAGGTTGGTTTGTGTGATGGTCTGGGCTGCATCCACAATTCTCTGCAATTTCTTGCAGTCTTGGATGGAGCTGTTCCCCAACCATGCAGTGATACATCCCGATAAAATGCATTCTACGGCGCATCTGTAGAAGTTGGTGAGAGTTGTTGGGGACATGCCAAATTTCCTAAGCCTTCTAAGGAAATCATTTATGGCCATTATAAGCTACTTATGGCCATTTGAAAGGTGGTCATGGTTGTAACACTTGAAATGTGACATACCATTTGTGCAAACAAACTCCCACAAAGAGCAACAATGTTTGAGAAACACCGATTCATAATGGCCTGGATTCTTTGGTGATCTTCCCTGTTGCTCTTCTACATATCCAACTGTGCAGACAGAATCTCGATTAAATATTTTAATCAGAAAGATATCACATCCTATAGTGCACCACTCCCTTGGTGCCCCCCCCCCCCCCCCCCCCGAGGTGTTAGCCTAGAGTTTTGCGCTCTAGTCTCCGATTAAGATGTCAAGGGTGGTAGCAAGTGCATCGCAGCTGATAGAACAGAGAGAGTCCAGATTGCTTCATTGTCAAATGTATCGACAATGCAACCATGAAACTCTTACTTGCAGCAGCTTTACAGGACTGTATAGACACAGAGAACACTGCAACACGAGAACAGACCCTTCACCCACAATGTCTGTGCCAAACATGATGCCAGGTTAAACTAATCTCCTCTGCCTGCATATGATCCCAACCCCTCCATTCCCTGCACAGCCACGTGCCTGTCTAGAAGCCTCTAAAAAGCCACCACCATTCCTCCTTCCACCACTGCACCTGGTTGCACATTCCAGACACCTCTCTGTGTAAGAAAACTTGCCCCGCGCATAAAAGTGAAAGATCAGTGTACCGACTGACAGGAGAATATGGGACCCTCACCTCTTTGTGGACAATGTGGGAACAGGCCATTTGATGCACTTCACCCACTGGCACCACCTTCTGACACATCAAACACAGTCGGGGGCTCCCAGGTACCTGAGGTCAGAGAAACACTATTCACGTTAACGCCAACGGGAATACTCGCCAATTAGAATATTTTAAAATTAAATTGTTTAGACCAAGACATGAAAATAAGGCAAGTGTGAACCAGCCGAGTTATATTTAAATGCTCTTAAAACCCCACTAATGTTAACAATATAACAGCATATTAGCATGTCAGATCAGTGTCTATCTATTTTGTGTGATTCGCAGCCATATCCGTGCTATTTTAACTGGAGAGTTATAGTATGTACAGCTAAGCCACAGTAAATCGACAAACAAAACAATTCTTCATATCACTTCACCAAACATAAACTTAGACCCATGGCTCTCCCAACTGATTATCAAGCATGCAACTCTGCAAGTATCTGGAAAGTAATACACTAACTGCTGGAGCAACTTAGCTGGCAACATCTGCCTGACCCACTGAATTTTAGTTTTAGTTTTGGGGATACAATGTGGAAACAGGCCCTTCAGACCACCGATTTCACGCCCACCAACAATCACGCATACACTAATTCTATCCTACACAATAGAGGCAATTTAAAGGAGCCAATTAACCTATAAACCTGCACGTCTTTGGGATGTTGGAGGAAACCGGAGCACCCGGAGAAAACCCATGCGGTCACAGGGCGAACGTGCAAACTCCATACAGATAGCACACATGGTCAGGATCGAACCCGGCTCTCTGGCACTCTGAGGCAGCAACTCTACCGCTGCGCCACTGTGCCACCCTCCAGCATTTTGTGTTTTGCTAAAGATTTCAGCATCTTGCAATTCCTTGTATCTCTGGAAAGTAACGTACTACAGACTTGAAGTTACAACCAGGTGTAGAGTAGCCAACACAAAAAATATCTCTGTAAAGATGGTGAATTCACTAACCAGCGCAGGTCTCTCTTGGTATGAAGGCAGAGGTCCACTTTTACCTTTGGGCATGGCCATGTAAGGAGCGGTCTGAGCAGCAGCTGGTGGGAAGTGCCCAGGCATGCATACAGAGACTCGAGGGGGGGCCGAAGGCAGACACTGCAGAGGGGGACGAAAATACACTTTAACGAGATTCATCAGTATCAGAAAAAGTTTTTTAGAGCAAACATTTAAGCTTCTGCACTTTCTCAATAAATCAATACTTCACATTTTCTTGAAAGGATTCGTATGCTAACACTATTGTATATGACTGGGTAATTCTACTATCAGTCCAGCTGATGGAACCAAGTGAAACACACTATTACTGCCAAACTATCTAGCAATCTTTGCATCGGAAAAAGTTGCTGCAATTTTGTCTGTTTCCTCTGGTCACTAAATGGACCATTTTCCGAGTAACTGATCTTGTTGCCAGAGGCATTAACCAAATGCTGTGAGCACACACATAATCCATGCCTTGCATCAAACTTCCTGTTCTCAGTCAGACATATCATGTATCTGTACACTATAAATGGCTCGATTGTAATCATGTATTGTCTTTCCGCTGACTGCATAGCACGCAACAAAAGCTTTTCACTGTACCTCGGTACACATAAGTAAGTTTATTGGCCTAATATTCACATACAAGGAATTTGCCTTGGTGCTCCACCCACAAGTAACAACATGACATACAGTGACAGTTACGAATGTATCAGAAAACACTAAACATTAATAATAATAAAACATTAATGATAAAACGCCATGATCAAGCATGTGAACCAACAAAATACCCTACCAAAGGGAGGTTACAGATTTTTGGCTGTTGAGTAGAGCTACTACTCATGGATAAAAACTGTTTTTATGTCTGGCTGTGGCAGCTTTGACAGTCCGGAGTCGCCTTCCAGAGGGAAGTGATTCAAAGAGTTTGTGGCCAGGGTGAGAGGGGTCAGAGATGATCTTGCCCGCTCGCTTCCTGGCCCTTGCAGTGTACAGTTCATCAATGAACTAAGCAATAACAATAAACTGAACACTCTGAAATAGTCCTCAGGATGCGAGCCATCACCAATTGCTTCATGACAGCATCACCCTCAGACTATCTTTGATCGGACATTACTGCACTTTATCTTGCACTAAACATCATTCAAGTTATTCCCTTCATCATGTATTTGTACACTGTGGATGGCTCGATTGGAATCATGTATTGTCTTTCCGCTGACTGTTAGCACTCAACAAAAGCGTTTCAGTACCTTGGTACACGTGACAATAAACTAAACACAAACTTTTAATGACAGCAGCAGCTCTGGCCCAACTATCTAGAAAGTAGGTCCAATTTAATGCACATCAGAGTCTCATATTGATCAGAAAATATCTTGTTAAGGTACTAATTGCTGGTGTGTGTTTTGGACTCTTGCTCTGAAGGTTACCTGGCCTGGATCACCGAGACATTCGGCTACATGCTGGATTAGTTCCTCCACCGAGAGGCCAGCAATAGTCCCACGTGAAGTCTTTATCCGCTGTAGGATGTGCATCAGCTGCAGTCTGGTGACAATGGCAAATAGTTAGTTATAGGGCAGCACCATGGCGCAGTGGTAAAGTTGCTGCCTGGCAGCGCCAGAGACCCGGGTTCGATCCTGACTACGGGTGCTGTCTGTATGGAGTTTGTATTTTCTCCCTGTGACCACCTGGGTTTTTTCTGGGAGCTCCGGTTTCTTCCCAGACGTACACTAATTGGCTTGGTAAAATTGTAAACTGTCCCTAGTGTGCATAGGATAGTATTAGTGTGTGGGGATCACTGGTCGGCGTAGACTCGGTGGGCCAAATGGCCCGTTTTTGCGCTCTATCTCTAAACTAAAACTAAGAATTATGTAGCCTTCATGAAATAGAGGGAAGACTTTTCATCCCATCAAGGTCTACGTAGCCACAGAGAACAATTCTCATTCCTGACTAAGTCTCCTTGTAGAGTAACATAGGAGAATATGTGCAGGAGTAGGTGACTTGGCCTATCAGGCCTACCCCACCATTCAATATGATCGTGTATGATCTGTCCCAAACCTCCTCGCCTCTTCCCCATTGCTTGGATTCCTTAATCTTTCAAACTTTTTTCTAAACTTCCTATTTAAACACCCCTATAATCTAACCTCCACAGTTATCCTATGTCACGATACAGGAGACTTAGTCAGGAATGAGAATTCTCTGCAGCAAAGAACTACAGAGATTCGCCACCTTAGCCAGAAGTTGTTCCAACACACATCAGTTTTAAATGACCACCATATAATTTTGCATTAATATCCCCTCTCCAATCAGCTCTTCCCCCATCTACACAGTCGGGGCATTTTAAAGTGGTACTCAACCAGCAAACCCCAGGAGTCTTTGGAAATGGGAGGAAAACAGTGCATTTGGGATACAGCACCAAAAGTCAAAGCAATGACATGCAAACTCCACACAGTCAGTACTGGAGGTCTGGATCGATCTCTGTCCACTAGTGTGAGGAAGCATTCTACTTAGAGCCATAGTCATCGAATCAGTCAAAATGCATAGAAACAGGCCCTTCAGCCCAACTTGCTCATGCCGACGGAAATGCCCACTGACATTAGTCCCACCTGCCTGCGTTTGGCCCAAATACCTCGAAGCCTTTTGTATTCATGCAAGTGTCCAAATGTCTTTTAAATGTTCTTATAGTACCTGCCTCAACTACCTCCTATTGAATGTGTAAGAAAGAACTGCAGATGCTGGTTTAAGTCGGGACCGTTCTTCAGTCCGAAGAAAGGTCTCGACATGAAACATCGCCCATTCCTTCTCTCCAGAGATGCTGCCTCACCCGCTGAATTACTCCAGCATTTTGTGTCTACCTACCTCCTATTAAATCTTTCTCCCCGCATTTAAACCTATGTCCTCTGGTTCTTAATTCGCCTACTTTGGGTAAAATACTATGCATTCATCCTTTCTATTCCCATCATGATCTTATGCACCTCTATAAGATCACCCCCACATCGTCCTGCGCTCCAAGGGATAATGTCCTAGCCTGCCCAACCTCCCCCGATAGCTCAGGCCCTCAAGTCCAAGCAACATCCTCGTAAATCTTCTCTGCATTCCTTCTTGCTTCACAACATCTTTCCTACAGCAGAGTGATGAAAACTGAACACAATGCTCCAAATGCAGCCTCACCAACATATTGTACAACTAGCTTTCTACTTCCGTGCCACTGTCCAACCTGTTGCACCTCTGTTGGACAATCACTTCCGCCCTCAAGTCCTGCACCCACCCTCCCATTAAACACTGTAATTTTCCATGGTTAAAGTTGGCAGATTGCAAAATAGAGTCTGCACTGCCTGAGGAAAACACTCAGAGGGAGAGAAGATGACATACAAATCTCCGTGAAGGTCGCTGCCACTTAAGATACAATGAAAATTGCCAGTGAGCCAGAACAAACTTCAGATTCGAGCCGAACATACCTGCTGCAGTGTGGAAACTTTAACTCCAGTTTGTCGAAGAGTTTTTCCAGTTTGGAGGCCGGGTTGACAACCGGTGGAGTGCCGCGAGTGTTAACTCCCGCCGGAGGCCCCAAGCCTGGCGGAAACCTTGGAGCAGGCGGAAGGTGCGGCGGGTAAAAGGCAACCGGGGGAAACGCTGCCAAAGGAGGCATGCTACTGGGGAAATAGGGAGGCAGCGTGGGAGAGGGATGCCAGTTTGCTTGGGACAGTAGATCAGGCTGCAGGTTAAAAGGAAAAACACAAAGAATTAAGAATTGGGTTGAGGTAGTCGAGAGTCAAGAGTGTTTTATTGTCATTTGTCTCAAAAACAATGAAATTCTTACTTGCAGCAGCACAACAGAATATGTAAACATAGTACACCGTAAACAATATACTAAACAAGATAAACTGTTCAATGTGTGTGTATATATATATATATCTATATATATCTATATCTATATCTATATATATCTATCTATATATCTATATCTATACACACACATATATACTCACACACGCCCATATTCGTACACTTAAAAACAAACACCAATAATTGTGCAATAATGGTTTATGTAGTTCAGAGGTTATTTGAGGTTGTAGTGTTTAATAGCCTGATGGCTGGAGGGAAGAAGCCGTTCCTGAACCTGGACGTTACAGTTTTCAGCCTCCCATACCTCCTTCCCGATGGCAGCGGTGAAATGAACAAAGAAATAGAGAACAGAGAAATAGAACAGAGTTGGCAATGATACAAACCTATTATTCAAGTAATTAAACTGGAACTTAAAAGAAAGCTCGTCACAGTGCCAATAATTGCAAAACTAATTGAATCGTCATTAAAATCCTTCTGATTTACCCTTGTGCTTGAGGGGAGGAAATCTGTCCTGGGGCTCCTTAGTTCATGGGCACTCAGTTGCAGACAATAAACCCTGTCATTACCAGTGATTCCACAAACCCTGAACAGAAGGCATAAATCCAAGGACGCTCTTGATTGCAACTACACTTGTCAATAGTAGCACATGGGATAAGATCAGAGCATACTTGGTCAAATTGCTGCAGCATACTTCAGAGTAATGGCCTTTTAAATGGGATAACGTTCAGTAAAATAGAGGACCTGGGAATTTCAGAAGCAGTCTGATCTGAGTTTATAATAGAAAACCAGAAGAATCACTGAGGAAATGCAAGCCAATGTTTTTGTGATGTAACGAGCTAGATGTGTGGTATGGAAATGATTGATCCAATGGAAATAAATAGCATGAGTCTATGTTGCCTGGAGTATAAGAGAGGAAAAGGGGACATTGAAATATAAAATACAATTCTTACGAGGGCCTCAATGGCGAGAGACAGTTCTGCCTGGCTGGACAGTGTGGAGATATGGGACACTGCTTGATGTGAGATGGGCTAATTATAACTGGCGTGCGGAGAAGTGTGATTTTATACAGAGGGTTAAGAATCTTTGGAATTCGCTACTCCAGAGATCTGGATCTTTGAAGTGTTAAGTATCTTCCAGACCAAAATCAATGGATTTTTGAACAAGGAAAATAATCATATTGGCAGAGGAAAGAGTCCAGGCACTACTTTACTGAATGGAATAGAAGGCTCATGGGGTTGGATAATGCAGTCCTTGATAAATGGTTACAGAAATTATTATTTCCTTTGTTCCCTGAATTAACACATACTTATCAAATTGATCCTGTCACCATTTTAATGGATTACTTATTTTGGACAAATGACTGCTATAGAGAAAGAGAATTTCAATCAGTACAAAAGAATACAGAAGATTGCTGACTATCAGATACCACCGTTTGATGGGGAAACTATTGATTTTTAGTTAATGAGACGAACAATAGCATCATTGTGGTTAGTCACCAGACCAGCAGGCAGAATTTTTGATGACTGATCCCGAGACACAGGTTCAAATCTCACCACGGTAGCTGGGGAGTTTGAAATTTAAGCAATTACATCAATTAGTAATTTTAAAGTAAAACATCAGGTCTCTCGGACAGCAATCATGAAACAATCAGATTCCCATCATCTGGTCTGTCCTACATGTGACTTCAGATCTTAACTGCCTTCTCAAACTAAGGGGGATTAAATGCCCGCGCCACCCACATCCCTTGAGTGACTAAATAAAAGATATTGTTCAGTATTAGCTTCCTAACGATTACCTCTGCAGGAGGTGGTGGCAGTGGTGGCAGCTGTATGAGCGGAAGACTGTTCAGTTTTGCACCATTCCTGATCATCCGAATGTGATCCTCATATTGTTTCTGTGTGCAGGATATACAATTACAAATTGTTTTAAAAAAAAAGATCTTTGTAGCTACATGGCACCATTTGCAACCCAAAGCGCGTGACAGTCAAAGTAGTGCTCTTGAGGTTCAACGTAGAGAAACAACAGTGAATACACACATTGCAAGCTCCTACAAAGAGTGAGACAATGATCATGTCATATCCTATTTCAAGTTCAAGTGAGTTTATTGTCATGTGTCCCTGATAGGACAATCAAATTCTTGCTTTGCTTCAGCACACAGAATATAGTAGGCATTTACTACAAAACAGATCAGTGTGTCCATATACCATTATATAAATGGTATATATTTATTATATTTATTGGTGATAGAGGAATAAATATTGACCAAGATACAAGGGAAAGATCTTCAGTCACCTGGAGGATGGAGGGGAGATACCACCTCATAAGACCACAAGACAAAGGAGTGGAATTAGGCCATTTGGCCCATCAAGTCTACTCTGCCATTTAACTGTGGCTGATCTATTTTCCCCCTCAACCCTATTCTCCTGCCTCCTCCCCGTAACCTTTGACGCCCTTCCTAATCAAGAGCATATCAATCTCCATTTTAAAAATACCCAATGAATTGGCCTCCGCAGCCGTCTGTGGCATTTTATCCAAATTACAGCAGGCCTGACTGAGTCACACACTGTCAGCGCGTTAGTCAGGATTCTGTGTTCCCGACTTCATTGGAACCTGTGGCCCAAGGTGACGAGAGAGAGTCCCACTAAGCCACGACTGACACCAACTAAACACAGAAAGCAAATGCAAAGCACAAAGTGCTGGAGGAATCCAGCGTGTCCGGCAGTATCTGCGGAGGAAACGGACATGTGATGTTTCAGGTCAGGACCCTTGTTCAGACCGAAATGTCATCTGTCCGTTTCCTCCGCAGATGCTGCCTGACCTGCTGAGTTCCTCGAGCACTTGGTGTTTTGCTCAAGGTTGCACCATCTGCAGTTGCTCGTGTCTCCACAGAGAACCATGTGCTCTGTGGCCATCTTGCAATATTCCGCACACTGGTGCAATAACCCAGGCTGCAGGTTTCTCAGCAAGTTCCACAAGAAAGCCATCAGCCTGGCCCCAAGACAAAGAGGCAATCTGCGATAAATCTGATCGGGAAGATTGTTCTTACAGGAAATACTCCCCATCTGGTGGCCAGATGATGTATTTACCAAACAAACAGCTTGGCTTTGGGACAAATTAGCATACTTGGGGAAGGAGAGGAAAGAAAATCCAGAAAACCACGAGCGCAGGAAATTTGTGACAAAAAGAACTGCTGAAAATATAGAGCAAAGTCATCCACACTTCAAAAGAGAACGATAATCTCTCGAGAGCCAGGTGAATGTCTGATATGTTAACTACATGTGAAGTCTACTGATCAAAAGGATAAAAGAACCACAGATAAAATGAACCAAGATAACCTGAAAAACTGATTTTGAAACCCTTGTCATTGTGAAGGGGCCTAGCCTAACCGTATACCTAATCCTTGCCACAGTTTCCTTTGGAGTTTTAAATGACCATCTATTAATATTAACTAATCTTTTGTACCTTAGTATTTCAGGAAGACTGCGTTGTTCCTCTCTCTCCATCCCTCCCCCATACTAGTTCTCCCACAAGTTTCACCATTCTCCTGATTAATTTTTCTGATTGTATGGCTTGTTTTCACCTTTCCCCAGCTAACAATGAACCATTCTACATTTCCTTGATCAACATCTGCATTGAGCTGTCGTTTTCACACTCACCCTTCCATATCTCTAGTCTCCCTCTTCCCTGACTCAGTCTGAAGAAGGGTCTCAACCAAAAACCATTCCTTCTCTCCAGAGATGCTGCCTGTCCCGCTGAGTCACTCCAGCATTTTGTGTCTATCTTCGGTGTTAACCAGCATCTGCAGTTCCTTCCTACACAGATTGTAGCTACTCTCTCACCTCCCCTGATCTAGTGCCACAGACAATAGACAATAGGTGCAGGAGTAGGCCATTCGGCCCTTTGAGCCAGCACCGCCACCGCCATTATAGGGCTTACTCCTTATTCTTAAACTGTGGCCCCTATTTTTGGACTCCCCCAACATCGGGAACATATTTCCTGCCTCTAGCATGTCCAAACCCTTAACAATCTTATATGTTTCAACGAGATACCCTTTCATCCTTCTAAACTCCAGAGTGTACAAGCACAGCTGCTCCATTCTCTCAGCATATGACAGTCCCGCCATCCCGGGAATTAACCTTGTAAACCTACGCTGCACTCACTCAAAAGCAAGAATGTCCTTCCTCAAATTAGGTTTTGTCAAACAGCTTTTGTCAAAAGGCAGCGTTACCTGGGCAGATGTTCAGTTTGCATACAAACACCTGTTTCGGGCCACTTGCCCAATTTTACAGCCACTGGCCCACAAACCCTTGACAGCTCGGCCGCCATCTCAGTCTCACCTTTATATTCTCCGTTTGAACCTGGATGTCATTCAATCTTCTATGCCATTCCCGTGCAAGATTAGAACTTCCTGTCTGAGGCCTAACAAACAAAAATAAAAGATTCCACAAGATCTCAGTGCACAGAAAAATCCCGCATGTGCTGAAGTCTATGAAAAGTTAACAGTCAAGCATGGGTGAAACAAAAAGCATTGTTCCTTAGTCAGACCGATCCAAAAGTAATTATGGTATCGTGTTCTTGCCTGGTGCCAAAAAGGGATTTTTTCTCAAATTTAACCTCGTTTGATTTCATGCTGCCTTTGAAATTGGCTGAAGGACACAAATGAAATGAGAACTATTCATCTTGGAGCTGGTCTGTCAATAAAGCCCTTCAGCTTTCACAGAATGCTGGCCTGATGAACGGGCTGTATTTACTCCACGTCCTTCTGACCGTTCGATGAAAGCGCCGCGCAGTTGGGCAAGGATGAAATAAATTGGTGAGAGAGAGAGAAAAAAAAACTTCAAAGCTAATAGACTCTGACCTTAAGTTGAAAATCTGCAGTTCTGCCTCATTAGCTGCCTGTTCCAACATCATAACTGCAATTTCTCTCTTGCTCTCCAGAGACTGAACCTGCAATAGTTTAAGCATTAACGATCTGCAAAACAGAGAACTGGACATTTAATTCTCCTTCAACTTGGGGCGACAAATGTTACCAGCAAGCCCAACATTTATTGCCCATCCCCATTGCCCTCAAGGTGGTGATGTTGAGCCACATGGTGAAGATAGGTCATGTGGAGTTAAATGGGGACCCAGCAAAGACCTGAGGTTTTACCAAGATCCATAAAGAGGAATTTCGAAGAGTACACAAAGTTAGTTCACTTACATGAATCTGGATTACGCATTAATGGGTGAAAACACAGTTTGCTAACTTTATTGTTTTATTATGGAATGAAGAGAGAGTGCAAGAAACAAAAAACAAAGTGAAAGGAAGCAGGAAAGTCTTTGGTTTAACATCTCGGCCAAAAGTATCACTTTTGACACCGAAATACTTCCTTGTTCGTCTAATTCCTCGTACGTTTGAGGAGATTCATCATATCGCCAATATTCTTTTGAACTTGTATGGTGGAGAGCACTCTGACTGGTTGCGTTCTCATCTGGCTACCATCAAGGTGGTGGTACAGGAGCAAGAGGACCATTGCCTCCAGGCTCAAGAACCACCCCTGCTGAATCATACTCTAGACAGTGCACTATTAAGGATGCACCATGTACTCCGGCTTACACTCTCCCGGCCTGCTCTACTTGCATACTGATCATTTATTCTATACCTATTTCTTGTGCAGTTCCGTTTAATGTGCCTTTAAAGCTGCAGCAAGTAAGAATTTTATGGTTCTGGTCCCAGTACAAATGACAATTATACACTCTTGACTCAGTACTGCACAGGAATGTTAACCTTAATTCAAACAATACAGTTTACTTACAGTCAGATCTTAAAGATGTATTTAATCTCCCACCCCCCCCCCCACCAAAAAAAAAATCACATCTAGGCTTGTTTACTGCCTGCCTTTCTTAAGACTGAAATCAAATACCACTAAGTTCAGACCCCAGGAGATGTTATTATTTTGGATTGTGTTATGCAGGATAGCAGGCAGTAAATGCAAGTGTAAAAGCCCTCTATACTGACAGAATACCCAAACCCCTGAACATACAATAAAGACATGGACCTCAGCTTTCAATGCACGTTCTGTCTCTTCCAAGATGTTCTTGTTGAGCTTGTTATGCTGAAGCCGCAGTTTCGCCAAATCCTCATTCAGCATCTCCCTGCAATAACAAGCCAGCCAGGATTAAAATGCAATTTGCAAGGAAATAGATTGCAGTTACCAACGACTCGGGCTTCCTTCCAGATTCAGATCATTTTAGCAAGCATCCAACATTATGATTAAAAATCCCATGAAACATCAGATTGACTAGTCCCATTGGTGTCCCCCATATATTTACAATACAAAAATACAAAAAAACACAAACGTCAGGCATCTGGAGCACGACCAGAGCACACACACTGAGAGAGATTGCTGTGGATTGCGTTGACTTGTGCCAGCGGATCAACACAAAACACTTTGCTGACAGATTAACACAAAA
Source organism: Malacoraja senta (assembly GCA_038087875.1). Taxonomy (NCBI): domain Eukaryota; kingdom Metazoa; phylum Chordata; class Chondrichthyes; order Rajiformes; family Rajidae; genus Malacoraja; species Malacoraja senta. The sequence goes on from CM075988.1 coordinate 17,361,906, forward strand.
GGAGTCCATCTGTTCACCATCCCAGAGCTCCACAATGACTCCATAGAGCATGGAAACAAGCTCTTCAGGCCAACCTACCAAGATGCCCCATTTACACTAGGCCCACCTGTCCGCATTTGGCCCATATCTCTCCAAATTCTTTCCAATCCATGTACCTGTCCAAATGACTTTTAAACATTGTTATAGTACCTGCCTCAACTATCTCCTCTTGCAGCTTGTTCCATGTACCCACCACCCTCTGGATGAAAACATTGCCCCTCAGGTTCCTCATGATCTTATACACCTCTATCAGGTCACCCCTCCAACTGTCCTGCCAACATTACAACTCTTAATGTGGCATATGAGCCACACCCACAACTGTATGTTAATTGGTAATATGTTTTTGTGGCCATTGTCACATGGGTCACAGCAGTACACTGACTGGGTTGCATAATCATAGGGCTCTTGGAACTAAAAACGTTGGTCTCAAGTAAAGAATATGCGGCAAGGACTTACTTTTTATCTGTATTATTGCTTGTCAGGATGGCAACCAGGTTCCCCTTCTCTTCTTGTTCCTTCATCAGTCTAGAACAGAAAGACGCATTAAACCAACACGATTGGCATCTTTGTAAGAAATAACTGCAGGTGCTGGTATAAACCGAAGATAGACACAAAAATCTGGAGTAACTCAGCGGGACAGGCAGCTTCTCTGGAGAGAAGGAATGGGTGACGTTTCAGGTCAAGACCCTTCCTCAGACTGGTTAGGGATAAGGGAAACGAGAGATATAGATGGTGATGTGGAGAGATAAAGAACAATGAATGAAAGATATGTAAAAAGGTAATGATGAATAAGGAAATAGGCCATTGTTAGCTCCGATTGGCATCTGGGTTGGCATGGACAAGTTGGACGAAGGGCCTGTTTCATACTGTACGAAGCCAGGAGAAAGATTTCAGTAGGGAAGAAATTGAACTTTTTTTTTGCCTTCCATCACAGTGAGGAATATGGAGGAGTCACTGTGGTGGATGTTCACGTTAAAAAGTATTTTGTGTGTTCCATTGCTTTTTTATTTGTATGACTGACTTCGCAAATGTTGACTTCCTCATATGTTGCAAAACATACTTGGCTAATAAAGTATCATTGTATTGTATTGTATTGTATTGTATCAATCTGTGATGGATTTGGGGAGTGTTATGCAAACTACAAAGGTTAATTTCCTTGAGCTAACAGCCCGAAACGTTGCCCATCTCCTTTGCTCCATAGATGCTGCCTCACCTGCTGAGTTTCTCCAGCATTTTTGTCTACCTTCGATTTTCCAGCATCTGCAGTTCCTTCTTAAACAATAATTCCTCTGTGTCGGGTTTATGAAAGAGAATTTTCAATTATTTATTTGGGAAAGAAAACTCCAAGATTTCAATGCCTGCAAACGCTACAGTGAAAAAGATTTCGCTTTGTCTGCACGGTCCTCTCAAGGACAGCACAAACGGGTTTGCAAAGCTTTCTTTGTGCACTTCGAACCACAGGAGTTGAGGATTTAAAAAAAAAAGAATTGAAGTGGGAGGAAAGAATAAACGGCAGGGCTTCCTGCTACTGGTTGAAATTCATACAGAAAATGTGGTAGGATTTTAGCTTCAGGTTTCCTCACATCTCCTAAAGATTCAAAGAATAATGAAACAAAATTGGTTCAATGCTTCAATGGCATTTTATTGTCACATGTGCCTAGCTACAGTGAAATTACTTCCTTGCACACAGCCAGTAAAATGATTACTATATATGGTCACAGTCATACTCGAGTACAGGGGTGTAGGAATAGTAGATTACACTGAGATAGCACACAAGAGTCGCCACGTTTCCAGCGCCATTTTATATAATTCAAGTCCAATTGCCACAAAAGGATGTGGAGAGGATGTTTCCAATAGTGGGAGAGTCTAGGACCAGAGCCCACAGCCTCAGAATAAAAGGACAGACCTTTAGAAAGAAGGGGAGGAATTTCTTTAGTCAGAGGGTGGCGAATCTGTGGAATACATTGCCACAGAAGGCTGTGGAGGTTGGCAATAGATATTTTTTTAAGGTGGGAATTGATAGGCTCTTGATTTGTACGGGTGTCAGGGGTTACGGGGAGAGGGCAGGAGAATGGGGTTGCGAGGGAAAAATAGATCAGCCATGATTGAATGGCTGAGTAGACTTGATGGGCCGAATGGCCTAATTGTGCTCCCATGACTGATGAAAAGCTCAGGTCAGGCAGCATCTGTGGATTGGTACTGCCGATGGGTCGCAGACCTGAAATGTTGACTGATTCCCTTTCCTCAGATGCAGTCTGTGTTGCTGCGATTTTCTACATGTTTCCATTTTTCTTTCAGATATCCAGCATTTGCAATGTTTTTTTGATTTTGCAAGAATTGCACATTATTTAAACAAAAGTCAAAATTATAACATAAAATGCTGGAGTAACTCAGCGGTTCAGGCTGAACCCCTGGAAAGTATGGATAGGTGACGTTTCAGGTCGGGACCCTTCTTCAGACTGTAGGAACTCAGGAGGTCAGGTAGCATCCCTGAAGAAGGGTTCCGACCCGAAACGTAAGCTATCCATGTTCTCTAGCAATGTTGCCTGACCTGCAGATGGGGATGGGTTTAATTTGGCATCATTTGGCACAGACACTGTGGGCCGAAGGGCCTGTTGCACTCTATCTTCTATGTCAAATGGAATCATCAGAAAGCCATTTTTATAAAGGAGGACTGCAAGGCTGCCAAGAAGAAAAATGAATGAATGAGTTGAAATGCAACTGTAGAAGTAAAACAGGATGAGCCTCCAAGAGTAATGTTTCCTGCAACCAACTTTGGTAATTATTATCTGCCCCCTAAGTAGGGATCAATGTATAGAATAAGCATCTAGGTGGAACAATGAAGCTAAAAACCATGGAAACATTTAAGCAACAATTCGCTGCTGCAATTGGGAAAGGGACATTGGCATCCTTCTGCATGAACATTACCATCTTTCTGGATTTGTATATAAAATAAGATAGTGTGTAGACAGTCAGAATCGTTTTTCCCCCAGGTTGGAAATAGCCAACACCAGAGGGAGTAACTATAAGGTGAGAGGGTGAAAGTTTAATGGAGTTGTCCGGGTCTTTTTTGAAATAATATGTACAGAGATAGTGGGAGCCTGTAATGTACTGTCAGGAGTGGCGGAGGCAGATACAACAGGGGTGTTTAAGAGGCTTTTAGATTAGCACATGTCGTGCAGGGAATAGAGGGATATGGACCGTATACAGGCAGATGTGATCAGTTTGGCTTGGCATCATGTTCGGCACAGACATTGTGGGCCAAAGGGCCCGTTCCTCCATGTTCGAACAGACATGGGAGCAAAGGACCGTTACTGCCCTGTGCATCATCAATGGCAAGTTTGGATTATATTCCATGCAGATTTTTCCATCCCGACTCTAGTGTAAAACGATAATATTAAAAATGTACTCGCACTGGGACTTAGATGCGGTGTGACAGGTAGCTACAAGAATCTGTGAAGCATTGCTTTAAAGATCAACCCCAGGGAAAGAAAGCAGCAGCAGGAATTCTTCTGAATGTCGGTCAAGACTTTTCAGCTTAAAACTTGTTCGTGCTAACAGATGCCAGCTGACAAAAAGGACTCAAGCTAATTTTGATGAAGCCACATGATACATTTTCAAAATATACATCCCACAGTTTTCCTATTAATGTATCTGGCAGTTTCATAAATTACTTTAATATCCTGGTCTCAAATGCCTTGTTTCATCTTTTTACCCTCTGCAATAGAAATACTGCTTGCATTTGGCTTCAAATGCGAACATTTAACATTCCAAGTCAATTTTCCCAATTATAACATCGCGCCACACCATTTTGTTTGCGTGGAATTGTTCGCAAATTAACCACATATATATATATAATTTTTAATATAAGATTACTCGTACTCAGCACATGGACTTTGCTGGGAAAGGCAGTCTTTGTCATTAATTCTGACTTGCTCTTATTGCACCAAGTGCTGGAGTATCTAACTTGCCCTTATCTCAGAAGCCACAGATATTGAAGCAGAGATGGAGATCTCCTGCGTTGTCTGTATGTAAGCATAGATCAGCAAATCCTGATCCTCTGTCTTTAAAATACTTTCTTTTCAAGTACTTATCCAGCTTGCCTTGGCTTGCTGGGACTAAACTTCCCTGGATGTGCATTCTATCTATATTCTGATCCCCTGCATAAAATACGTTCCTCATTGTTGACTCTTTTATCAATCACCTTCATCTTATGTCCATTGATTCTTTATCCTTCCATCAACAGAAACAATTTGTCTCCATTTACTGTCTAAATCCTCGACAAGTTTAAAAACCTCCATCAGACCCTTTCTCAATTGTCACTATTCTTGGAATAAATCTGACTTCTCTAAAGTACCTATGTTCCAAAGTCTCTAATCTCTGGTATTGTTTTAGTAAAGCTCATTTTCACATTGGTCCTGAAGTACGCTGCCAAAATTTGGCCACATTTGAACCCCTGAGAGGTTCTTTACCCCAGACCTGTGACCCCATGCATTGTTTTTTTTTAAATTTAAACTAGAGGAATAACTCCCCTGCCACTTATTCTCCATTCCTGTACCATTTTACCATTCTACAAGGCCGGTAAGAGAGGGTGCGGGGTCTGGCCTAACACGCCTGGGGGAGGTCGGCTGGGGGAGGTACCCCCAGGGCACAAAGGTGGACGGGCGAGGAGAGGGACATTGGTTCGCTGGTCGTTCCACACATCCAAGGATTGGAGGCCCTGCAGCAGCCTGGGACTTGCCTAGGTCGGGCATCGCTCATAAGACCTAGAGTGCGGACTGGACTTTGAAAATGGCTCCAAAACCTGGCCCCTCTTGCATGCGGGCTCTGCAGACTATTTCTGTACGCTTCGGTAATCGGGGATTATGCTTAGGTACGGCAATACTTTACTGGTCCGTATGTAAGAAAATAATTTCACTGTGCGTTTGCACATGAGACAATAAAAGCGCCACTGAACCAATCATTTTGCTTACTTTTCCAACCAACATGTACCATCTTGCATCCTCTTACTGTAACTTTCAGCTGGAACTTATCCACCCATTTCAACAACCTGTCCATAACCCCTTGCTTACTAGTTATTAATTATCATGACTTCCACTTCCATAATATCTGAAAATTCTGCCTCATAATTTGCGGCGGGTGTCAGGGTTTATGGAGAGAAGGCAGGAGAATGGGGTTGAGGGAGAGATAGATCAGCCATGATTGAATGGCGGAGTAGACATGTCGGGCCGAATGGCCTAATTCTTCTCCTAGAACTTATGAACTTACCCTAGGCTAAGGCACAAACTGGTTTTTTTTTTAACATAATCCTGGTGTTGACAGCGGAGGAACAATGAACATTTAGCTACATTCCAGAGTTGGTCACTCGACTAATTTTCCACCTGTGCTCTTGTAGCCACTCTCATTTCACCCATTTGAAACCCAGATGTCAAGTCTATTATGCAAAATTTTACTTAATATCTTATAAAACCTAGTACGGTGACTATAAGTCAGTGCCTTGTAGCCTGCAGACCCATTGCAGGAAGGCATGGGTTTGGAGTCACATACGTTACAGACCAGGTTTACTTCCAGGTTTAGACTTTGTGAGGGGCTATGGGGAGAAGATACTGGGCCTGTACTCGCTGCAGTTTAGAAGAATGAGGGAGGACCTCATTGAAACATACAGAATTGTGAAAGGCTTGGATAGAGTGGATGTGGAGAGGATGTTTCCACTAGTGGGAGAGTCTAAAACTAGGTCATAGCCTCAGAAATAAAAGAACTTTTAGTAAGGAGATGAGGAGAAATTTCTTTAGTCAGAGGGTGGTGAATCTGTGAAATTCTGTCCCACAGAAGGCTGTAGAGGTCAAGTCAGTGGATATTTTTAAGGCCGAGATAGTTCGATTTTTGATTAGTACAGGTGTAGAAGGGAGGAGAATGGGGAGAAGGCAGGAGAATGGGGTTAGGAGAGATAGATCAGCCATGATTGAATGGTGGAGTAGACCTGATGGGCCAAATGGCCTAATTCTGCCCCTATCACTTACGACCTCATGACTTGGAGTCACATATGCTACAGAGCAGATCTGGGTTTGGAGTCATCAATGCAACAGACCAGGTCAGCACAGCCAATTACTTTTCCCAAAAGGATGTCTATGCACCTGGTGGGATTTTAAATTACACTCCAGAAGTTTCACAGCGCCAACTTGTTAATATTAGATTTAATTAACCAAATGTAAAATCCTCAGCTGGTGGTTTTGAAACAAAGTGCCCCGTCAATCCTCCACTAGTCGAGAAACTAATTTAAAAAAAATCAAAATCACTGCAAATGTACAAAATCTGAAATATAAACAGAAAGCTCATTTAAACACTCAGCGGGTCTGAGATTATCTACATCGAACAAAATACAGCATAGGAACAGGCCCTTCAGCCCACTATGTCTGCAGTGACCATGGTACCAATCTAGCAAATTCCTTCTCCCCACACGTTGAACAATACAGCATGGCAAGGGGGCCTTTGCCCCATGTTTTTGTTTTACATGACGCCACTTCCTTCTGTATAATCAGTGTCCCACTACGCCTGCCTGTGCAAATGTTGGTCTAAATGCCTCTCAAATGTTTCGATCATATCTGGTTGTACCACCTCACCTGGCAAAGCGTTCCAAGCACTTACCACACTCTGTGTAAAAAAAAAATCTTGCCACATAAATCTACAAGTTTTCCACCCTTTCCCATTAAAACATTCCCCATGCATTTGGCATTTCCACCTTTGGATAAATACTATCCCTAATACATAGATAGTTTTGGAGTGTCACAGTGATACAGTGTGGAAACAGGCCCTTCGGCCCAACTTGCCCACACCGGCCAACATGTCCCAGCTACACTGGTCCCACCTGCCTGCGCTTGGTCCATATCCACCCAAACCTGTCCCTATCCATGTACCTGTCTAACTGTTTCTTAAACGTTGGGATAGTCCCAGCCTCAACTACCTCCTCTGGCAGCTTGTTCCATACTCCCACCACCTTTTGTGTGAAAATGTTCCCCCTCAGATTCCTATTAAATCTTTTCCCCTTCACCTTGAACCTAATGTCCTCTGGTACTTGGTTCCCCTACTCTGGGCAAGAGACTCTGTGCATCTACCTGATCTATTCCTCTCATGATACGTCCATTATTTTCCAAATGCAAGCAAATCCTGCCCCTACAAAATATTTGCAATAAATTCCCGAACAGTGATGCAAAGCTCACAGGCTTATAATTAACAATTTTGTCGCTTAAACAAAAGAATAACATTAGCTAATCTCTAGTCTTCTGGATCGATGCTATAGCCTGGGACTGGATGTCAAGTATCCCGACAGGTTTCGGGAGGATGCTATTAGCTCGAGACAGACAGAGCAAAATGGCGGAGCCAGGGGGACAAAGGAGTGCAGTGAAAATGGTCACATCATTGACATCTGGTGGGAGCAGGGCTGAAGGTAACTTCACGGCTAAGGCAGTACGGCGTTGAGAAGATAAGGTGCCTGGAACGGACATATTGCAAAATAACTCTCCAATGAGAAGGAGATACGAACAGGCAACATAATTAAGAACTCCCTAGACTGATAAGGAATGAAGATGTGTTTTGTTTATTCAGCCCTTGGAGGAGCGACAGCTTGAAATGATTGACTGTAAAGCCATGAGAGCCTTGGGTTAGAACAAAGGCTTCCTTTAGGAGATTGAAGGAAAATTAGGAATAAAGAAGGGCGGTCCGAGACATCTGCAACGACAACCTGGGGACAACCATCGCAAGAAGGAGGGACCCGAGTCCGAAGCTCAGGGAAGACTACCCCCTACCAACAGAGTGAATCTGGCCAATTCATTCAAACGGGTAATATCTGGCTCAAGTCATGAGTTTTGTGATTTAGCTTAAGAAGTTGAAATAGTAAAGTAAATGAGAAGTTATTAGAAGTCAATTGTTTGCATGCATGTTTAAAGTTACTCGAGTGTTAATAAAGATTAAGTTGTACTGAACTGAACTTAAACCTTGGTTTAGAGTCTTTTGTTCGACACTTCAGTTGGTGCCCTGTAGAGGTAATAGGGTCAACAATGCCCATGACTAAAGAGGATATAAAGATCTCTGTCAAGGTTGCTGCAATCATCTCCCTTGCTTGTCTCAGTATCCTGTTATAGGTAGCATCAGACACAAGAGAAGTCTGTGGAATGAGAAATATGTTTCAGATCAAATGCCGTCCATCTGAACGTTCTGACAAGGGTCTTGGATTGGAATTGTTGAGTGCTTCTCTTTCCACAGACGCCATCTGACCTGCTGAGCAGTTCCAATCAAAAAATAAAGCTGCCTCCATTTTGGGTGCATTAAAAATATACTGTTCCATTTACTGAAACAGGGGCGCAACGGTAGAGTTGCTGCCTTAGAACACCAGAGATCCTAACTACAGGTGCTATCTGTACGTTCTCCCTGTGACCGTGTGGGATTTCTCCGGCTGCTCCGGTTTTCACCCACACTCCAAAGACGTACTTGTTTGTTGATTGGGTTCGGTAAAGATTATACATTATCCTTACTGTGTAGGATAGTGCTAGTGTGATCACTGGTTGGCGCAATCTCGGTGGGCCGAAGGGCCTATTTCCGCGCTGTATCTCTGAACTAAAAGGTTTATTACCGCTTCCCATTCTCGTAGAGTCTCTCAACTTCATTCTTCAGCTCCTGTTCTTTTTGAGCAAATTCTCTCTTTTCCTTTTCGGACTTCTTCTTCAGCTCCTCCAGTTTTACCTTCATCTCCTTGATCTGCTTAACGTTCTCCTGCAAGTTTTGGTGATAGATCGAAAAGGTAATTCGAATTGCCGTCACACAACTTGCCAGCCGCGGAAAGAGGAACAATACTGCTAATCTTCCCAAAAGAAGCTTCATTTTACAGCAATTTCATGTAATGGAACATTTTAATTTAAATTGTAAATGCTAAAGGCACTATCAGTAATCAACTTCAAACAGTTACCATGCTCAAGAGCATGAGCCAAATTAACATCAACGGCACGACAGCCTTGGGGATTACATGTTGAATAGCGAATGTTAATTCAGCACCACCAAATTAAGTTCAGCCACTTAACTAATGGTGTACTTTTATTCCAGAGAGAATTGCAAAATGCTTCCACAGTTTTAGGGAAACATCCTGTGGTTTGTTTCAGTTTAGTTTGTTGTCACGCGTACCGAGGTACAGTGAAAAGCCTATGTTGCATGCTAACCAGTCAGCAGAAAGACAATACATGATTACAATCGAGCCATTTATAGTGTATAGATGCATGATAAGGGAATAACGTTTAGTGCAAGGTAAAGCCAGCAAAGTCCAATCAAAGATAGTCCGAGGGTCACCAAAGAGGTAGATAGTCATTCAGCAGTGCTCTCTGGTAGTGGTAGGATGATTCAGTTGCCTGAATTATGGAATTATCCTGGGTATGAAATGGGATTGCGAGAAAGAAGAATTAGGTTAAACAGTTCTTCCTAGGACAGCACAAATTAAAAAAAATAATAATAATAATAAAAACAGTCCAACTCAAGAGTCATACAGCATGGAAACTAGCATTTATTTCAAGAGGGCTTGTATACAAAAACAGGGATGTAATGTTGAGGCTCTATAAGGCACTGGTAAAGCCGCATTTGAAATACTGTGAGCAATTTTGGGCACCATATCTGAGGAATGATGTGCTGGCTCTGGAGAGGGTCCAGAGGAGGTGGTGAATCTGTGGAATTTTTGCCACAGAAGGCTGTGGAGGCTGTCAGTGGATATTTTTAAGGCAGAAATAGATAGATTCTTGATTAGTACAGGTGTCAGAGAATATGGGGAGAAGGCGGGAGAATGGGGTTAGGAGGGAGAGATAGAACAGCCATGATTGAATGGCAGAGTAGACTTGATGGGCCGAATGGCCTTATTTTACTCCTATCACTTATGTTCTTATGACTTATGAAACAGACCCTTCGGCCCAACTTGCCCACACTCACTAATTGCCCCATCTATACTGGTCCCACCTGGGTGGAGCAAAGTAGGGAGAGTAAAATAGGATTTGTGTAAATGGACTCAGGATCACCCAACGCCTGTTTCCCTGCTGTATGAACTTATGGAAGTTCAAAAGTGCTATTCCCAAAGATAATAGGTAGCCCATTTTAAGATATTTGGTCTTTATTCTTGGGATGTGGTCACCATTGATTGCCCATCTCCAGGTATTGGTACGGGCTATTCCAAAAACGTCACGTATCCATGTTCTCCAGAGACACTGCCTGACCCATTGAGCCACTCCAGCACTGTGTCCGTGGCTATCCACACTGGACACTCGCACCACACACACACACATTGGACCCATTCCGCACCACTCATTTAATGCACCTTCTCTATTCAGAGGAATCTCTCAGTCACCGACATTGAAAATGCTTATTCTGGTTTAATTTATACTAAAACCATTGTATACAGGAAAATATCTACCGAGGTTGCCAAACAGTAGCTCATGGAGAGAACTCAAAAAATCACATCCAAAACCTTTCGATGACAACAAAGTTTATGTTTGTTCTGCCACCCAGTTATAGGTCATGTTGTCTCAAATCCATGAGCCGTAAGGCTGCTCTAATGCCAGCTGTTGTTGACTCTGTTGAACCAGGCTGCATCTTCACTCTAAATCACTTGGTGCCAACTCAAATATTTGGTACAAACATGCTAATTCAAGGACAATTCTTGCTCAAGTAATATTCGGGATAGTTTTTTGATTAATTGAATAAAATTGATTGAAAGTTAGAGCAGGGACACAGGCCCATCGGCCCACTGAGTGCAGATGACCATTGATCACCCATCCACACTAGTTCTATGTTATCCCACTTTCTCATTCACTGCCTACATGTTAGGGGCATTTACAGAGGCCAATTAATCCAAAAACCTATGGGATGTGGGAGGAAATCAGAGGACCCGGAGAAAACCCATGTCGTCATAGGGTGAACGCGCAAACTCCACACAGACAGCACCTGATGCCAGGATGGACCTGGATCTCTAGTGCTGCGAGGCAGTAGCTCTACCTGCTGCACCACTGTTTTACTTTGATTGGACCCGTAAATTTATGTCAGGTAAATGCAGAAGTACTATGCCTACGAACAGTGGGAAATACATGCTATGCTCCATTAGTTAAGTAAGCCTATTTTGTTATTTTGGGAAGTGGCCAACATTTATTATTGACCTCTCGGTTCTGGTTTGGCAACTTTTTGCACAGCCAGTGTGATGCATAATACTGTTGGGAATAAGCTAGAGAAATTTGGACAATCACAATGAAGAACAGAAAGGTATATTTCCCAGCTCCTAACAAGGCATAACCTGGAAACAATGTTTCATGGCCTTGTCTACCTTTCAGGTGGTGCTAATTACGTCTGGCATGGGCTGTCTACTTTGTGTTTGTCAAGACCCTAGTTACCGAAACGTTGGTCCCACTCCATATTTCCTTCACTCCATAGATGCTGCTGCACCCGCTGAGTTTCTCCAGCACTTTTGTCTACCTTTGATTTTCCAGCATCTGCAGTTCCTTCTTCAAAACCAAACTGGCTTCATTCCTCACATAACAATGGTGATTTCACTTGCTGCAAAAGTACTTTCTAGGCTGCAAAGCATTTTGGAAATGACCATGGATGAGAACGGTAAATGCAAGTCACTTTTTCTTCCTACGTACAGTTACCTGGTAGATGTTCTCCTCTTCCTCCTGCTGCTCTTGAAGGTGACGGACTTTGACCTGGAGCTGGTTCTCCACCTGTATCTGTCGATCCAACACCTCCTGGTACTTGTCCTTCAGGACCTCCCGTTCAGTCGCCACTTCATTCTGAAGCAACACACCAGGCAAGATTAAAACATTAATAAATAAAAGCAACGACTTCACATGTACCGAGAAAATCCTGCCTTCAACGTGCCAGCATTAATGCAGACTGGTTTCAGAGAGCAAACCTGCAAATTAGGTCAATTGATAACGATTCGACCCCGAGCTGGAAGCTCAAGGTTGGCTACTGTCCTTGTTTATTTTCTAAATTTGGACGGCACAGTGGCACAGCTGGAAGAGCTGCCACCTCACAGCGCCAGAGACCCGGGTTCAATCCTGACCTCGGGTGTTTGTGTGTGGAGTTTGCACATTCACCATGCGATTGCTTGGGTTTTCTCCAGATGCTCCAGTTTCGACCCACATCCCATGACATGCAAATCTGAAAATTAATTAACCTCTGATAATTGTCCCTACGGCGTAGGAGGTGGGATAACATCGAATGGATGTGGTGGATCATGTCCATTCTGTCAATGGCCTCCACCATGTTGATGTTGAGGGACTCAATGATGGTAATTTCTGAATTTCCCCGAGGGGATCAATAAAGTATTTATTATTATTATTATTATTAATGCACTGAATGTCAGTGGTAATGTTGGAGATGACCATTGCCAGGCACAATTGTGGCACAGATGTTACTTGCCACTTATACTGTATAGGTTTGGCTGCAAGTTAAAGTGGGTGGCTTCATTTATGTCATAAGGTCATAAGTGATTAAAAAAAAAAATTAATAAGTGATAGGAGCAGAATTAGGCTATTCGGCCCATCAAGTCTACTCCACCATTCAATCATGGCTGATCTGTCTCTCCCTCTTAACCCCATTCTCCTGCCTTATCCCCATAACCCCTCATGCCTGGGAATTGTTGGCTGTTCACTAGTTGAATATCTCCTCTTCTGATGGAATTCACCAATAAGTTGGCTTTGGGAGTCCATTTCCCAACTAGTTCTTCAATTTCAGTTCTTACCAAAAAAGTTCAGAATATTAAAAAAAAACGGTTACCTCTCTCAGCAAACTAAATGACCATCTAAATGCATTTTAGACCCAGTGGTGAACAGAACAGATAGTGCCAGAGCTTTAATCAGTCCTTGGAGAACAAAAGATGTGGAAACAAGAATTGCAGAACTGTACTCGTCAGCACCAGAGTTAACAGCTCGACAACAATACACACTTACCATGTACCTCTCAATGTCCTGATTAGTACTGACCTCTGCATCCACAGTAAAACAATCAGTCTGAAATGGAAAAGACTTGGCTTAGGTTCCAGTTCCAAGCAGATTCAAGAAAATATACAAAAAAAGTTTGATACTATTATATAATTAACATCACAAACCATGTGCTTGGGGAATCAAGAATGTACAGAATGTACTTTCTGGAGCATGAGCACTGATAATTATTTTTACATTCAAACAACTGCATTCTCCAACATAAGCAAGCCAAGTAATTGAAGATCCAATGGAAAGGACTCAATATATAATATATAAATAAAACCATTAAGATATGTGCTACACTGCAGGAATCACAGCCAAAAGCTTACACACAGGGAAGACCATGAACAAATATTGGGTAGACAAAAATGCTGGAGGAACTCAGCGGGTGAGCAGCATCTATGGAGACGCTGCCTCACCCGCTGAGTTCCTCCAGCATTTTTGTCTACCTTTGATTTTTCCAGCATCTGCAGTTCTTTCTTAAACATGAACTAATATTAGATAGCCCACATAATCTGTCCAGTTATGGTTGGAAAGAAAAGTTAAAAAGGGCAGGTCATGGAGTCATGCAGCACGGAAACAGGCCCTTCGGCCCATCTCCTCCACGTTGACCAAGCGTTAGAGAACTGATTTACATTTCCAAAAGGGTTAAAACAATGGAACACCGACAAGGAGATGAATTTTTGCTTTTCAAAGAAGAAATTGATAAATATTTGAAGGCTTCTTTTGGTTAAAACATAAAACTATGAATGGACGATAATTGGACATGTTAAAACCACAGAAGCAAGCAAATCAAAAACAATTATGATTGTGAAACCATTTGGTTCATTGCTTCTGCCTCTACCATTTTTTTTTCAGGCTGTGAATTCCAGATCCCTTTTACCATCTACCTACACATGACACAGCCTGTTGGTCTCTCAGCACTATTTTAGGCAAGCCATGGACACTCAGCATAGCTGTGCATTCCAGGTCCCAATTACCATCCACTGGGCATAATACAAAATATTTCTTCATGCCTCCTCTCATCCTTCCATTAATTATTTTCAATTCATTTCCAGGTTTTTTTACTCCTCTGCTCAGGCAGATGAGTCCTTCCTATTTTCTCTATCCAGGTCCCTCTGCCCCCTCAAACCTCTGTTTGATGAAGCTACCTTAACTTATCCAACTATACTCCAAAGAAACATAAAAACATAGAAAATAGGTGCAGGAGGGAGGAGGCCATTTGGCCCTTCGAGCCAGCACCGCCATTCATTGTGATCATGGCTGATCGTCCCCTATCAATAACCCGTGCCTGCCTTCTCCCCATATCCCTTGACTCCACTAGCCCCTGGAGCTCTATCTAACTCTCTCTTAAATCCATCCAGTGATTTGGCCTCCACTGCACTCTGTGGCAGGGAATTCCATAAATTCACAACTCTCCGGGTGAAAACGTTTTTTCTCACCTCAGTCTTAAATGACCTCCCCTTTATTCTAAGACTGTGGCCCCTGGTTCTGATAGAAACATAGAAAATAGGTGCAGGAGGAGGCCATAATAGGTGCAGGAGCAGGCCATAATAGGTGCAGGAGGAGGCCATGCAATCCATGGCTGCAACATTCAAGTCCTAGCAGCATCCTAGTTCTCTCAGAACCCTACCCAGGTCATCTCAAGCCTCCTGTAATGAACTCACCAGAATTGCCGTCAATACTTAAGCTGTGGCCAAACTAATACTCCACATAACCAACAGCTCTGGCGTAAACCTCATTTCTCATATACACTCTTCTTCAGCTAATGAAGAAAGACTTCATGTGTTTTTAACCACCGTACTAACCAGTCTTGCCACTCTAATAATCTATGGACATACTCTCTCAGATCCCTCTGTTCCATCGCATCACATTGTGTCCTGTCAGTTACTGTCTGTTTGCGTACCATTCGCACCGTGCCAAATACAGCACCTCACCTTGTCCTGGATTAAATTCCATTTGCCATCCTTCCACCCGGCGACCCAGACCATCGAGATCCTCCTGCAGTCTGATGACTTACCACACTCTCATGGCCAATTTTTATACCGTCTGCAAACTTATCGAGCTCTTTTTATGTGTGTTTTAAGACTAATACGGGTCAAGGAAAGCGAGGAAATGAATACAGTATAAACCTATGAAACCCCACTTCCTTAACATGGCTTCTGTCATAATTCCTATCGATCATTGCCCTTGGTTTCATGCCACGGACTCATTTCTGGCTCTGCTTTGGATCCCAGAGGCTTTAACTATTTTTTTGACCAATTTGCCTTGTCAAATCCTTGCCGAGATTTACAAAGATTATGACAAATGTACTGCACTCATTGATTTTTTCTTTTAAAGGAAGGCTAAGCAGATTAGTCAGACAAGATCTCCCCTCCACAATGCTGACTATCCCAATTAAACTGGTGCTATTCTAAATTAAGGTACATTTTTTTACTTGGAACAATCATTTGTCCACCATCACATTTAACTAAATACCCATACTTGGTTTATGCCTTTTTCACAGTCACTTTGAGATCTTATTCGTACCTGGGCTAATTCAAGTAACTAAACCAAACCAGCACTGACCAAAGAATGAGTGTAATGGTCTCAGTCTTGGTTTATGGGCCCGAAAGCAACATCTGAAAGATGTTGCCTCCAGCAGTGTAGCACTCCTTCAGTATCACACCAAGAATTTTGGTCTTGGCTTCAAGCTGATGACCTATAGACTGGACATCTTTCCACTGAACTATCCCCAGACGTTTCAGGTCTGACGCTCTAGGTGATGCAAGCAACACCAACAAAGCCATGATACCACAGCCAATTCCATCCATAATGATGTCCAGACCGAACAATGAACCTCTACTCCACCTATCATTATATCACGTAAGCATGACTCCACTAGGGCTTGTGCAAAAGATCTACCCGTTTGGAATAACCATGCTTTGTAACAAAGCCTCTGGAGACCTGGTAACTTCCTGGTGTTTCTGGAGATACTGGGTCAATTCTGAGAGCTTTCAAACATAGACGCAACCCAGAACCCTCCACGCCTGTTTATATTCTTGCAGGGCCCTACCTGCACTGCAGAATCTTCTAATGACTTCAAGGGTGGCAACTCTTTTGAGAGACTGCATATTGTGTCAGGACCTCCACCTGGTTTCTCTTCGCGTTGTGCTTTTGCCATTCCTTCTTCATCAGCTGGCACCGTGCCAGTGCTCCGCCCATCTGCATATTGCACGTAGCCACCAGAATGCCCACACGATTCATCAGCAAACGGTTTAGGGATCTGGCCCTCCAATGCATCGAGCAGCCAGCCCTGCTCTGGATAGTTTGACATGTCCGGAGGCACGTTTTCGCCACCATCAATGTAATATGGCACAGACGGTTGGTCTCCAAGCTCTGATTCGGGGAAACCATAAACAGCCAGAATTTCTGGGGTACAACAGGCCAGTGCGTCCTCTGCTTCATTGTCTGAGTTAGACATATAGATGTCATCATCCTGTGCAGGTGAACCTGGAGTAGTGAACACTGCAACGTCCAAGTCTGCACTGGGTGGCTGCTGATCAACGTCCAAGTCTGCACTGGGTGGTTGCTGATCAATGTCCAAGTCTGCACTGGGTGGTTGCTGATCAATGTCCAAGTCTGCACTGGGTGGTTGCTGATCAATGTCCAAGTCTGCACTGGGTGGTTGCTGATCAATGTCCAAGTCTGCACTGGGTGGTTGCTGATCAATGTCCAAATCTGCACTGGGTGGTTGCTGATCAATGTCCAAGTCTGCACTGGGTGGCTGCTGATCAGATGGAGAGGAGTTGGAGTCACTGGAGAAAAATAAATAATGCAAAGGTTACATGGATACATTTGATATCATTGTAATGTCAGATTAATTGGATGATGCATCAAAATTGAATTTCTAATTCATTCACAACCGAAACGAAGTCAAGCACTGAAATCAAATGCCATTATTGAAATAATTTAAGGAAGATTGAAGTTGCCCTTTTCATCATCTGAGTAACTGCCTGACTCTCAGTCAGGTTATTAAACTAAATTCTAAAACAAAATGCTTAGTTAAGTTATGCGCACTTACCTTTGAAGGCATCATAAGCAGAATAGCTGAATGAAACATGTTCATCAGCCCCCTCATTTGTTTCAGAAGGCGCAAAGGTGAAGCCTCATTCCACACAGACTTGCCCAACACTCAAGCAGTGCCCTAGTGCGTTACGTTGCCAGAGGTGCTGTCTCTCAGGTAAGATGGTAAATTGAGCCTTCTCGTGCTGCTGGACCCAGAGGAATTTGTGGTCATTTGAAAAGGTGGTTCACTCACCTTTTGTGTAGGAAAGAACTGCAGATGCTGGGTAAGATGAAGACAGACAAAAAATGCTGGAGTAACTCAGTGGGACAGGCAGCATCTCTCTCTCGAGAAGGATTGGGTGACGCTTCGGGTCTGCAGAAGGGTCTCGACCCAAAACGTCACCCATTCCTTCTCTCCAGAGATGCTGCCTGTCCCGCTGAGTTACTCCAGCATTTGGTGTCCATCTCCCTCCTTTTCTCCTAGCTGACATTTAACCCCTAGGCACACAAAGTGCTGCAGTCACTCAGCGGGTTAGGCAGCATCTCTATTGAGATTATTCCTGACCCGCTGAGTTACGCCAGTGCTTTGTGTCCTTGTGTAAACCAGCATCTGTAGTTCCTTGTTTCTATATTTAACCCCCCAATTGATACACCCAAAACCAAGTCTCCAATCATTTTCACATTGCTATTTATGAGAGCCAGCAGTGCAAAAACAGGGACCACATTTGCTTCCCTATTAATGCATCTCTGCGGTGTGAAGGATAGTATGGGTAGTTCTCCTATAAAATGTAATTCCTCAACATGAATTGGATTTAACATGCGTGATGAATAGGGGAACACTATTTGCATAATGCAGGTCGAATTCGTGATTTCGATCGGAACTTAAAAGTTACTTTGGAAGTTGGCAAGCAGAATAAAAGCTGTCCTGGATTTAACCAGTGCAAGGGACAGAAACCTGCTTCCATGTAACCCCCGTGCAGTAATCAGACACCATTGACTGTTAAGAACACAAGTTGCTATTTCAATTGCGGGTGACTATTGATAATGACAAGCAATCGCTTGTGCAAAGATACACAATAGAACAATGTATCACACACTCTTTGGTATTTTTAGCTTGCAGAAACAAAATAAACTTACAGTCTACTCTCATTACAGACCTCTTTCTTATGATTTTGGTTATTGTGGATAGAGTGGCCGCTAGGTGGCAGCAATAGGCAAGCACTATATAACACCATCAATTTAGAAAGAATTCTATGTACCACTTTCATTGTTTATATGAACCTCTTTCCAAATACATTACAATCCACGATGGAGTATGTGAAACACGGCAGAGCTTGGCTTAATTATCATGTTTTCAGTATCTATTCTATTTTTTATAAACTACTTTAGATGTAACACTAAAAATATATGCACTAACATCCCCTTACTCAGTTATAATGGGCAATCTGCAAGAACGGGCACCATCCCCCCCTCCCGGTCGATTATAACGGAGGTTTTCTGATTTACTATCGAAAAGACTTATTTTGAAAATTCTGTGGGAAAATTAATTTTGTTATTGCAAGTGTGAAATTCTCTAACCCACTTTCCCCCAATTGTCATATAACATGATTTTTCCACAACATGAGGTCTCTAAGGAATACAACTATCGCCTTGCATCAGAACTACCTGTATATAAATGCTTTTTTTTTTTTAATTAGAAAATGGAATGCATACGTTGGAAACCATTTACCGTGGCAGAAAAAGGTGCAAGATTATTTGCGAGTACCTTAGTGTAGGGGTTTCAAGTGCTGCATCACAGCCCATAGTTGCAACGCTCCTGGTCTCTGCAGGTACATCAGTGCATGAGGTATCATCAATCTGTCCTCCATTTTCTAAGCTCGGGGCAGCAGATGTCACCTCAGGTCTTTCTTCAGAATCCAAGACTTCTACAGGCTCCATGTATTAGAAACAGGGTACTGCAGGCTAGACAAGTTCCACAAATTTGATTACACTCATTTTTCTCAAAGAAAAACTGTTTTTGTTAAGTTCTTTCTCACTTTGATAAAGTGCATACATATCAGCTATAGACTCATTGACAAGCTCCTGGACACGAGGATATCTCTGCCCATCAGTACAGCCACAAATTAATTTAGTTTAATTTAGAGATACAGCATGGAAACAGGCCCTTCGGCCCACTGAGTCCATGCAGACCAGCCACTATTCTATACACACTAGGGACAATTTACAATTATACCAAGGCAATTAACCTACAAAGCTGCACGTCTTTGGAGTGTAGGAGGAAACCGGAGATCCCAGAGAAATCCCATGCAAGTCATGGGGAGGACATACAAACTCTGTACAGACAGCACCTGTAGCCAGCATCGAACCCGGGTCTCTGGCGCTGCGCCATCTTGCCGTAATTTGTTTTTTTTCCTTTACATTGTATTTCCTTGTGACATAGATGCCCATTCGGTCCATCAAATTTCAGAGCAATCCCATTAACACCACTCATCTATTCCTCTACAACCTGTCCCCTCCCACATGCCCAACAATGCCTGACATCAGGGCAATTTTTCACGACCAACCACCTGCCAACCAGCACATCTTTGGGATACAGCGTGGAAACAGGCCCCTGGGCCCAACTAGCCCACACTGACTATAACATGCCCTAACTACACTAGGCCCAACTGCCTGCATTTGACTCATATCCCCCTAAACATATCCTATCTGTGTACCTGTCTAAATGTTTCTTAAACATTGTGATACTACCTGCCTTAACTACCTTCTCCATCAGCTCGTTCTATTACCCATCAGCCTTTGTGTAAAAAAGTTGCCCCACAGGTTCCTATTAAATCTTTCCACCCTCATCTTAAACCTGCATCCTCTGGTTCTCGATTCCCTTACTCTGGGTAAAAGACTGCGGATTTATCCTATCTATCCTTCTCATGAACATACACCTCTATAAGATTAACCCTCATCCTCCTGCACTCCAAGGAATAGAATCCTTGCCTGCTCAACCTCTCCTGTACCTCAGGCCCTCGAGCCCTGACAACATCCTCGCAAATCATTTCCGCACCCTTTCCAGCTTAACATCATCTCTGGGATGTGGGAGGAAACCGGAAAAACCCAGGGAGAATGTGCAAACATCAAACCGGGGACACTGGAGTTAAGGCAATTGCACCAGGGTGCCACCAAAGTACAAAGATTAAAATTACATCTGGGTCAATCTATAGATTGCTGATGGAAGATCTGGAACTGAGACAGGAAAGTCTCAACGCTGACTCTAGAATCGCAAATAACCTTCTAGAATTCAGCGCAACACTCCTGGGCTATCTCTATGAAAGAGCTGTCCAGTTTGCTCCTTTGTTCTCCTCCAAGCCGAGAGGTTCCTTTTTACAAAGATACTTATTCAAATTACTTCTGAAAGTTATTACATCTCTTCCAGGAAGCCTGACATGGATCAAAACTCACTGCTTAAAAAAGAAGTTTCATATTACCTTTAATTTTTGTGTTGTCCTTTTTTCTTTCAATTATGAAGAGTGACTGTAAAGGAGCGGGGAATGCCAAGGAAGACCTGATAAAGATATACAAGATTACAAGGGGCAGAGATAAGAAGAGCATTGAGAAACTTTAGACATGTTTAAAACCAAAGGACGCAGATTTAAGGTGATGGGGAGGAAGTTAAGAGGGGAGTGTAGAAAATTTCCCCCCACCCCGAGAGAATGGTTGCAATCTGAACACACATCCTGCGGAGGGGGTGGAGGCAGACACTATCACTGTGGTTTCATTGTAACTACAAGGCTATGGACCTGCTGCTGGTAAAAGGAATTAATTTAGAGTGGGCACCTGATGGTCGGTGTGCTCTGAAAGGTCTGGTTCAGTGTTTAATGATTATATTACTCCAACGTGACCTTGAAGCTGTGTTTCAGATTTAATTCTGTACCTTTTCATACCTCTAGTTTCCCTCTCCCCTGGCTCTCGGAAGAAGGGTCTTGACCTGAAACATCACCTATTCCTTTTCTCCAGAGATGCTGCCTGACCCGCTAAGTTACTCCAGCAATAACCAAAAATCTGTAGCCTCCTTTTGCTCTGGTATTTTATTTAATTTACATGTTTAATCAATAATGTTTTATTGTTAATGTTTAATGTTTTACGTGTCATTTCTAACTGTCACTGTATGTCATGTTGTCACTTGCAGGCAGAGCACCAAGGCAAATGCCTTGTATGTGAATACTTGGCCAATAAACTTATTCATTATTATTCATTATTCATTTTGTGTCTATCTTCGGTGTAAACCAGCATCTGCAGTTCCTTCCCTGACAGAGGAAAGAGTTTCTTTTCAATTACTCGCTCAAATCCTTGTCTGATTACACCACTGTCCAGCCATTCCATCAAAATTCCACTAACTCACTAACCAGTGCCAGGGTGCAACAAGTTGTGCTGCTGTCCTCATCAATCCTCTTGGTCATCTCGTCAAAATCGCAATTAAATTTGTGAGATGCAAATCCCCATCTACAAGGCCACGCTACCTAATCAGTCCTTGCCTTTCAAATGGAGGTTCATCCTGTTTCTCAGAATCCCTTCCATTAACATCTCAACCAGACGTTAGGCTCACCGGCCTGTGGTTCCCTGGCTTATTTTTGCAGCCCTTCTTAAATAAACACACCCTCCAGTCTTACTGCACCTCACCTGTGGCTAAGGAAGATATTAAAATTAAAAGCCTGAAGAAGGGTCTCGACCCAAAATGTCACCCATTCCTTCTATCCAGAGATACTGCCTGTCCCGCTGAGTTACTCCAGCATTTTGTGTCTCGTCAGTGTAAACCAGCATCTGCATTTCCTTCCTACATATTAAAATCTCTGCCTGGGCCCCAGCATTTTCTTACCTCACTACCCACCTGATCAGAATAAACCATGTGTCATCCATCTTTACGCACCTCAAGACCACCAAGACCTTCTCTCTCATAACAGTAATATGTTTCAGGACTGCCTTAACCATGGTCTCAGAAATAGCCATGTGCTAGCAAAAAAAGGTTGAGAACAGGCATGACACAAAGTGCTGGAGAAACTCAGCGGGTCAGGCAGCATCCGTGGAGGGAAGAGACAGACGACGTTTCGGGTAGGGACCCTTCTTCAGATGATGTTGAGAATGGACCTGGTGAGAAGGGTCCCCAGACAACAAACACCCACTCCAGGAAGTAGCGGGCCCCCAAAACACAGCATCTGACTGCTTGAAACTTGAGATAAAAGTTAATCCTTGAATGTTTAGTACTCAAGTGTCACCTTATTCGTACAGATGGTCAGAGAGAGTGAGAGTGAAAAAAAGAAAAGTCAGAAAAGATAGAGAGAAAGATAGACAAAGACTGAAAGAGCGAGGGACAGAAAGAGGGGGGCAAAAAGACAGTCAAACAGAGTGATAAACACACACAACGGAAGAAAGACACACTTATACAAAGGCAGGTTTCAAAATATATCTCAAAGCCCCACCGTTACTCACTGTGATATTTAAGAAACAAACTTCTCAGTGATGTAACTTTGCTTGAGCCTGCACTAATGCACCTCGTTTACCTTATAGGAGTAGTTCATTTATCGCCCTCACACCCCCAGATTACATAACCATCGGGAAAGGAAAGCTCTTCCAAAAAACACAAACATTTGCAATAAGCGGGCGCAGCCATTATTACCCTTTAAACCTACCGCTGGCACTGCTCTGCAGACTGACACTGCATACACTGCTCACTAGCCCGCAACGATGCCGCTCATTGGGACGATGTCGGCATCAGCCAGGCTTTATTCTTCGCTCTAGACCAATAATGCAGCCTCCACAGTTCAATGGGCTGGTCTCAGCGAAGCAGCTTATGTCATTTCCTCCCTGCATGTGAATTTCAAGTGGCATTTCATGTTGGATTGCAGGGGGTGCAATCGAGGGACAGAGGACAGGGGACAGGGGACAGGGGACAGGGGACAGGGGACAGGGGACAGGGGACAGAGACAGAGACAGGGACAGGGACAGGAACAGGAACAGAGACAGAGACAGGGACAGGGACAGAGACAGAGACAGGGACAGGGACAGGAACGAGACAGGGACAGGGACAGGAACAGGGACAGAACAGAGACAGAGACAGGGACAGGGACAGGGACAGGGACAGGGACAGGAACGAGACAGGGACAGGGACAGGAACAGGGACAGAACAGAGACAGAGACAGGGACAGGGACAGGGACAGGGACAGGGACAGGGACAGAGACAGAGACAGAGACAGAGACAGAGACAGAGACAGAGACAGGGACAGGAACGAGACAGGGACAGGGACAGGAACAGGGACAGAACAGAGACAGGGACAGGGACAGAGACAGAGACAGAGACAGAGACAGGGACAGGGACAGGGACAGGGACAGGGACAGGGACAGGGACAGAGACAGAGACAGAGACAGAGACAGAGACAGGGACAGGAACGAGACAGGGACAGGGACAGGAACAGGGACAGAACAGAGACAGAGACAGGGACAGGGACAGGGACAGGGACAGGAACGAGACAGGGACAGGGACAGGGACAGGAACAGGGACAGAACAGAGACAGAGACAGGGACAGGGACAGGGACAGGGACAGGGACAGGGACAGGGACAGGGACAGGAACGAGACAGGGACAGGGACAGGAACAGGGACAGAACAGAGACAGAGACAGGGACAGGGACAGGGACAGGGACAGGGACAGGAACGAGACAGGGACAGGGACAGGAACAGGGACAGAACAGAGACAGAGACAGGGACAGGGACAGGGACAGGGACAGGGACAGGAACGAGACAGGGACAGGGACAGGGACAGGAACAGGGACAGAACAGAGACAGAGACAGGGACAGGGACAGGGACAGGGACAGGGACAGGGACAGGGACAGGAACGAGACAGGGACAGGGACAGGAACAGGGACAGAACAGAGACAGAGACAGGGACAGGGACAGGGACAGGGACAGGGACAGGAACGAGACAGGACAGGGACAGGGACAGGAACAGGGACAGAACAGAGACAGAGACAGGGACAGGGACAGGGACAGAGACAGAGACAGAGACAGACACAGACACAGACACAGGGACAGAACAGAGACAGAGACAGAGACAGGGACAGACACAGGGACAGACATAGGGACAGACACAGGGACAGACACAGGGACAGGGACAGATCAGTTGTTGTGGCTGAAGTCCCCTCTCTGCTGTGTTTCTCTGGTTCATGAGAACACTGTCTGTAAACAGAATGTTTCCATTGGGAGTCTCCCCTCTGCAGGCCGGTGACGCTCTGCAAGGACCAACACGGAGAAACATGTCTGAAGACAGGTCTCGACCCGAAACGTCGCCTATAGGGGGGGGTTGCACGTAAGGTCACCGGGTCATAGGGCTTGACGCACGGAGCCGCTCAATCCATCTGGAGGACATCCGTCACTTCCGGTATATGTTATTAATGCTAGAAACGCTACTTTCCTGTTAAAAACCGCCAAAATGTTGATTTGTTTTCCGCTGTAAAAAAGTGTGTAAGTCGGGGTAAGTGTGAGAGACATGGACCCAACTTCAGAATTCCAAAAGTGAAGTGAAATGAAGGTAAATAGAAGCGAGAGCTGAAGGGACAACAACAGCTAAAGTGCTTGGCGAACATTGGCCGTGCAGATATCGGAATTGGAAATATTGGGATGTATCGCGTTTGTTCGCTGCATTTCATCAACAGTAAGGCATTATTTGTTTTTTTTCTTGATTTCTTTGGTATCTAAAAAGTCTCAGAAGTGGTAAATCTGGTTGTAAATTTTTGCTTCAGAGGCGTTTTATTTTTGTATGTAAAAACCCACGCCCCCCAAACCCCCATTAAAATTTACAACCAGATTTACCACTTCTGAGACTTTTTAGATACCAAAGGAATCAAGAAAAAAACACAAATAATGCCTTACGTTGATGAAATGCAGTGAAACGGCCAATGTTCGCCAAGCACTCTGGCTGTTGTTGTTCCCTTCAGCTCTCGCTTCTATTTACCGTCATTTCTCCTTCACTTTTGGAATTCTGAAGTTGGGTCCATGTCTCTCACACTTACCCCGACTTACACACTTTTTTACAGCGGAAAAACAATCAACATTTTGGCGGTTTTTAACGGGCCCGCTACGCTGGAAACAATGGTAAGTACTTACCTGCAGTTCATCGCGTGTAATCCACTGGGCGTAGCATAGCAACAGTACGGGTCATGGGTCGTGACCTATGATAAAGATGTGTGGGTATGTAGGTTAATGGGCCTCTGTAAGTGTGCAGGGAGTGGATGAGAAATTAGGATAACATATATGGTCACAAGTGATAGTAGAATTAGGCCATTCAGCCCATTCAATCATGGCTGATCTATCTCTCCCTCCTAACTCCATTCTCCTGCCTTTCCCCCCCCCCATAACCTCTGACACCTGTACTAATCAAGAATCCATCTATCTCTGCCTTAAAAATATCAACGGACTTGGCCCCCACAGCCTTCTGTGGCAAAGAATTCCACAGATTCACCACCCTTTAAAGAACTAGCATGATTATGGTCAGCATGGACTAGGTGGGCCGAAGGGCCAGCTTCCATGCTGACTGTGTCTTTAAACTCAACTAATAAATCAAACAAAAAAAATTTGCAAAAGATGGAAATCTAAACAAAGGCTCCTGGGATCTGAAACTTTCACTTGAGCAATACACAAAGTGCTGGAAGAACTCTGCGGGTCAGGCAGCATCTGTGGAGGGAATGGACAGGCAGCATTTTGGGTCAAGACCCTTCTTTCCACAGATCACAAGGGCTGATGGGTATTTCTCCATTTCCTGTTTTTATTTTAACTATTGATGTGACAGGTTTCAGCAAACATTTATTTTTATCACTTGTGGATTGTGGATTTAATTAGTTGTGCTGACAATATTTGGCCATCCCAAATTGACCAGGCAAGTAAAAGTCAACAATGTTGGTAGGCTGGTGGGAGAAGACACGATGGGTCAAAGGGTCTGTTTCCAAGTCTAAAGATATGCCCTCAAAGTTCTGACTCACCTTGCATTCTGTCCTGCAACGTGAATACATCCTGGCCAGCACTGAGTCCTCTGTTTAAAAATATATTCTGTCGGTGACCTTCGAGCCAGCACTCCCATTCAATATAATCATGGCTGATCATCCCAAATCAGTACCTCGTTCCTGCTTTTTCCCTATATCCCTTGATTCCTTTAGCCCTAAGTGCTAAATCTAATGAGTCACAGCACAGGGGATGGCCATTCGGCCCATCAATCCAGTGCGAGCCACTCTGATGTTCTAAAGCCTCTGCATTTCATCAAACCTCCAGAGAAAAATTCTATATCCTTAACTATTTGCCCATCTACCTTTTTATGGTAAATAATAATACAGTTGTTCTTTGTGAGAAATTTCCCTGACACAACAATGTATATTTGTGGGAAAGAATATAGTGTTGAGTTTGCACGTTCTCCCTGTAACCTATGGATTCAACCCCCGACACCCCCTTGAAGATAACCCCTTGTGTGAATTTTTTTTTTGTCTGGAATTGAAGTCCTAAATAGTTGGGTGGAAGGAGAATCGGGTGGGGCAAGAGATGACAGACATCAGGTTGCAGGGAAATGAATGGGATTCCTCTGAAAACAGTATAAGGCTCAATGGGCTGATTGGCTATCTTCTATGTCGTAGGGATAATTCACATAAAGAAACTGCAGGGTTATGGGGAAATAAGAGACAGGATTGCTTACTTGAATGCTGGCATGGCCCAGATGGGCTGAATGAACTCTTGTCATCATGATAATTTAAGATGTTCCCCCTGAATCTTTCGACGTTGATTTTAATTCCAATTTGTGGTTATTCTAATCGCTCAGTCGAGGGAGTTTGTCTCCCTCTTTAACTATTGCAATGCCTCCAGATTAACTAGGCTGTCTTCCCCATACATACACTGACCTGCTGTAACCTTTCTGTGTACTCTTTGATTAATGATGGGTTACATGATAATTGAATGAATGACTGATACTTTATTGTCACATGCGACAAGTCACAGTGATATTCTTTGTTTTGCATACCCAAGGTATGCAAAGAGTCGCTACATAAAGGCCGCTGACAAAGTTACAGAAAAATTTATGCTGATGATTTGACATTGAACTTGTCTGCAACATAAAGGAATAATAACTTCAAAATAAAATCAATGCCTGTTAATCATGACAGGATTTCTCAATATTTCTAATAACTGAAATTTCTGAATTAACAAGCTTGGACAATATAGGAATAGAAATACTTTATTGTCACATGTGACTAGGCACAGTGAGATTCTTTGCTTGCATACACAATGTATACAAATAGCAGCCACCTACGGCGCTGACAGTTACAACGCACGTTGGCTCCTCCTTTTGTTTACCCCCCCCCTTAGCGGTTCCCCACGCCGGATCCCCATTATCTTTTGACCCCCCCCCCCCCATTGTCCTCCCCCCACCTCCCTCACGGCAGCTCCCCCATGCCGGGTCCTCCATTGATCTTCCCCTCCCCCCTCACGGTGGTCCTTCAAGCTCACATCGGCCATCGGCCACAGGTCGACCCGCGAGGCTTCACCACCACCGAGGCCCCATCATCGCGAGGCTTCACAGTTGATGTAAACGATTGCATTACCAGTATAGATCTGTCAATGTAGGAGAGGGAAAGGGATATTACTGGCAAGGCCTTGTAGCTAGCATGTCCTTTGGGAAACTGAACTCCCTAGAGGCCTCTTGGCAGATCTTGGGTCAATGGTCCACATGGATATCCCTCAGAGGAGAGAAGATTGCATTATCTAGAAGTTGCTAAATTGCCTCCACACTAAGTGACGATAGACACAAAAAGCAGGAGTAACGCAGCGGATCAGGCAGCATCTCTGGAGAAAAGGAATAGGTGACAGTTTGGGTTGAGAGCCTCCTTCAGTCTGAAAAAGGGTCTCGACCCGAAACGTCACCTATTCCTTTTCCCCAAAGGTGCTGTCTGAGCCGCTGAGTTACTCCAGGTTTTTGTGTCTATCTTTTGACTATAACATTGTCACATATTACATTCTTTAATAAAAGATCAACAGAAATTTTGTCTTGCTTTCTCATTTCCATTTGAATCAACAGATTAAGTGACTTTGGATGAAGGTCATCATGCATCTGCTGTTCCTTCCTCCACATTAAGTACGCAGGTCACGTCTGGCATGGTGATGTGGGACCACTCCAGTGGTGATCAGTACCAGTAGCTGGTGATCCTATCGATGGGTAATATGGTGGTCTGAAGCCCAAACAGTTGCAGTTTTCCCTTCTCTCCCCAGAGTCAGTTGCATTGCAGTGGCTAAACTCTGGCCACTCATGAAGTGGTATTAAGTAACTGAGTGCTGCTCAGACTGTAACATCTGCTTCAAGATATAATGCAGGTTAGGGAAATCATGATGTAATTCATCGTACATGGGGTGGGTTTACCGATCCCATTCCATCAGGCAAAAGGTGCAGAAGTGTGAAAACGCACACCTCCAGATTCAGGGACAGTTTCTTACCAGCTGCTATCAGGCAACTGAATCATCCTACCACGGCAAGAGAACAGTCCTGAACTACTATCTACCCCATTGATGACCCTCGGACTATCTTTGATCGGACTTTACTGGCTTTACCTTGCACTAAACGTTATTCCCTTATCATGTATCTATACACTGTAAATGGCTCGATTGTAATCATGTATTGTCTTTCCGCTGACTGGTTAGCACGCAGCAAAAGCTTTTCACGTGACAATAAACTAAACTGAACTGAACCAAAATGTTTCAATCCAATCGATAAATCGGGGAGTTAGGATGGGATAGTGTATAGCATTGAATCTGTACCCTTTGCTTTGAGCTTGTTTTTTGGTCTGTAATGGGAGGTTCAGGAAGTCTCCATCTGAAACACAGGGGGGGGGGGGGGGGGTTGGTTGGGACCTGCATCATTGCCTATCCACTCCCTCCACATTTGCTTCCTGGCCCATCAGGTTACTCCAGCACTTTGTGTTTTGCTCTAGATTCCAGCATCGGCCGTTCCTTGTACAACGATAATTTCAGTCATGTCAACAGCAACTGGCTTGTTGAATTCAGGAGTGAATTAAACAGTCATCATCACCTATTTTCTCCAGTCTACTTTGCATTGTGTACTGTCAAAATAAACAACACCACCAGATCAAATTTCTTGGCACAAATATTTAAAAGTATTCATAGAAACGTAATACAATAAAGACAAGAGCCCAGAGTATAAATAGTCATTTTATTAGTAATATGTTAACAGATATTTCTTACAGAAAGTAACATATAGTCCAACAAACCGTCACTGGTGTAAATATTCATTCACAGCTTTGGACATTACATCTTTGATTTGCATAAACATTATTAATATATGACCCGTGTGTTGACTTTAGTTCTGTTCAAAAATCAGCCTGCCAGTCAAGTCTTTAGCACGTGCAATAGAAACAGAATAAGCCATGGAAAGGAAAAATATTTGGTTCATTCACTAAAGTAAAGCATTCTTTAAAGCATTTGGAATGCGTTCGCATTTGGCTCAAATCCTCCCACCACCTTCCTTTCTCTCTTTTAAAGGCACTGCCTTCTCTGATAAATATTCCGAAAGTCCCACCAGCCAACCTGAGCATCCATTGATCTTCAGCGGATTATTTAACTGTGGATTGTCCCACTTTCAAGGGCAATTTCTTTTGGATACCAAATCACAACAGTTTTCTAGCCTGTGCTATTGAACATTGATTGGGGACAGGGTCACGTTTAAAAAAAAAAAAAAAAAATCACCTTTCTGCCAACCCTTAAAGGTGCCGCTGAAATCAACACCCATGCTCCAGTTTCTCAAATCTTAGCAAATTATTGCACTCACATCAAGGGTCAAACCTGGGTAAATCCAACCTGCAGATCACTAGATGTGGGCAGGTGCCCTTAGTCAGTGAGAGCAGAACAAAACAAAACCAGTGCTAACGCTAATGAACCTCTTCAGCATTTCATCTCAGAAACAGAAAGTTTAAAGTTCATAAGTTCTTTCGTTCTAGGAGCAGAATGAGACCATTCGGCCCATAAAGTCTACTCCGTCATTCAATCACAGCTGATCTATCTTTCCCTCTCAACCCCATTCTCCTGCCTTCTCCCCATAACCCTTGACACACTAATCAAGAAATTTTAAACTAAATCCTAAATCTTTAATAAAAAATATGGTTTTACATTTTAACTAGGAAGAGAAGTTAATGTTTCGAGTTGGACTCTTCCCTTTTTACTGAAAGATCCACTATACTTGTTAACCAGCTTTGCTCTGACAGACTTGCACATACAATCATCTATTAGTTGCTAAGCTGTTACTGTTCAAACACGTAACTTACCTGCAAATTTGATCTAAGCACTTTTAATGAAGAGCCTTCACTGTCAGCCAAGCTTCAACTGAGGAGTTGGAGGCGGGACTGAGCTTCTTGGCTCTAGGTCTCTTGATCAGCAAACAATGTCAATTCACTTAGTCAAGTCTCTTTAAAGATGAGAGGAAACAGATCCCCCAATAAAGGCCGGGTAATATTCCCAGAAAGATAGCGAGTGGAAGATAGGTACATACACATTCTGCACAGAAAATCGTCCTCAGTCACTTGATTGATAGAAGAATTCTACAGTCCACCTGTCTGAAGAAGGGTCTCGACCCAAAACGTCACCTATTCCTTGTCTCCAGAGATACTGCCTGACCCGCTGAGTTACTCCAGCTTTTTGTGTCTATCTTTTGACTATAACATTGTCACGTTACATTCTTTAATAAAAGAGCACCGGAAACTTTGTCTTGCTTTCCCATTTCCATTTGAATTGACGGATTAAGTGGCTTCGGATGAAAGTCACCATGCATTTTTTGTTTAGATGTTCGATTCTTGCTAATTGTCATTTCCTTTGTCTTTGCGTCTCTCAATGAAAGGTGTTGGTGATGGCCAGCTTCCATCTGTCATGATTGAAAAACCTACTACAAATGGTGCTCGAACAGCTTAATGCCAAAAGTCCACAACGTTAATTTCCGAGTGGATTGTACAGCATAAATGGGTCTTGTCAACGTGCTGAATTCTTTGACATCCTTGCAGACAGTTTAGCTCTATTTACACATATATATGGCAGTTAAATTTTACAATTGCATTGATTCGGCAAATACAAAAGAGGTAGCTTCCCTCTCGCCAGGCTTGCACTAGAAATGTTTCGAATCCACAAAGAACACTTAAATGATCAATTTTTGCATTAACGTTTCTGAAATACATTCTTCAAAATTTAATAAAATTATAAAATAATACTTTAATGGAGAGGATCAAATGGGTTGAAATGTTGCAGGAATGAATGAAGGACTATCTTTGATTAGACTTTGACTTTATCTTGCATTAAATGTTATTCACGATATTCCTTTTATCGTGTACCTGTACATGATGGCTCAATTGTAATCATGCATTGTCCCTCCGCTGACTGGTTAACACGCAACAAAAGCTTATCACTGTATCGCAGTACACGTGACAATAAACTAAAGTCAAACTCGAAGGTCAAACGCAGGCCCTTTCTCTTTCCACCAAGATCCTTCCCGACCTGAAACGTAACCTATCCATGTTCTCCAGAGATGGTGCCTGACCCGTTGAATTACTCCAGCACTTTGTGTCTTTTATTTTCCTCTAATATTATTTCTATCTTTATTAAAACTTTGAGTATGACTTCTGTAGTGCCATGAATTCCAACCTTTCTTTGTGTTCTTGCCTGCCGACTTCAAATGTTGTAGTGCACAAGATTTAACTTCAGAGGAATTGGGCATGTGAGGCATTGGTACCTGCCACACACATGGTGATAAAGGAAAGGTGTCTGAAGGGTGGGTGCAGTATTGGGTCCAAACATAGGGCAGGTTGGCACAGAGCATTACATGTAACAATCAAGATTATTGAATACTGTGTGGAGTTCAATAGTTCCCTGAGCTATTGGAGCCATTCGAGATTCACAAAGAAGAGAACAGATTAAAGTTGTACAACTTAAATATATACCTTTGGGTAGATTTACGTCTGTTGATGACAAAGCATCTGAATTATAGAATAGAATTAGTGATATTACTGCACAGGATGCAACTATTCATCCAGGAAGCCAACTCTAATCACTGTAGAACAATCCATTCAAACCTATTCTCTTGTTCCTTCCTCGTTGTTCTTCAAATTACTCTCCCTTAAACACCTAACAAGTTTCCCTTTGAAAGCCCTGAGAGTGTAATTCCACCAGGCACGGGGAATGGTCCAGTTCGAAAACCCTCCGTGCACTTTTTCGCACTTTGCCCATCGTCTTTCAATCATCCACTAATGAGTTCAGCTTCTCTTTGTAGTCCTATTTAAATCCTCCAAGATCTAGCACATCCATCACATCTCCTCACTGCCTTCTCTTTGCTCCATGGAGATTAGCACCAGCTACCTAACTTTCACCTTGTAGTTGAAATCTCCCATCCCTGAAGACATTCTGGCCAATCTGCTCTGTACTCAAGACATTCTTCATGTGATGATCAGATCCGTACTCAATGCATTGATTGCCAGCTAATTGTTTTCCCCCCATGTTATGCAGCCTCCTCGAAGGAGTGGGCTTTGTGTGGTCTATAAAAACACAGGAGCTGGGAAACAGGAGTGAAAGGATCACTGTCAAAGTGTCACCATATTTTCAACTGTCTTGCTTTTTACTTTTATTCTCAATGCTCCGATGAGCAGACTTCAGGGTTTTACAGCCAAATAAATTAAACCAAATCTACCAATTGCCAGAGAGAAAAATAGAGATTTGTAACTGCTGTTAAAGATTTTTGTTTAGAGGAAAAAGACAAAGATTAATAAATTCCAATCATAATGTTGACCATTGTGAACTGTGCAAGCCTGCAATAGGGATACTGCTCTTTTTTAAGTCAAACTCAAGTTTATTGAAATTAAATTTATAAAACTGTACACTCTCCCACACCATAGTCAGCCACACAGATTTCAAAGTGCCAAAAGGCCATAAAATACTGCAATACCAGGATAATAGCTTTGCAATGTTTTTGTCTATTGTACAGTGTAAGGACATTGCCCGGAGTTTTTTCATGCTTCATGGAGACGTCACATTATAATTACTGGAAGTTGATCGAACTGCAAGCTTTCTGGGCCCGTATGTCACAATGAGATGATTAGTGTCCCTATCACTCTGGGACTATGGTAGCATTAAATGTAGGAGACAAATGAAGCAATTCAAAATGATAAGCACTGCAATTCATATGAACATCTGGATGCAGTGCAGCACAGCTGCACAACATGGGAGTTTATTTCAGTTAAAACATTCCTAAAAAAAAGTATTCTGTTAAGATGCTGTGGTGTGGGGGAGAAGACATATAATAACTCAGGAAGTAAATCTCTAGATACCAAAAAAAAATAAAAACCATAACACCAATACAAAATTCAGTAAAAATTATTAACACTACCTCTTTTTAAAATGTTTTATACTTTCAAGATTGTATCTTTTTAAATATATTTTTGAACTGTCAAAAAAGTTACAGAGACTTTCCACAATGCCTGTAATTATAATATTTAAAGCCTAGTTTATAATGCCTTGCTTCTGTATTTAAACTTACAGTTATTATAATTTAACAAAACGTGCTACTAGTGGACATGCTCAAGGTGACAGATTAAAGCGTACATTATTCTACAAAAAACTGTGCTTATTAACAGTCTGGTTCTAAAATCAAAGTTTTGTTTTGTATCTTTTTAAATAAGATCTACCTCACAGTTCACAAGCGGGGCTTTTTCAACACTTTGTTGGTGCACAAATCTGACATTGTCATTGTGCAGAAGGCCAAAGCTGGGTTGCTTCATTAAACAAGTTGTTTTCCTTGACAAACCTTCATACACGTGGGTTGAGAATTAATCAAAATCCAAAAGCAAAACTAGACAGGCAAAAAATAAAAATCTGACAACCAAAATGGCCTGTCAGAAGCCATCTTGATGTTTGATGATTTTGTTTTTAAAGATTACTGTTCAGGCTACGCAGCCGTGATGTAGACTTCAGCCATTCTGAGCCACATGAGAATAGGTCCAGTTCACAGACTAGATGCCGCAAAATATCCATTTGTTTGCGATTCCCTTTCTATCTTTCAGATTTGACTTTGTAACGCAGGACAAGGTAGGCCATCAAACGCAAAACAACAAAAAATATACCCAGGACTATGAAGTCCATGTAAAGCTTTGCGTCTTGCACATCCAACTCTTGCAGAATTTTCTTTGGTTCCTTATAAGGACAGAACTCAGTATTGCAGGTCAAGTTTTTTCTGTCCAGTCCATATATTGACAAGATGACACCCTCAAAGCCATATCTGTTTCAGAATAAACAAATGGAATTGTAACTCTTGCAGAATGAGTTGTGTTCTGAAGGGCTTTGTTGCCCATATTAGACTTAGAATTCTCCATTACCCACAAAGAATGCATTAAACTCAATATTATCCCAAGAGATGCACATACATTCCAACAAGAGAATTTCATCAAGGGCGGCACAGTGGTGCAGGGGTAGAGTTGCTGCCTTACAGCGCCAGAGACCCGGGTTCGATCCTGACTACGGGTGCCGTCTGCACGGAGTTTGTACCATTTCCCTGTGACTTGTGTGGGTTTTCCTCGGGTGCTCCCTTTTCCTCCCACACTCCAAAGAAGTACAGGCTTGTAGGTTAAATTGGCTTCAGTAAACATTGTAAATTGTCCTTAGTGTGTAGGATAGTGCTAGTGTGCGGGGATCACTGGTCAGTGTTGATTTGGTGCGCCGAAGGGCCTGCTTCCATGCTGTATCTCTAAACCAAACTAAACTAAAATGATGGCGATTTATGCCATGTTAACCTTATATATTTGTATCACACCGATGCCAATACCCGAGAGAAAGAGTTAAGGCAAGGGATAAACTAACAGGATTAGGTAAAGAATGTTGGAAAAGGCTGTTGTAAAATGTTCAGGATCTGGGCCTTCTGACAAGGCCTGCATTTATTGCCTATACATAATTGCCCTTGAAAAGGTGACAGTGAGCCACCTTCTTAAGCCATTAGTCCTTCTGGTGAAACCTGAGTGGTGTATACACGCCATCACAAGATGTGTACTTACTGTTCAGTATTCATATCTATGGAATGTCTTTCCTGGTCTCAGGATCTTAAGGACCTGTCCCACTTGGCGATTTTTCGGCAACTGCCGGCGTCATATCAGTGTCGTCAAAAGATTTTGAACATTTCAAAATCCAGCGGCGACAAAAAAAAATGTTGCGACACTTGAAAAACCAACGCGCGTCATACGTCATCACGCTGCGTATTTTTCGGTGACCTGATACATCAGTCAATGATGCCGGTGGTCGTCAAAAATATCGGCAAGAGGGACAGGTGATTACCTGTACATTACCTGTGTTCACTCTTTGTGACTCAGACCCACAACCTCTCTGGAGGCATGCAACTGACCTGGTAACCAGCTGGCACTTTGGGGGGATATGTTTCCGTGTCAAGGCAGCAGGAACGAAGCTTGAAAGTTGAGCAGGGAAAGTTTGAGCTCGGGAGCTGCAGCAGTGGGAAAGGACGGCACAGTGATGCAGCGGTGGAGTTGCTGCCTAACGACGCCAGAAACCTGACTACCGGTGCTGTCTGTGTGGAGTTTGTACGCTTGCCCCATGACCATGCTGGGTGCTCCGGTTTCCTCCCACATTCCAAAAACCTGCAGGTTTGTAGGGTAATCGGCTCCTGTAAAATGCTCCTAGTTTGTGGGGTGCGAAACTGGGATAACATAGGACGAGGGTAAGGGTGATCATTGGTCAGCAGGGACTCAGTGGGCTGAAGGGCCCGCTTCCGCCCTATCTCTAAACTAAAGTCCAACTTTATCGGACTTTACTGGACTTTATCTTGCACTAAACATTATACCCTTTATCCTGTATCTGTACTCTGTGGCGGCTTAATTGTTATTCAAGTATGGTCTTCTCGCCCACTGGGTAGCATGCAACTAAACTGTTTTTAACTATACCCTCGGTACATGTAAAATAAACTAAACTAAACAGAAGTCCAGGAAATGCTAATAAGAGAAACATGTACCTGACGTAAGATACGTAGGAACTCCACTGCAGGTATGTGGGGATGGTGTCAAAGCTAACAAAGAAGCCAGAGAACAGAAGCACTGGGATGGCCGTGACAGGGCCCACAAACGTGGCAACCTGTTTGGAGAGAAAGTTGGAAGAAAATCAGGCACAATACATACAAAAGTTGGCAAACAGTCATGTATCATCAAAATAGATTTCTTTTTCATGCAATATTTCGCATATTTTGGAATGGAGATTTGATTAGTTGGTTGGTAGACACAATGTGTTGAGACAGAAGATAGACACAAAATGCTGGAGTAACTCACTAACTCAGCGGGACAGGCAGCATCTCTGGAGAGAAGGAATGGGTGATGTTTCTTCTGAGGAAGGAGCGCGACCCAAAACGTCACCCATTCCTTCTCTCCAGAGATGCTGCCTGTCCCGCTGAGTTACTCCAGCATTTTGTGTCTATCTTCGGTTTAAACCAGCATCTGCAGTTCCTTCCCACACATTTCACCATCTTAGGCACTCATCTCATGAAGCACAACTCCCAGGTTGGATCCTGGAATGACTCGGTGACTATATTTAGACAATAGACAATAGGTGCAGGAGTAGGCCATTCGGCCCTTCGAGCCAGCACCACCATTCAATGTGATCATGGCTGATCATCCCTAATCAGTACCCCATTCCTGCCTTCTCCCCATATCCCCTGACTCCGCTATCTTTAAGAGCCCTATCTAGCTCTCTCTTGAAAGTATCCAGAGAACCGGCCTCCACCGCCCTCTGAGGCAGAGAATTCCACAGACTCACAACTCTCTGTGAGAAAAAGTGTTTCCTTGTCTCCGTTCTAAATGGTTTACCCCTTATTCTTAAACTGTGGCCCCTGGTTCTGGACTCCCCCAACATCGGGAACATGTTTCCTGCCTCTAGCGTGTCCAAACCCTTACAATCTTATATGTTTCAATAAGATAACCTCTCATCCTTCTAAACTCCAGAGTGTACAAGCCCAGCCGCTCCATTCTCTCAGCATATGACAGCCCCGCCATCCCAGGAATTAACCTTGTAAACCTACGCTGCACTCCCTCAATAGCAAGAATGTCCTTCCTCAAATTAGGGCACCAAAACTGCACACAATTCTCCAGGTGTGGTCTCACTAGGGCTCTGTACAACTGCAGAAGGGCCTCTTTGCTCCTCTTGTTATAAAGGCCAACATGCCAATAATCTCCGCACCTGCCAGACACAATGGCCTGGATTTTGAGGTCTGTGGATAGCATCTCATTGTTGATAAACTAACACCTACTTTGGGTCAATCCTTCAGCAATTGCTGCTTGTGAGTGGACGGAGTCCTTCCCGACAATATAAAAATCAAGCCCCATCTACAATTCATCCCTCACTTTGAAAGCACTATAATGGTGACCAGTACAGGCAGGATGGCCCAAATGGCCTTCTCCTGCATCATATGTTCTATCACTGCATTTTGTTGTACACTGCACAATGACAATTAAAGATTGAATTGAATTGAATTGAATTGAAATGATAGAACATAGAACAGAACAGCACAAGAACAGGCCCTTCAGCCCTCAATATCTGTGTTGAACACGATGCCAAGACCAACTCTTAGTTGCCTGCACATAATCCACATCCCACCATACCCATGGGCCTATCCACAAGCCTCTTAAATGCCACTATTGCATATGCATCATCCACCTTCCCCCTGGCAGTGCATTTGGGACACCCACCACCCTATGTGTAAAAAAAAACCAGCCCCGCTCATTTGCTTTAAACTTTGTCGCTCTCACATTAATTGCCCCTGGCAGCGATCGTCAGGTGAGCTGGGGCTGCCCGCTGCTCCAAGGCATGGTGTTACCTGTAAAGATGTGGACGCAGCGCCGATCAGGAGTCCGAGCGACTGGGCCACCAACGCCGTGGCCGTGGCAAATGAAGCAAACAAGAGGAACCGCGACGCCTCAGGTGGCTGAGCCGTCATCCAGTACACGATGCTGCAGTATACAATCGGGCAGATCACCTGCAGGAGGAAGGCCAGTTTAGTGGGATTGATCAATGTGTCCTGCTGACCACTGCCCAGGTAATTCCATGCACCAGCTCCCGTTGAGAATATTAAAGTCACTCAGCTTTACTCTTGGCGCAGAAAACGCTTGTATTCCTTCAAGAGGAGACCTTTCAGTACAGAGCAAACGGTCAGGATTACCCAACCAACCAGGCAACAGATTCTGACAGATTCTTGATTGGTACGGGTGTCAGGGGTTATGGGCAGAAGCTAGGAGATTGGGGTTGAGAGGGAATGATAGATCAGCCATGATTGAATGGTGGAGTGGACTTGATGGTCTTAATTATGTTCCTAGAACTTAAGAGCAATTTATCGTCATCAACACCAGGTAAATAGGAAAACAGGAGTGGTATTGTGCCCGGCCTTCAACATCGCTGACCTGTGGTCCTGCCCGCAAGTAAAGACTGTGGCCTTGCCCACAACTCCAGGCTCGTGGCCCCAATTAGGAGCCTGTTTCTGTGTCAGGAGTTTGATTGCATTGCCATTCGGTGCCATTTGGCCAACGTCAGTCTCACCTGAACCTAATATCGGGAATCTTAAATGCAACTTGCATTCAGCACACTTTACAATGTCACCATCTTTTGCACGTTTTATGTGCAATAAGACACTTTCAAAAGATGTTTTTTTAGCACAAAGAGAGTATAGAGCTTAATGTTTAGAGATACAGCGCTGAAACAGGCCCATTGGCCTACCGTGTCCGCACTGAACACCTTTACACTAGCATACACCATACACTAGGGACAATCTACAACTTTTAACCGAAGCCAATTAACCTACAAACCTGTACGTCTTTGGAGTGCGGGAGGAAACCGGAGCTCCCGGAGAAAACCCACGCAGTCACAGGGAGAACGTACAAACTCCGTACAGACAGCACCCGTAGTCTGGATCGAACCTGGGTCTCTGGCGCTGTACGGCAGCAACTCTACCGCTGCGCCACCGTGCTGCTCCAATGTGACTTTAAACTTCATAATGTGTAAAGGACCCGCCCCCAACAATGGCTTCACCCAAAGGCTGAATGAATCAAAAGAAGGAAATCTAAACAAAGAATGTGGATGCAATTTTGTTTGGGATCAACTACTATGATCCTGATCTTGAACTCTCTCAAGTTGAAGACTGAATGGCCTTCCTCTATCCCCATGTTCGTCACCACTGCTCTACAGTTTTTACATAATATTTATTTAACGGCAGAGGCTGATAGATGTTGAAGCAGTACATACTTGGAAAGGGACATCTGCCATGGTTTTTGCCAGGTAGTAGGCCTTGAGACTGTACCAGTAGTTGAGATGCTCCCTCAAGAAAACAGACATCTCAAGAGGAACTGAAATGAGGAGAAAATAAATAAAGATAAAGATTTACTTCTGCACAGATTTTAATTAATAGTTATTATTATCTATTCATTCACAAGATGAGGGCTTTGCTGAGATTGATTACCCATCCCTAGTTTAGTACCTATCAGGATCTAAGTTGATGGTGAATAGTATATCTTGCTTTGTACGATAGAAAGTAGTTTGATACAACTGGTTTGTTTCAGAGGGCAACTAACAGCAGGTATGGTGTCACAAAAGGGCTAGACAGGCAAGTATAGCAAATTTATTTCCTGAAGAACATCAGTGAAGTGACCTTACAATAATCTGACAGGTTTATGGCCTTCATTTGTGATGGCTGCTGTTTTTCTCAATTTATGATTTATTTAATTGACCACATATTAATTCCATAGCTTTCTGGTGGGATTCAAGCTCATTCCCAAGACACAGGTCTAGGAACGTAGCCATTAGGCTATCATGCCCC
The DNA here is from genome assembly GCA_038087875.1 of Malacoraja senta. NCBI lineage: Eukaryota > Metazoa > Chordata > Chondrichthyes > Rajiformes > Rajidae > Malacoraja > Malacoraja senta. The sequence goes on from CM075988.1 coordinate 17,401,902, forward strand.
ATCTAACTAAAAAAAATGTTTGGCCTTGGTTTAATAATACATTGGAAAGACTCATGGAACTTGGTCTAAACAGACATGTTTTTTATCCTGTATTTGGACTCTGGAGAATGGTCAACTTTGATCATCGATGAAAATAACCCAATGTACAAATTATTGACCTGCCGTTTAGTATTGGCCGTACAATGTTGTTGTAGCTGCAAATCTCTCTCCAGGGAATGGGGTACAAAATCGAGACTGCCAGGTGAGCTGAACTAGTACAGGTTCACTGTATCTACCTTCACACACATAGGAAAGTTTCTAAGAAATTATTTTGAAGAGGTCCAGTGCCCTGGCCAATATTTGTCCCTAACTCAGCATCACTAAGCAAAAACTTGAATAATCTGGATAGTAACGTACTCCAATTTGTAAAGTCTTGCATGAGTAAGAAATATGTCCAACATCATCTTTATCTATAAACTTTGGTATGTCCCAAGGTGGTGATAATCTCCTTAAAAATGTATGAATTTCTTACCTTGTGTTTAATCAGTTAATATTTAATCTTAGCACCTCACCGCCCAGGAGAAACAAGCACAAATCCCAAAGTTATCCAACCAGTTATGATCAGAGGACAGGATCTTTGCTTACAGGTCAGTACAGTTGGCATCAGGGCCGCAAACATCAGGAAGAGCATGGAGAAGAAGAGGCATCCCGTATTGTTAAACACTTTCTCTGCCTCATTGCCGATGTTGAGGTACAGCAGACCAATCAGGACTCCAATGCAGATGTGGGAGATGAACCGCAGATGGGTCAGAACCTGCAGTGGGCAAGACAAGGAGGACGCTGTCAGAATTCCAGCCAAGGTCTGAGATGCTTCAAATGTTCATGCGTATGATGCCACACATTTGTACATGCAGCACCAACACGTGCATGCGAGTGCATACACACACACACACGTGCATGCAACTGCATACATACATGCACATGCATGCATACGCATGTGCACATAAACACAAACGTGTATGCTAGCGTATACACACAAGCAAGCACACACAAACACACGCATGTACACACACACAGCGATTATGGCCAAACTCCCATAGTATGGAAGCCAGCATGTTGACCAGCCCAGTTAAGCGTGAAGCATCTCATTCCTCTGCCTGCCAACTCAACAGGCCATTGAGTGGACGGACAGGCTGGAGGTCCAGCAGAAAGGCATTTTATGTCACATGACTGAAGATCCTAAAACAGAGTGACAAACGCAGCGAACTTACCGTGTCCCTACATATGGAAACAAAGGTTCTCCGGAAGAGGACACAAAACTGAGCGAAGGAGCTGATGGCAAAAGTGCGGCTCTCGATTGGGCCGGAGTCCTGAATAGGGAGAGACAGAGAATCAGAGCGATGTGAAGAACCCGTTTCTGGTCATAGCCAAGCCACATTGTGCCATTGTAGTGAAATAGAACAGATTCTTTAGACTTTATAGATACAGCTTGGAAACAGGCCATCGGCCATCATGTTAACCAGCGATCACCCATACACTAGCACTAGTTGTACAGCAGGGACAATTTACAATTTACATAAGCCAATTAACCTATAAACCTGTATGTCATGGGTGTGTGGGAGGAAACCAGAACACCCGGAGGAAACCCACACAGTCACAGGAAGAACGTATCTGTGGACAGACAGCACCGGTAGTCAGGATCGAACCCGGGTCTCTGGCGCGATAGGCAGCAACTCTTCCGCTGGACAGAGACCTACTGTGAATGATGTCGCTCCTTCCTTGAGGCACAATCAGATTCCAGCTGGTTCTTACCGTGAGGCTATTGCTCTTCCAGCCCGTTGAATCACTGCCATTAGTTGAGTTCTTCTTTTCCGCCATGGTGCACATTCCATCCTGGACGGCTTTGAAGAGCAGAGGGTTCAAATCCCCATATTCACCTGAAGCCACCTCAATGACTGGGCAAAGAAACAAAGAGCAGTCGTCACAGTCAGAATGAAAAGCCTGGATATGAAACCCTAACAACAGGAGGGGTTGGAGGGAGATTCCGGCAAATGTAACTGGAGTTGCTCCGCATCACAGAGTTTAGAAAGAAAACAAGCAGAGAGGTGAGATAAAACGTGTGGGAAAGGAACTGCAGATGCTGGTTTGCACCCTCGATACACGCAAAATGCTGGAGTGACTCAGCGGGTCAGGCAGCATCTCTGGAGCAAAGGAATAGGTGACTTTTGGGTTGAGACCCACCTTCAGATAGTTTGAAGAAGGGACTCAACCCAAAACGTCACCTGTTCCTTTTCTCCAGAGATGCTGCCTGACCCGCTGAGTTACTCCAGCACTTTGTGTCCATCTACGGAGAGGTGCGATCCTAGATGCTAAAGGTTGTAACTCATCACCTTCAGGAAACAGCCTCTGGCTCAGTAAGTCCCTCCTCCGTGGACTAGACAGTAGTCTCGGTGAAGCAAGACAAGAACCTGGTGGGATCTACTCACTCATCCCAGGTCCAGCAGTGATCCACACACATGTCCTACAACCTAGTGTACTGCTTTCCAGGCTGGCAATGTGGCCTCTTCTACATCAGTTCCAACGGGTCCCGCCCTGAATCTCTAGTTCCCGACAAGACACCGCCCACCTACGACCTCTGGTGATAAAGTGATGTAATGTGGGAACAGGCACTACGACCCCAACGAGTCCACACTGACCATTGTTCACCCATTTACACTCATCTCACTTTATCCTCCCCATATTCCCATCATCAACTATCCCAAGATTTTACCACTCACCTGCACATTTGAGGCAATACACAGCATCCAATTATACTACCAATCTGCTTGCCCTTGGGATTCTGGAGGAAAATGGAATACATGGGGGAGAACCATGCAGTCTTGGGGATAAAGTGCAATCTCCACATGATTGCAGAGGTCAAGACTGAAGCCAGACGACTGCACTATCAGCTATGCCGCCGTGATGCCAGTGACACCTGATGTTCACATAGAGGGAGGTGTACCTGGGGCAGACCTGGGGTGGGCTGGCCCTAGCCCTAGCTATTTCCGCACAGGACGATTTCGTTTTTAGTTTTAGAGATACAGTGCGGAAACAGGCCCTTCGGCCCACTGAGTCCGTGCGGACCAGCGGGCCCCGCACACAAACGCTATCCTACACAACTTACAATCTACCAACCTGTATGTCTTCAAAGTGCGGGAGGAACCCGAAGATACTGGAGAAAACCCACGCAGGGCAAGGGGAGAAAGTACAAACTCCGTACAGACAAGCACCCGTATTGAGGATGGAGCCCGGGTCTCTGGTGCTGTGAGGCAAAAGCTCTACCGCTGCGCCACCGTGCTGCCCTGTACTGAAGGCCACATCCCAGCTAGCACTGTCAATATCAGACAACTCAACATAGACCGGATGTACATGTAGAGGCCCTGTGATCAGAACCACCAATGTTTTTGTTGAAACTTGTCAATAAGAGAGTGCTTTTCTTACTTACTGAAGTCTGCAGGGTTGTGATAAGTCGGACAATGCAGGCCCAGTCCTTTAAGGAAGGGGATGAGGTTGGGAACAATCCCTTTGTAGATGCACTGCCCTTGGCTCACGATGAAGAGCTGTGAGGAGAGCAAGGAGACTCCGATTAAACCCCACACGGGTAAATGCTACTCAAATTCAAACACAGCTGCTTTGTAAAAAGAAACAGAATAATATTACTTATATTTTGTGCTGTTACGTCATTCCCCCAAATCACTGAATGTTTCAATAGATAACATAACAACATGTTTGGGAGAAGGCTACGTCGATGGAGTTGCAGTTGCTGATGGTGTAACAAGGGTAGAGTAATGAAACGGTACGGTGATTAAATCACTAAACTAACAGCCAGGGGTCTAGACCATGATGGAAGCTGATGGAATTAAATTCAATCAATCAAGTCAAACTGGAGTAAAACACCAGTGAAAATCATAGTGAGCATGAAACTATGTGAATGGAGTTTACCAACACCCTTCAAGGTAATTAATCATAATCATCATAATCATACTTTATTAGCCAAGTATGTTTTGCAACATACGAGGAATTTCATAGCACATACTCAGGCCTAAACATGACTCTAGACCCACCAGCAATGTTGACTTTAAATCCTCCTTACATTGATACATTTTCCAATTTTCTTTCTCACACGCCTGCTCAGTTGGGTTTATTCCGTCCTCTGTCTAACGAGGGGCATGGGTTCAAATCCCAGTACAGCATAGTTCTCAAAGCTGTGAGGACAGCCCACTGCAGTGCTGATGGTGGACTGGAATATCGACCGACCCATCCTTCATGCAAGCTTGTAATCTCTTCTCGATTTTCTGTTCTGTTGGATCCTCAGTCTTCGCAGTTGAAGACCGGGGAATCTTATTGATGATTCGGCCAGCTGTTCTCCCTGAGCAGTTATTCAATGCTGATATTTTGGTCAAATGCTGACATGTTTCCCTCCATTTTCAAGTAACCCTCCACTGCTGGCAGTATCCTGCCTTGTCTCCAAAATCGTGCAGTTCAATGTTCTTTCCTCATAGTCCCGGCCGATGACTAACACTGGCTAACACGCTACAAAGAGAAGGAGCAAAGTCAACTCAACATTGTCAATGCGTCCCTCAATCATGCGGCCTGCATTGAAACACCCAGGGTGACTTGAGGCGAGAGTTGCGATCAATATTCTAATTGCTCAAGTGCCGACCAACGACCACCCTTACATTCGTTCTACGTTTTCCCACTTTCGCATCCTACACACTAGGGACAATTTACAGAGGCCCAATTAACCTACAAACCCGCACATCTTTGGAATGTGGGAGGAAACCGGATCACCTGGAGAAAACCCACGCGGTCTCAGGGAAAACGTATAAACTCCACACAGACAACACCCACAGTCAGGATTGAACCCGGGTCTTTGGCGCTGTGAGGCAGCAGCTCTAAAGGAGGTTTGCTTTAAACATTCTTTGGTTTCCAAGTGACTGTAATTTTGAAAGCAAGGAGAAGACCTGCAATGTCAACATGCAACAGAAGGTGGCAGTCAACGCCAGAGATCTGCACCCTCGTTGATGCTTGAAGTGAGAGAGAAAAGCTTACATGGAAATAAGTGGGGGAATAGGATGCGATTGCTCTAGGAGCCAGTATAGACTTGATTGGCCAAATGGCCTCCATCCACATCTTCAGGAAAACATAGGAAATACAAAACCACCTTCTATACCCTCACGGGTGCTCTGTGATAATACAACGACCAGTCCTGTCTGGCCTTCCTACGAGTCACAAATAAAAGCAGCAGGGGAGGAACGATAATAGCTGTGTAAAGCCCAAAGTACATCGACTTCACCACCGGATATCAGCTAAGGGATGAGTTTAAAAGAGTGAAACTACAGCAGTTGCTGTGCGGAGGTGACCACAGGTCCTATGCTGGCACCCTGCACCCATCTCTCCCAGAATCGATTCTCTGAACCAAACTTCGAGTGGTTTGCCACCAACTTCAGGCCCTGCGAGCTGGAAACTTATGTGGGTAGGAAACTGTGGTCACATTGAAGCTGATCAACGTCAAATTAAATACTTTCTCCTTGAACATTTTCTGTTCTTGCCTAAATGGTGAATATAGGATGGATTTGGATCTGTGTTGAACATTTATCAGGCTACATATTCAGGGAAACGAGAGGGAACGTAAGTCTGATGGGACTGCTCCAAGAACTGGCACCTATCCATGTGCTCCAGAGATGCTGCCTGACTCGCTGAGTTGCTCCAACGTTTTGCGTCAATGTTAATCTCTGGCTTCACGGCAGCGAGCTCAATATTCTGTTGCTTGTTTGTTTGTTTAACTCATTTTTGCTCAAGTGTTTTAATTCAGGTAATCACCTCAGCTGGACTCCCTCCCGTACCTGATTCATGAGTGAGTTATGAGGATTGATGTCGAGGAGGGTCTTCATTGCCCCTGAATCCTAGCAGTTGTTGAAGGTCATGTCAGAGCAGAGGGCGTCACATACATGACAGACTGGGTGGGATTTCCTTTCCTAATAGAAGCCAGTGTACCCGTTGTGTTTCATGACATCTTAAAAGCTGCACAGTCACTGAAACGATTCCAGCTTATCTACTTCCAGATTGTTAAAACTGATTTCAAAATCTCACAATACCGCAGTGGAATTGTGACTGATAATCTGGCAACATGAACATTCTGGTACCTTACAGCATAGGACAGTACAGCACAGGAATTGGCCCTTCGGCCCACAATGTCTGTGCTGAACATGATGCCAAGTTAAACTGGTCACATCTGCCTGTACATGATCCAAAGCCCTCTATTCCTTGCACCTCTATATGCCTATCTAAAAACCTCTTAAATGGATGGAATGTACCCTTCATTATATAAATGATAGAATTATGTTTGTATTTAATATGCTCCCTCAATAGCTCACCGGACCAATACAATGCTTTGTATAATGGATGATGCCAGGTTCGAATGTTGGTTTGTAATGGACCAGCTGAACTCAGCCAAGTCTACAGTGAGTGGGCAGTGCATCTGCCTTATGTTGGAGTGGCTGTGAACCATCTGCTGGTTAGGAAAACCTATTGGAAAACACCTATAGACAGGTAACAAACAAGAACAGGCCGGAAGGCAACCTGCATGTAGGATGGCAGAGGACGATTATCATCTGCATTTGCACGCAGAACACACCTAGTGCAATTCCAGGAATTGTGGCCAAGGGAACTGAGAAAATACATTTTGAAACTATCATCTTAAGATGAAAGCAGCAAATGATATTTACTGAACCCCACCTCAATGCCGATTTACAAATGTAGGCCTACAATACATGGAGATTTGAAGAATTACAAGCCTCACCGCTAAATTATCAATCTCCGAGTGTGCTCAGTCCCAGAGATAGGCAAGTCAGTTTGCCTAGGATGTGGAGGAAGGAACTGCAGATGTTACTTTATTCCGATGATAGACACAAAATGCTGGAGTAACTCAGCGGGTCAGGCAGCATCTCTGGAGAGAAGGAATGGGTGACGTTTCAGATCAGAACCCTTCTACAGACATCACATTCATTTTCTTCATAGATGCTGTCTGAACGGATGAGTTAATACAGCATTTTGTGTCGACTATGTCAGTTTGCCTTTGGCCCAGACAGATTTGCTGTTTATGTACAGATTCCTCCTCTTTAGAGAAGAGGAAAACGATGACATGTTGGAGGTCTAAAATTATCCAGAACTACCCAGGCCTTCCACTATTCGGAAAGTTTCAATGAGGTCCCCCCTCAACCTTCTAACCTCCAGCGAGTGCAGGCCCAATGCCTTCTGTGTCATGACGTTGATATGATTCTATGGAGGCAGAGAAACCTCTTTGGTGGAAGTGTGGGAACGTGGAAGTCAACCACTTGGATTGGTGGAAGAGAAGTGATGCATTTTAGTAGATGCTGGATAAGTACATGAGCGAGAAAGGGCACAAAGAGGAACTGACAGCATTAGATGAAGAAAGAAAGCCGTGTAATATCACTTGACATAAAATCAGATATCAAAAATAACACAAAGTATTTCACAGATAAGAGCCGTGTTTCCACATCAGCGCCAAAGGAGTTGATAATAAATCGTACCTTGTCAAACATTTCAAAGAGCTTGGCACTGGGCTGATGGATGGTGCAGATGATGGTCCTCCCGCCCTGTGCTAGTGACCGCATCAGTGACACCACTTGGAAACACGAGGCACTGTCCAGACCACTGAGAGGGAGAGGGAGAGACAGAGAGGAAGAGACAGAGAGGAAGAGACAGAGAGGAAAGAGACAGAGACACAGACAGAGAGAGTCAGAGAGAGACAGAGAGTCAGAGAGAGTCAGAGAGAGTCAGAGAGAGGCAGAGAGAGGCAGAGAGAGGCAGAGAGAGGCAGAGAGAGGCAGAGAGAGGCAGAGAGAGAGGCAGAGAGAGAGGGGCAGAGAGAGAGAGGCAGAGAGAGAGAGGCAGAGAGAGAGAGGCAGAGAGAGAGAGGCAGAGAGAGAGAGGCAGAGAGAGAGAGGCAGAGAGAGAGAGGCAGAGAGAGAGAGGCAGAGAGAGAGAGGCAGAGAGAGAGAGGCAGAGAGAGGCAGAGAGAGAGGCAGAGAGAGAGGCAGAGAGAGAGGGAGAGGCAGAGAAAGAGGCAGAAAGAGAGAAAGGGGAGAAAGAGAGACAGAGAAAGGGAGGGTTAGATAGTGTGTGTGAGAGTGAGAGAGAGGAGGTAGTAGGGGGCAGAGGCAGAGAGAAAGAGCAAGAGAGAGGGTTGGATGCAGAGAAAGAGAGATGAACAGAGAGAGAGAGATAGGTAGGAAGGGCAAAGGCAGAGAGAGAACGAGAGAGAGGGCAGAGAGAGGAGAGTCAGAGGCAGAGATAGAGAGAAAGAGTGGGTGCAGCAGCAGTAGAGAGAGAAGGAAAGACAGATGGAGTGACATGGGTAGAGAAGGAGAGAAATTGTTAATATGGTGATACGTCCAGTGCTCATAATACGTCAGTGGCCATTAGTTGTCCAGTTTCTCTCCTTCCACACCTCTTGATGAGGTCGATACATCTGTGTTGCATCCATTCACTGCCCATTCAACAAAGCTCCATTAAGATAATTATTTTTGTTTGGTTAGTTGTTTGGTGTTTTCCAACTCAAGGAGAAGGAAGCAAATGAAGAATCTCTCGGTCGATGGACTGAGCAATCCTACAGACATATCAAGGAATGGTACCTTTTCATGGCTCTTCCATTCCAGCAGATGTTCATTAGTCGTGCCAAGAAGGGAAAGGAAAGATGATGTGGCTGGGCTGGGCTGGGATGTCCACTGTCATTGTCCTAATCTCTAAACTGAATGGCCAACCTGTTATTTTCAGACTGTGTTATCTACCCTGGACACAGGGGTAACATTCTGCTTGCAGTAATTCTGTCGAGCCCTGTGTGAATGATACACGTTTCAATGTGTTTACTGCTGATATTCCCCTGCACCTCTGTTTTAGTCCTTACTGTGCTGCAGCTGAGATCACACCTGGAGTGTCACACCTTGCTGTTGGATCCATAGACCTCACCTCTTTAGACTTCAGAAGCACAGAGCGGAAACAGGCCCTTCGGCCCACCAAGTCTGCGGCGACCAGGGATCACCCCCGTACACCAGCACTATCCTACACCCTTGGGACAACTTACAATTTTACCGAAGCCAATTAACCTACAAAGCTGTACCTCTTTGGAGTGTGGGAGAAAACTGGAGCACCTGGAGCAAACCCACTCGGCCACAGGGAGAATGTACAAACTCCGCACAGACAGCGCCAGTAATCGGGATCAAACCTGGTATGCTGGCGCTGTTAGGCAGCAACTCCACCGCTGCGCCGCCCCGCTCGACATTACACACACTGGCACGAATGCAACATGAGGGACAGAGTAAACCAAGAGATTGTTTAGGCGACAACACACACACACACACAATTATTCCAATTCCTGATAAGTGACCCAATTCATTGGGGCACACCACTCCACTTACCTAGTGGGCTCATCGAAGAACATAACAGGAGGGTTGTTGACCAGCTCCAGTGCAATGGCCAGCCGCTTGCGTTGTCCACCCGACAGAGAGACGGTCCGGGTGTTTGAGCACTTGAGCAGTCCCAGTGCGGTCAGAATCTCATTCACCTTAAAGCAGAAAATCACTCAGATGCCGCAAACCAGGCAAACAACTACCGATTACTCCATTACACAATTGGATTCCATTCAACCCATCTTATCCGTCCCAGCACTTTGAAAGAGCTGTTATTAGTTGCATTTATTCTTCTCAGTTATCTTGGGATTTGGGTTTTGATATTTGTCTGAAATGTATCCAATTGCTATAGAAAATGATACACTGCAGTGGGCAGGAGAAAATTCGTAGGTCCTTTGTCTTTATTTACAATCAGAGTAATACAGCGCGGAAACAGGCACTTTGGCCCAACTTGCCCACACCAAACAACATGTTGCATCTACATTAGTCCCACCCGCCTGCGTTTGGCCCATATCCCTCTAAACATAAGATAGACACATTGTGCCTCGAACGCGCTGCCAGGGATGAGTGTGGAGGCGGATACTATAGTGGTATTTAAGAGGCATTTGAATCGGCACATGGATATGCAGGGGATGGAAGGATCACATGCAAGCTGAGGAGATTAGTTTAAATTGGCAGCATCTTTGGCATGGACACTGTGGCTTGAAAGCCAGTGCTGTATCATTCTATTTCTATGTTCTGTGAGGTCACCTCCAGAAATTGTGAATCTGAATTACCAGATGACTAACTTCCTGCACAGTCGACATGTTTACATATTCTGTTGCACTGCAGCAAGTAAGAATTTCATTGTTCGATCTGGGACATATGGCCATAAGACACTCTTGACTCTTGGCATTGCCAAAACAGACAGTAAAAGAGTTGGTAAATCTTGTCTGCTTCCTCCTCGAGCCAAAAATATCATTCTGAAGGTTTATTCCCCAGAACTGTCAGTTGAGGAACTGCAGATGTTGATTTACAAAAAGGAGACCCAAAGTACTGGAGTAACTCAGCCAGTCAGGCAGCATCTCTGGAGAACATGAATAGGTGACATTAGGGTCAGGACCCTGTTTCAGACTGATTGGAGGGGGCGGAGGGGAAGCAGAAAGAGGGGAGGGGGCAGGATAAAGCCTGGCTAGTAATAGGTGGAAACAGGTGGGAGGGGGGTGGTTGATTGTTGGACAAACGCCAGTGATGAAAAGGCAGAAGGTGCGAGATAAAAGGATTAAAGAGTTGTAGGTACTATTGTAACATTTTTGTAATATTTAGACAGGTACATGGATAGGGTATTAGGTTTAGAGGAATATGACCCAAAAGCAGGTAGCTGGGACTAGTGTAGATGAGGCATGTTGGAAGATGTGGGCAAGTTGGGCTGAGGAGTCTGTTTCCACACTGTATGACTCTATGAGTTGCAAATTGTGAAGCTGGAGGAAGGAATTTGGGTGGAAGGTGAGGGGCAGCGACATGATATCCCAACATATTCTCCTGTCACGAAAAGCTTTCTCACAGGGGCACCAATCCACAAATCGTATTTTTATTTACCCGACCAGGTCTGGAAAATTGTTGCACAACTTGAGGCAAGCGCGGTTGGCATTCTCTGCGCCGATATATTTGTGCTTTCAATTTGAAAGGCCTTGATTCATAATTGTTCGTCAATAGCTCCAATTAATAGCACAAAAACTAAAGTTCACTTCAAGCCATTATCAAAAGAAGCATATGACTCACCAGTTCCTTCTTAACTTCCAATTTCTCCTTCAGCTTGAGGTGAGCTGAGACCTTTAAACAAAGCAATAACATTCAACATTTGAGAAAAAAAAGTGAAATAATACAACTCAGGAGTCAAAGTGCAGATTGTGAATTTACTTGGAGTACACTTTCTTTCAGAAATAAATGCGTCAATTAACAATCTGTAATCACTGGAAACATAAGGGCACAATTCTTCAGTTCTATTTACAGGTAATTAATTAGGAGACAAATACATTTACAATCATTTCCCTGATTGTTGCTATGGGTAATGTCACTTCAAGCGATTATCTTCACTGAGCGCTGGCCTCAACAATTACATTGGTGGAGGGAGGACGAGTCTTCACGTGGTGCAACAGGAAGGAGGTGCAGAGGAGGTTTGGCACAATGATGCCTGGATTAGAGGGTGCTAGCTACAAGAAACGGTTAGACAGACTTGGAAAGGTGGAGGTTGAAGGGGGACCTGATAGAAGTCTACACATTTATGAGAGGCAAAGATAGAGTAGACAGTCAGAACCTTTTTCCCAGGATGAAAATATAAAATACCAGAGGGCATCGCTTTAAGGAGAGAGGGGTGAAGTTTAAAGGAGATGTGCGGGTCAAGTCTTTTTTTACACGGTGGGTGGTGGGTGCCTAGAACATAACATCTGGAGTAGTTGAGGCAGATATAATAGTGGAATTCAAGAGCAGGGAAGGAAGCTGTTTGGCCTATCCAACGGGTGCAGTTGAGAAAGAGAAGTGAATAAAAGAGGGAGCAAAGGATGAAATAAATAAGGGCAGCACAGTGCCACCGCTGGTAGAGCTGCTGCTTCACAGCACCAGAGACCCCGGATCATTCCTGACACCGGGCGCTCTCTGTGTGGAGTTTGCAAGTTCTCCCCGTGACTGCACGGGTTTCCTCCGGATGATCCGGTTTCCCCCCACATCCCAAAGACGTACGGCTTTGTAGATTAATTGGCCTCTAACAATTGCCTCTAGAGTGTCGGGAGTGGATGTGAAAATGGGATAACATTGAACTACTGTGAGCAAACATTTGATGGTTGGCATTCTCAGTGGGCTGAAGGGCCTACTTCCATGCTCTATCTTTCAATAAATTCAATCTATTGCGATTCTCTGTGAGAGCAACTCAGTCAGTCCCATTTCCCAGTTAGACCTGCCATTTATTTCCTCTTTAAGCATCTATCCAGACAGGATGAGTTGATCTACTTCTGCTAAATTAATGCCACATGATAACTACCTACTGCATAAAAGAAAATCCCTCAGATCCCCCTAATTCTTGGGCGAATCACTTTAAATCTGTGTTCTTCACTCAGTGAAAACACGTCCCCTTTATTCACTTGGCCATAGCCGTTCATCATTCTTGAACCTGTATCAATTTTCTGCTCACAGGTGAACAACCCACATATCTCCAGCTTATCCATGAAACTGATGCAGGTTGGCGCAGGGGTGGAGTTGCTGCCTTACAGCGTTTACATGCCCGATACCGAGGTTCAACAGGTGCTGTCTGCATGAAATTTGTTAGTTCTCCCCGTGACCGCGTGGGTTTTCTCCGAGATCTTCGGTTTCCTCCCACACTCCAAAGACCTACGGGTTTGTAGGTTAATTGGCTTGGTATGCGTGTAAATTGTCCCTAGTGTGTTAGGATAGTGTTCATGTGCAGGGATCGCTGATTCAGTGGGCCGAAGGGCCTGTTTCCATGCTGTATCTCTAAACTAAAAGGAAGTCTCTCATTCCTGGGATTGAACAATTAAATCCTCCCCATCCCTTCTCAAGGCAGGTTTTTCACACCCTTCGTTGACCAGCATTGTTTCTAAACGTAGACAAGTACAAGAGAGAAAAAGGACTAGAATGATACGCAGAAAAGCTGAGAAAAAAAGCATTAAACATTACAACATTAAATACAACTATTTGAGATCACACGTGTGGGAACTGACAGGTTCCGTGAATAAACTTTGGCACAGTAGCTTTTGAGATTTGAGGAAGAAAGCAATCGCATGTGAAAACAGAGAGAGAAGAAACTGCAGACGCTGGAAACTTGAGCAAAGTGCAATGTGCTGGAGGAACTCAGCGGGTCAGGCAGCATCAGGGGCGGGAATGGACAGACAACGTTTTGGGTCGGGACCCTTTTTCAGACTGTAATCCTGAGCAAAACACAAGGTGCTGGAGGAACTCAGCAGGTCGGGCAGCATCTGTGGAGCATCTTGACAGGGTCATCTGTCCAATCCCTCCACAGATACTCCCTGACGTGTGGAGTTCCTCCAGCACTTGGTGTTTTGCTCAAGATTCCAGTGTGTGCAGTCTCTTGTGCCCAGGGACAATTGTAATTGGGGAAGGTGGGACTAGATAGATTCCTTCTTTCCAGAGATGCTGCCTGTCCCGCTGAGTTACTCCAGCATTTCATGTTTAATTTTGGACTAGATAGAATCTCTTCTTCTTTTGTCTTGCAAATTTGTGTGGCTTCCAATTCCTTCTACGATACTGCACCCCTTTCAGTGTAGATAAGCACCGCCATTCTGAATCTGTGAGATATTTTGATTTCCTGTGATAAACACACATGCACAGTAGGAGCTAACCTGCGTCTCTAGACTTTAGACAGACAGCGGGGAAACAGGCCCTTCGGCCCACTGAGTCCATGCTGACCAGCAATCACCCCATACACTAGCACTACCCTACACACTAGGGGCAATTTACAATTTTATTGAAGCCAATTAACCGACAATCCTGTACATCTTTGGAGCGTGGGAGGAAACCGGAGCACCTGAAGAAAACACATGAAGGTCACGGGGAGAACGTACAAACTCCATACACACAGCACCCATTGTCAGGATTAAACCCAGGTCTCTGGCGGTGCAGGGTAACAACTCTACCACTGCGCCACTGTGCCGCCCCAGTGTCCTTTGCTTCAGCGAAGTGAAGTCAATAGAACTGTTTCACTCGTGAATCCTCTGCACAGAAATTTAAAGTAAGTGGGAATGGAGGCCCATGCGCTGTTGAACTATTCAACCTTGGAATCTGAGGCCAGTGCGGGAGCTATTGCCAGAGATTGGGTTGCAGTTTGCCCAGGTGGAGACCATTTGTTGTAGGGATTTATTCCTGTGCCTTTGTGTCCTGTTCAGCCTCTTTGCATTTTCTCCCTCTCTTGTTTCTAAAGAACCGCAGAAAGATCCTTTCAATTCAACACGTTGGCGCTCGTTTTTTTTTTGCTTCCTTTCAAAATAAATGGCTTGCAAAGTTGGCACACAGCAGTGTTACAGAAACAAAACCAGCGTGCAAACGGAGGAGGAAGAATATTTGTAGAGCGATCTCCATCCTACACTCTTTCAATCCATGAAATGTATCGCCACTCTTATAGAGACCTGATCCTGCTTTCAGTGGTAATGTAATCTGATGAATTGATTTGCAAACCAGTTCTCTTGCTTGGCAAACAAGGGCAAGCCGATTGAGAATGTCACGATTACAACTTCTTTAACGTTTCCTCTGCCGCTCGAAATCATTGAATAAGTTCTGGTTTTTGGACATTTAGATTCTAAGTAACCAGTTTCTCCAACTTGCATCAAAAATGGACAGTTCTCTACGCATGGTCACCAATTAGAAGTGTTAACTGTTCCTCTTTCTGCAGATGCTTCTTGATCTGCTGAGTATTTCCAGCCTTGCATACTTTTATTTCAGATTGTAGGGACCCGCAGTTGTTTATAAATCAAGGAGTTGGGCACCAGAGTGTGTTTGATGCTCAATTTTCCAGCTCAGGCACAGTCTGATGTGCACGTTCCTGTCTGTGCATTGGTTCTTAGCATCCCACCTGAAATAAGGGTTGGCAAGTTCAATCCCATCGTTTAACCCCACAGCACACCACTGGTAAAAGAGGCAACCTGCGTGGGATTTCTCCGAGATCTTCGGTTTCCTCCCACACTCCAAAGACGTGGAGGTTTGTAGGTTAATTGGCTTGGTATAATGTAAAAATTGTACCTGGTGTGATTAGGGTAGTATTAATATGCGGGGGTACACAAACATGCTGGAGAAACTCAGCAGGTGCAGCAGCATCTATGGAGCGAAGGAAATAGGCAACGTTTCAGGCCGATATTAATATGCGGGGATCGCTGGTCAGCGCGGACCCGGTGTGCCGAAGGGCCTGTTTCCGCGCTGTATCTCTAAACTAAACTAAAGAAAGACCAGGCAGAATGTGAAAACAGATCCTCAAACGGTGGTGGTTGGCAAGTTAAAACCAGCCTTTTTAAATCCCTAAAGTATAATTCCCTCTCCAAACAACTCTTGCCTCTCCACCAGTGATTATCAATTAAAACTCAATCATGTGTTGAAGTTTCTCCATGTCCTCACTCCCACTGCATTTCTGGAAGCTACTGCAGGCTCTGTGCTCCAAAACCTCTGTATCCCTGCAGATTCTGTGCTCCAGTGCATCCCTGCAGTTCTTGGCTCCAGGACCTCTGCATCCCTGCAGGTTCTGTGCTCCAGGACCTCTGCATCCCTGCAGTTCTTGGCTCCAGGACCTCTGCATCCCTGCAGGTTCTGTGCTCCAGGCCCTCTGCATCCCTGTATGTTCTGTGCTGCAGGACCTCTGCATCCCTGCAGTTCTTGGCTCCTGCCTATCTCCTGCTTCCTTTGGCTCACATCTGACAACCTGTAACTTCAGTCCTCTTGGCCCTCTCTCTGGAACCCGACAGCGAACTATTGACTTCAGAGCAGGTTTGCAGAGGTCAGGAACTCTTTAGAGATACAGCGTGGAAACATGCCGTTTGGCCCAATGAGCCTACCAGCGATCACCCCGTACACTAGCACCAGCGTACACACCAGGGACAATTCACAATTTTTAACAAAGCCGATTAACCTGCATGTCTTTGGAGTGTGGGAGGAAACTGGAGCGCCCGGAGAAAACCCACGCGGTCATAGGGAGAACGTACAAACTCTGTACAGACAGCACCAGTTGTCAGGATCGAACTCAGGTCTCTGGCGCTGTAAGGCCACAGCTTTACCGCTGTGACACTGTGCTGTCTACACCTTCTGATTGGATAGCTGGATGACTATAGTTCTGTTAGGAACTGCTGGCTTTATTCAGTATCATTTAACCAAATATACGTCCATCACATTGAACATCATAGATAGACACAAAATGCTGGAGTAACTCAGTGGGTCAAGCAGCATCTCTGCAGAAAATGGATAGGTAATGTTTTGGGTCAAGCCCCTTCTTCCAGCTGAATCTGACGAAGGGTCCCGACCCGAAACGTCACCCATCCATTTTCTCCAGTGATGCTGCCTGACCCGTTGAGTTACTCCAGCATTTTGTGTCTATCTTTGGTATAAACCAGCATCTGCAGTTCCTTTTTTTATTATATTAAACATCTTGACTGTCAAAAAAAAGACTTTTTTGATAATCATCTTAAATCAGTGATTTCGGTTACCGACCAATGCAACGGGCTTCTCTTAAGGAACGTTATTCATGATTTTCAACATCTCCAACTTAAGTCAACAATGTTTGTGCCTCTCAGAAAAGCCTATGAAGTCACAGTGAGATACAGCATGGAAAGTGGCACTTTAGCCCATCAAGTCTGTCACTGTGCCACCCTAACGTCCGAGAGGCTTTGTGGAGCATTTTCAGATATGGACAATATCCTCAGCTAGCCATGAAGTTTCTTGTCTTCAGCACTGTCCCAGTAAATTGCCATACCCATTTCAGTATATTGATGTATTTCCTACAGTACAGCAGCCAAAATTAAACATGGCCCCCAGATGAGACAAATCCCCCAACAAGAGTCATAAGTTCACAAGACACGGTGGCGTAGTGGGAAAGGTGCTGCCTTGCAATGCTTGCAGCGCCAGAGACCCTGGTTCGATCCCGACTACGGGTGCTGTCTGTACAGAGTTTTATGTTCTCCCAGTGACCGCGTGGGTTTTCTCCGAGATTTTTGGTTTCCTCCCACATTCCAAAGACGTACAGGTTTGTAGGTTAATTGGCTTGGTATAAGTGTAAACTGTCCCTAGTGCGTGTAGGATAGTGTTAATGTGTGGGGATCCTGGTGGGCCGAAGGGCCTGTTTCTGCTCTGTCTCTAAACTAAACTAAAGAAAACATAGGAGCAGATTCGGCCCATTGTCTACTCCGCCATTCAATCATGGGTGATCTATCTTTCCCTCTCAACCCCATTCTCTTGCCTTCTCCCCGTAGCCCCTGACACCCGGGTCACGCAGGTTGCTGCTACTTGTCACGTGTAAATAGCAGGTCTGTGCCCCAGATACATACCATCATGGCTTCCAGTACAGTGAGGTGTGGCAGCAACATGTCATCTTGCATGATGTAGCAGGACATCTTTCTGAATGTTCGCAAGTCCCGTGGCTGCCCATTTACAAGGATCTGGCCTTTCATTCCCGTTTTCCTAAAAGGAGCACAAGAGGAGCGTAAATCACAAAGTAATTATTTTTGTTAAAGTATCGAATTATAACCAACCGAGGCCATTCAGCCCAACAGACTGATGTTCACTCTCAATACATATTCCCTTATACACTTCACAGTGGCCTCTACTTAACTAGGTCTTTGATAGCAAGTACCATATTCCAACAAATATGTGGATTTATTAATAACTATCTTATCCTTATGAGCAACAGTTGTGGTCTCCTCATCTCTTTCCATTTGAAGCAGGAAATGTTCTTCAATTGATGCTCGCTATGATTCATCAGATTCCACAATTACCACTTCACCTTGGCCCAGACCTATAAAGGACCTTCGGGCCATGTGCCACACGGCAGGACTGGTTCACCTGCTGCGGAACTGGGAATCGTGCCTGAAGAAGGAAGTGCCCAAGCCCGTGCCCGAGTTCCCCTCCGTGGCTTGGCCGTAAAGTTGCTGCCTTACAGCGGCAGAGACCAGGTGGGTTCAATCCTGACTACGGGTGCTGCCTGTTCGGAGTTTGTACTTCTCCCTGTGACCACGTGGGTTTTCTTCAGGTGGTCCAGTTTCCTTCCACCCTCCAGAGATGTACAAGTTTTTAGGTTAATTGGCTTCAGTTTAAAAAAAAATTGTAAATTGTCCCTGGTATATAGGGTGACTGTTGGTTGGCGCGGACTCTGTGGGCCATAGGACCTGTTTCCACGCTGATTCTCTACAGTCTAATGTATAAAGGAAAGCTACCGATCCCGGCTCAGTGCTCGCTCCCGAGCATTGGAGAACCGGAGAGGAGGGTGTGGAGGGAGTTGGCGATGGCCGACGCAAGAACAAAGGGCTTGTAAGAAGAATCAGGACCCTCAAGGTCGGCTGTGAGAGGGGCCCCCGGAGGAGAAGTGCCGAATGGTGGCCGGGCATAGAGAGGAGCGACGGTTCACTTGATGATCTGGATGGAGGTGAAGGCTGCAATGGGCCTTTGTGGCCAGCTACAGCTTGGTTATTAAAAATGGCTCCAAACCTGGTGACTCTCGTGTACGGTCTCTTTCTACACACTTTGTACCTAATCTGGAATTGTGCTTATATATACTAATAATTTACTTAACAGTGTGCAAAAAAAATAGTCACAAATGTCAATGGACCAAATTGTTTTTTTCTATTAATGTTTTATGAGCTAAGATTCAGCAAATTAAGTTCACTAATGTTTTTTATTGGTAAACAGTTAATCAGTGTAACGATGCAAGAATCAATAGCAATAAGCATTTGACACTCACCTGTACCCTGCTAAAATATTCATGAAGGTGGACTTCCCAGCGCCTGAAGGACCCATTATGCCGATTAGCTCCCGACTGCAGAACCTTCCGGATAGACATTTTAAAAGAGTCTTGTACCCTAAAAGACAAAGTTAAACAGTGCATGAAAATGTGGGTTTAATTGGAAAAGTTGATCCTTGGAAATTTAATAAAAAGGAACTGCAGATGCTGGTTTATACCAAAGGTGGACAGAAAATGCTAGAGTAACTCAGTGGGTCAGGCAGCATCTTTGGAGAGAATGGATAAGTGACTGAAAAAGGGTCAGACTGAAGAAAGGTCCCAACCTGAAACATCACCCATCCATTTTCTCCAGAGATGCTGCTGACCAGCGGAGTAAAGGGGCTGTCCCACTGCGGCGACCTAATTGCCGAGTTTAGGAGAGTTTGAAAAAATGACATGTTGAAGACCTCCTTCGATTATGTAGAAGACCTCCTTCGACTATGTTGAAGACTAGCTTCGACTAGCTACGACTAACTTCGGGAAAATTGTACACTGAAAAGTGGAGAGTGAAGACGACCTCCTTCGATCTCCTTCGACCTCCCTTCCACTATGATGAAGACTATCTACAACTACCTTCGACTACCCTCGATTACCTACCAATAACATACCGACTTACTACGACCTACTAGGACCTGCTTCGACTGAAGCTACAAGTAAAAAAATATAGATTTTTTCCATGGCGACCTTTTTTTAAAAACTTGCGGGCATTTTTCAACATGTTGAAAAATACGCCGCGACCTAGCTGAGGCCTCGAGTACACGGAGACTACTCTCGAGCAGGAAGGAGAGTTACGAAGACCTCCTAGGACCTCGTGTCGACCATGCTGCGAATATGAGTCGAGGGCAAACTCGCCAGAACTTGCGGATTAGAACGCCGCAGTGGGACAGCCCCTTTACTCCAGCTTTTTGTGTCTATCCTTGGAAATTAATTTAAATTCAGGATAGATGGAAGTCTTCTTATTATGTGCTGGACAGGCATAAAGATTAATTTAAATTGCCATAAAACTGTTAAAAAAAAACTGCAAGAAGGCTGTGATTTGGCTGATAGAAGAATTATACCGATGCAGTTGACCTTGATCCATCCAATATAACAGTAAAGTACATTGTTATGGCAGAATATTTATCATCATATGCTTGATAAATCCATGAATGTCTAATTGAATTACTGTTATGGCCGAGAATCTGCAAGTATCCAGCAACAAATAACATCCGAGCTTGAGCAAAAGAATAACATTTATTTTAAATTCCTCTGAGTCATTACTTCAATAAATGTGATGTTAAACAAGGTGAGATTTAAAGTGATTGGTTCGTCTGTTTCTGGTAATTGACTGGAATGAAGCTGGCTGAGATGGTAAAATTAATATCCAGACCCAGCATCAAAAGAGTTAGCTGAGCACCAAAGTTCCCTAAATGAGGCTCAATTGTAAGTTGTAAGTAAATGAGGCTTGATTGTAAGTATTATTATTATCATCCTTTAGATCCAGGAGAGGTAAGTTTGCTGGATCATTATCTGGGAATCCAGCATTGCTCTGGCATTACTGTCCAGGAGGGTCATTTTAAACTAAAACGTTCAAGCTCCTTTAGATTTTAGACTTTAGAGTTACAGCTTGGAAACAGGCCCTTAGATCCACCGGGTCCGAGCCAAGCAGTGATCAATTCATATGCTAGCACTATCCTACACACTAGGAACAATTTACAATTTTACCAAAGCCAATTAACCTCTAAACCTACACGCCTTTGGAGTTTGGGAGAAACCGGAGCACCTGGAGAAAACCACGCGGTCACAGGGAGAATGTACAGATAGCACCCTTGGTCAGGATTGAGCCTGGGTCTCTGGTGCTGTAAGACAGCAACCCTACCATTGCGCCACTGTGCCGCCCTTGAATTGAAATAAAACTAAGCCTTGAAACAAAAACCCTGTGACTCTGAAGCAAGAGAGTTGGTGATTAAACTAAAGGGACAGAATACACCCGGAGTGGGGGGACTGCCGTGAGGGAGGGGAAGGGGGAGAAGAACAAGGGGGAACTGGCGCGGTGGGGAGGGGGGGGGGGATTTGTAACTTTGTATGCGCTCTTTATGGGCAACTATTTGCGTACCTTGGCACGGTATGCAAGCAAGGTATTTCACTGTGACTGGTCACATGTAACAGTAAAGTATTCAATCCAATTCAATTCAACACCGCAGGTTAAGCCACAAAGTTTTAATGAGTTCACATCCTTACTTCAGATATCTATATTACTAAAAGTCTGATCTTGACCACTTCCTGTTGTTCTGTATATTGATTTTAGAAAAAACGCTGTCACTTACGGCTGTGATTTTGGCCATCTTACTCAGAGTCCCCCTCCGCAGCGCAGGACAAGAGGATGTTTCCCATCGATGAAAAATAAAAGAGTTGTTAGTGTTTAAAAAATGTTGTGATTCTCTCTCCGGAGGGACTATAAAACCCAGAAGTGTTGAGTGCCTCAGTCAGTCTCTGCAAGCTGGGGGAGCGAGAGGGTCACGTCTCTCAGTGTGAGCTGTGAATGAGTCTGGAGTGACATGTAGGTCAGATAATATAAGGAAGGCAGATTTTATTTCTTGAACAAAATGGGTTTTAACAATATTTGGTAGAATTAAGGGATCGTACAGCAATGGTATAGGAGGCCACTTCAGGAACACCGAATGTAGTAGATGAGGTTAGAGGAGGTTCACGTGACCTTTGTCTCACCTGGAAGGATTGCTGGGGTCCCGGGATGGAGGCAAAGGAGGAGGTATAGGGACAGGTGTTACATCTCCTGCGGTTGCAGGGGAAAATACCTGGGGAAGGGGTGGTTTGGGAGGGAAAGAGTGAGTGAGCCAAGGAGCTGCATTGGGAGAGGCATTTTGTTAGGTCTCTGGAAGAAGCAGCTAATAATTGTTATGAGCCAAGTGCCCTCTAAGCTGCAAAGAGAGAAATTATGTATTTATCATCTACGTAATTTAGAACTGCAATTTGTTGGAATATAAATATAGTTGATGTATTGTTCTCGTTTAAAATGCAAAACAATAAAATTCCTTTCAGAAATTATTTCATGAAGGAAAACTTGTTTTTAAGTAATATGATGTTAGGACATTTATCTCTAATTTACTGCCTGTTATATGTGAGGAGGCCACTAAATTAGTTGTTTGACAGACTGTGGTGTTGGTACAAAGTAGAAGGGACAGAACATCCTACACCTGGCTGCTGGTGGACATGTTAAATGGACAACTTTAACAATTGCTCCATCACTTCACTTTAGACTTTACAGAAACAGGCCCTTCGGCCCACCCGAGTCCACGACGACCAACAATCATCCCGTGCACTAACTCTATCCTACACACTAGTGACAATTTAACAACATACCAAAGCCAATTAACCTACAAACCTGTACGACTTTAGAGCATGGGAGGGAACTAGAGCACCTGGAGAAAACCCACGCGGTCAAGGGGAGAATGTACAAACTCCATACAGACCGCACCCGTAGCCGGGATCAAACCGGGCTCTCAGGTGCTGTAAGGCAGCAACTCTACCGCTGCACCACTGTGCCGCCCCTAAACCGCTGTTGTATTTAGTTAGTCCCATTCTGGTCATGTCTAATTTTTCTCTTCCTACTATTTGCTAACAGCTATCCTGTTCCGATATCTCGGCTGCTAGATACAATGTCCAGTTTTAGTCAGTTATGACATTCATAAGCACTTTCAGGATCTCTGAGATAGGAAAGGGGCTGAAAGAAGTGGCAGGAACAGAAAGTTTCCAAAAGTGATCAATAAGCATTGTCAAAAAATATGCTTTGTGTTGGGCCAAAAGGCCTCTTTTTATGTCGTATGACTCTATGACTATTATAGTGTACAAAAACATGAGGGGAGTGGACTGGATGTATGCACAGATACTTTTTCCGCAGGTTTGGGAAAGCAAGAACAAGGGGCAACTTTTTCACATGGGTATATGGAATGAGCCGCCAGAGAAAGTAGTTGAAATAGGGACAATAACAAGATTTAAATGATAGACACGAAATGCTAGGTTAAATGCTGAAGAAGGGTCCCGACCTGAAACGCCACCTATCCATTTCCTCGAGAGGTGTTGCCTGACTGTTACTGAGATGTTGAGTTACTTCAGAATGTTGTGTCTATCTTTGGTATAAACCAAATATCATTTAAGCCTCTGCAGTTTTTTTTATTGTAACATTTAAATGATAGTTTGACAGTTACATGGATAATAAAGGTTGGAGGGATACGGATCAAATACAGGCAAATGGGACAAGCACAGATGGGTATCTTGGTCAGCATGGGCAAGTTGGGCTGAAGGGCCTGTTTCCAATCTGCATGAGTCGATGACATCTCTGTGTGTAGACTACAAATGCTAACAGGGTGGGCACCAGGTATGGAACATGTTGTAGCCAGAGAGGGTGGGGAAACAATTAATGCTTCTAAAAGGTTGTTGGAAAACTTTAAAATCAAGTCGAAGATGAGATCTCCTTTCAACATCCCAACGAATGCTAAACCGAATGTTGATGCATTTCCAGGCCGAGAGTCAACAGCTGATTAACGCGAGCTGGCAGGCTCTTTCATTAGCTCTTAGACACTGCTTTTCCTCACTCAAACGTATTTTAAACACTTCAATTAGATGCCAACAGCTAACAAAACCTCAGTTCATGAGCAGATCTTGTTACACGATTAGCGTTGTGCGCGCGAGGAAGATGACATCATTGTGCAATGCTGGAAATAAAGCTGCCAACAATGACCAACTTTGCAGAAACTGATAACAGCAAACACCTCCCACTCCCTCCATAACCCCTTCTGCTCACTCTCCACAACACCCCCCTCCACACCACCCTACCCCCACTGTCCACAATCCCCCCACCCCCCACACCCCCCACCACCCACCCCCGCACTCTCCACCCCCCCCGCACTCTCTACCACTCCCACACTCTCCACCCCCTGCACTCTCCACCCCCCGCACTCTCCTCCCCCCCCCCCCCGCACTCTCCCCCCCGCACTCTCCTCTCCCCCCCCCGCACTCTCCACCCCCCACACTCTCCACCTCCCCCACACTCTCACCCCCCACACTCTCCACCCCCCACACTCTCCACCCCCCACACTCTCCACACCCCCCCCCCGCACTCTCCACCCCCCCCCGCACTCTCCACCCCCCGCACTCTCCACCCCCCCCCACACTCTCCAACCCCCCCACACTCTCCACCCCCACACTCTCCACCCCCCACCCCCCCCCACAGTCTCCACCCCCCGCACTCTCCATCCCCCCCCCACACTCTCCACCCCCCCACACTCTCCCCACACACTCCACCCCCCACACACTCCACCCCCCACACACTCCACCCCCCCACACTCTCCACCCCCCCACACTCTCCACCCCCCCACACTCTCCACCCCCCCCACCCACACTCTCCACCCCCCCCCCACCCACACTCTCCACCCCCCGCACTCTCCACCCCCCCACCCACAATCTCCACCCCCCGCACTCTCCACCCCCCCACCCACACTCTCCACCCACCCACCCCACCCCCAACACTCTCCACTGCCCCTTAACTTTGTAATCTCCCCCTGCATGAATCCGCTAAGATATTTATTTCGAACTCAGTCATTGAAAGCCATTTCTCCAAACCCTTTAAACTTTCCAGCTCTCCATCCTGACCTTGGGTGCTGTCAGTACGGAGTCTGTATGTTCTCCCTGTGACCGCGTGAGTTTTCTCCGGGTGCTCCGGTTTCCTTCCACACCCCAAAGACGTACAGGTTTGCAGGTAAATTGGCTTCCGTAAATTGTCCCGAGTGTGTAAGATAGTGCTAGTGTAAGGGATGATCACTGGTCAGCGCAGACTCGGTGGGCCAAAGGGCCTGTTTCCACGCTGTATCTCTAAAGTCTGAAGTCTAAAGAGTGCTGTCTGTGTGGTTTGCACGCTCTTACTTTGACCATGTGGGTCAATTTTAAGTGCCCCAGTTACCTCCCACATCCCAAAAACATGTGGATCGGAAGTTTAAATGGCTGCTGCAAAATTGCCCCAAGGGTGTTAGTGAGGGAATGAATCTGGGGTGAATTAATTGAACGATGGGATAGAATAATTTAAGGTTAGTGTAAATGAGTGGTTGATGGTCCCCTGTGGACTTTGTGCCCCAAATCTATGAATATCGTGCCATCAAATGTTTTGCAGGGTGAATGGATTACCCATATTTTAGTTTGTGCTATCATTTTATTTCCATCATGTCGTCTATGGCCCCATATTCCATAAACACTCTCGATTCAAATACATTGCCCTGACACAATGTAATTACAAATAGTGTTCCAGAGACAATCCTTCCAGTGGGCGACAGCAGAATAGATTCCAGAAGATTGATGGTGAGGAGGTGTGGTATGATTCATGATACGGTATAAATGTATAGCCGTACTGCACACCAATTAGTACAATGCCCTGCTGGGCTAAATGCTTCACCCTTTACACAATTCACGCTGGTCTGACCTGGAAAATGTGTTCTGCTGAATGAAAATGTAGGGCAAGCATTTCCTTTTCACAGCAGTGCAAAAAAGATGCCTGTTGCTCCACTGAATAGAAAATCCACCAGTGTTCAGATATCGTGAAGCGATAGTGTGGTACTGTCATACGAGGAAAGATTGAAAAGACTAGGCTTGTATTCACTGGAGTTTAGAAGGATGAGGGGGATCTTATAGAAACATATAAAATTATAAAAGGACTGGACAAGCTAGATGCAGGAAAAATGTTCCCAATGTGGGGCGAGTCCAGAACCAGGGGCCACAGTCTTAGAATAAAGGGGAGGTCATTTAAGACTGAGGTGAGAAAAAACTTTTTCACCCAGAGAGTTGTGAATTTATGGAATTCCCTGCCACAGAGGGCAGTGGAGGCCAAGTCACTGGATGGATTTAAGAGAGTTAGATAGAGCTCTAGGGACTAGTGGAGTCGAGGGATATGGGGAGAAGGCAGGCACGGGTTATTGATAAGGGACGATCAGCCATGATCACAATGAATGGCGGTGCTGGCTCGAAGGGCTGAATGGCCTCCTCCGGCACCTATTTTCTATGTTTCTATGTTTCTGTGTTACTGTTCTCATCAGACCTAATCTTCCAAATTGTGAGAAGGATGAGGGGTGTGGACTTCAAAAATAATTATCAGATGTTTGTTGCATCATGAGAAGTTTCTTAACCCCAGTAAATCTCCACGGCCATTTCAGTATAAGGTCACAGGGTCATAGGTGATAGGAGTAGAATTAGGCCATTCGACCCATCAAGTCTACTCCGCCATTCAATCATGGCTGATCTATCTTTCCCTCTCAAACCCATTCTCCTGCCTTCTCCCCATAACCCCTGACATCAGTACTAATCTAGAATCTATCAATTCCCACCTTAAAAATATCTATTGACCTGGCCTCCACAGCCTTCTGTGGCAACGAATTCCACAATATCGAGTTGGCATCTATTACTGGAGTGCGGGGCCTAAATCCAATTATTTTAAAACATTTAAGAGGCAATTGAACACACAGTTGGAGAGAGAAGTAGAAACAAGGAACTACAGGTAATGGTTTACAAAAAAAAACACAAAGTGGTGGAGTAACTCAGCTAGTCAGAGAACATCTCCAGAGAACATGGATAGGCCTCGTTTTGTGTCGAGGCCCTTCTTCAGGCTGGTTGTTGTAGGACAGGAAAAGTTGGAAGGCAAGCGAGGTGGGGGTAGGCCTAAAAATCTTGGATAGCAACAGGGAGAATGGGGAGATGTCTCTATGGGGTGAAACCATGATGATTTAAAAAAAAAACACAAAGTGCTGGAGTAACTTAGCAGGTCAGGCAGCATCTCTGGAGAACATGGATAGGTGCCGCTGCATGTTGGGTTAAGACTAGTCGGACTGTTAAAGAGTTTTTCAAAAGAGCTTGTACAGGGACAATAGGCTAAATGGCCTACTTCTGTGCTGTAATATATACAAAGGTAAAGATCATTTGACATCAAACGGTTTTGATGGTATCCTGGGACAGTGACTTACACAAAATAAGCTCAAGATATTGCACTGGGAATTATTAGCGTGGAACAGATTCCTCAACATGACTGAAGCTCTTACAGGAATGGGACAGTCATGAGTACTTGTATGAAGACATAATAAGGTGGTCACGCCGAGATGGACTGTGATTTACTGTATGTGTCACCAACACACACATTTATTATTGCCTCTGCTTGAGTGTTCAAGATACATCTGAAAATAAAGTTACAAAACACTCTTGTTTGAGCTGATCCCTGACAACGTGGTCTCATTATATCATTTCTATTGGTTTAGTCCGTCCTCTCTTTCTTTCCCCTTATATCATGACAACATCACTTCTGGCATTGAAGTGCTTAATCTCACATCTCTGTCCCATACAATGACACAAAGAATTGGCATCTTTACATTTACTGCAGCACAGAAGTAGGCCATTCGGCCTATTGTCCCTGTACAAGCTCTTTGGAAAGACTCCGCAACAGTCCTACTACTCTTATCATCACAACATTTTTAACGGGCTTGACAGTCTCGATGCATTGAAGGCGTATCACTGGATTAAATACTCTAGAACTAGACGGCACCTTTTCAGAATTAAGGATAGGCCATTTCAGACTGAGATGAGGAGAAATTCTTCCCCCTCTGCTTGGTGAACATTTGGAATTTGGGTTGCAACAGCTCAGTTGTTGCATCAATTCAAAGCAGAGATCAATAGTTTCGTTTAGTTTTAGTTTAGAGATACAGCGCGGAAACAGGCCCTTCGGCCCACCGGGTCCGCGCCGACCAACGATCCACACACATTAACACTATCCTACACACACAACACACTAGGGACAATTTTTACATTTACCAAGCCAGTTAACCTACAAACCTGTACGTCTTTGGAGTGTGGGAGAAAACCGAAGATCTCGGAGAAAACCCACGCAGGTCACCGGGAGAACGTACAGACAGCACCCGTAGTCGGGATCGAACCCGGGTCTCCGGCGCGGCATTCGCTGTAAGGCAGCAACTCTACCGCTGCGCCACCGTGCCGCCCTAAAGTTTTCTGGTCGTCAAAGGATACACAGACGGTGCTGGAAAATGGCATTTAGGCAAGAGATCGGCCACAACTGGGACACGTGATGGCTCCTCCTTCTCCGACAGTCTAACGCCGTGAATGGAAAGGGCAGCTTTGGATAACATTCCCCTGGCCTGATTCGCAGTTTAACGGGATTAACACTTTTAATAGGGCTTGTCAGAAATGGGAGAATTTATGCCTCAAAGCATTAAACATGGACCAAAATTAACCAGTAAAAGAAAAAGATAATTTAACCTATTAATTATTCAGTAAAACCTGAAACGAAGACAAATATGTGCCTGCCAGTACAACAGGCTTTATATAGAAAAGCTGGCCTATCAACAAGTCCAAACTGGCTCTATAGGGATGAAATATTAATTTCTCATCCATTTATGTAATTAGGAACAAGATTAAAATTTTACACTTGCCAGAAAAAAAAGTAATTGCACATCCAAGGTAGCCACAGTTCACATGCTGTTTTGAACAATGCGGCATGATTGAATTTGTATTGGATGTCAGTGGGCGGCAAACAGGCTTATCTCCAAGTCAGAAGATTTAAATCTTGCTCCATATTCTCAAGGACATGTTGACACTCTGATGGCAATCCTAAGGCACTGCTACCTTGTTGGAGTTGCCATTACTTCGCCGAGTGGTTCAGTTGAGATTCACTCCACAGTCAACTTGTACGCTCTAAACTCCCAGCGTAAGAAAGATCCAATAATTTATTTTAGTCAGGAGGAGAAACAAGGAATTGCAGATACTGGTTTACCGAAAAGGACACAAAGCAGTGGAGCTTCTAAGCGGGCCAGGCTGCATCTCTGGAGAACATGGAAAGGTGACATGTCTGGCCAGACCTTTCTTCAGACTGAGCAGCAGGAATCACAGAGGGGGAGCAGTGAGAGAGGGTCTCACAGAACAGGGCGGCATAGTGATGCAACGGTAGAGTTGCTGCCTTACAGCACCAGACACCCAGGTTAGATCCTGACTACGGGTGCTGTCTGCATGGAGTTTGTACATTTCTCCCTGAGATCGCATGGGTTTTCTCCGGGTGCTCCAGTTTCCTCCCACACCACTAAGGCGTACAGGTTTGTAGGTTAATTAGCTTTGGTAAGTTGCACAATTGTTCCTAGTGTGCAGAAAGTGCTGGTGTACGGGGCGATCACCGGCCGGTGTGGACGCGGTGGCTGAAGGGGTATGTTTCCGCGCTGTATTCTCCAAAATAAAATCTAAAGAACTCTTCCCTTGAAGAGAATTTGCAGTTGAGCAGTAAAATGGTAAAACAAGGAACTGCAGATGCTGGTTTACAAAAAAAAGACACAAAGTGCTGGAGCAACTCAGCAGGTTGGCCAGCATCTCTGGAGATCATGGATAGGTAACATCTGGCAGGACTGATGTAACATTGATTGAGTGAGAAATATTGGGCTGCCTCACCAACTGGAGATTCACTCCTGATAGTTTTCAGCAATAATGTTTAATGAGGCGATTGCTGTACTTCCAATTGTTCAATCGACAGAGTCTCTGGCCAGCTTCATGTTCGCCAATCATTGGCACACACGGGAAGCCCTGCGATCGACCCCTGCCTGCTGATCATATGCAATGCTTGGTCATCCCAGGCGATTGACCGGGAAACCCTCGCAGCAAACATGATGGCTGCAAACTATCAGTGAGACAGGAGTCAGGTGGGGCAACCCAATATTGACCCCTCAATCAATGTTACGAGACCAATGTATTGAATTATTGTCAAACTGGGAGTTTACGATGTGCAAGTTGACCATTGGGGGGGATCTCAATTGACCAACTCACTGTTTCCTTCCTTGGGATATACTGTAGCATTGACTCATTTTAAATCCCCTCCCCCACCCCCATCCCTATAAGGACAAGTAAAAAAACATCAGCAAGAATTTCCATGCTAATCCCCGAGCGGGTAGAATACATTTAAAAGGGCAAACATTATCTATCGGCTGCTTTCCCTCTTTTAAAATGTGTCAGGACCTTCATGACTGGAATAAAGCTCAGCGCCGTATACCATTCATGGCTTCTGAAAGAAAACATTTTACTCAACTCCATCTTAGATCGGTGACCCCTCATTTTTAATGGTTCTTCCACCAGAGGCAACATGCTCTCCACGTCCACCTTGTTAAATAATTGAAGATGTCTCAATTCTAAACTCTACTGCATACAAGCCTGATCCTTTGGTCTTTGTACTAATGTCGCTGATACTAACATCTTCCATATCAGCCTCATCATCCGTTTCTGGTGTAACACCTTATCTGAAAATCAGCTCTTGTGGCAGCGTGGCACTCTTAAAAGTATTAGAAAAGAGATTCAGCTTGGATTTTGGACTCACATCTTGAATTGATACTTGAATCTTCAAACTTCTGTTTTTGACAATCCAAGAGCCCCAAGGTGCTCCCACAAGCACAAGCCTTTCTCTGGGCGAGCTCCCGAAAATACTGCTGTATTTGTGAAGTCTTAATGAAAAGACATTACTATACGTTACTAAGACGTATCTGATTAACTAAGACTATCACTGGCTGCCTCCAGGGTCAATGAACTCTGGTGCTTGTATATGATGCAGCATTAGACAATGCGATTGTCAGGGATTAATTTCTAGGTCTGGACGCTGCCTTATAAAACCTCCAGAAATGTGCCAGACAATATTGGCATTCCTAGCATTGAACCCTTGCTCAGTTCATGAAAAAATAAATTCAACAAGATTCCCCACTTTAAGTGTAGGAAGGAACTGCAGATGCTGGTTTAAACCGAAGATAGACACAAAAAGCTGGAGTAACTCAGCGGGACAGACAGCATCTCCAGATTTAAGTTCTGTGTTTTAGTCAGAAAATCATACAGCATTGAAACAGCTACTTCGACACAGCTTATCCATGCCAACCAAGAGGAGAACTGAAGGACTTCAATTTAATTCCCTCAAATCTCTCTGGAGATCACCTGGTGTACCAACATTTGACATCAGACAATAGTACTGATTTCCACCCCCCACCCCCACCCCCATCCTCCCACAGCTTTCGAATTCACCCGAGTCATGGTTTCTGCTGTTAGTAACTGGGTTACTGCACATCATGTCACTTCAAAACAGCAATGTATTTTGTTGCAATGTGGTTTGTTGCAGAACATCTAATCCCCGAGATGATGGGAACCGCTCATCCCTCCATTCTCTGTTTGTCATAACAA
Source organism: Malacoraja senta (assembly GCA_038087875.1). NCBI lineage: Eukaryota > Metazoa > Chordata > Chondrichthyes > Rajiformes > Rajidae > Malacoraja > Malacoraja senta. The sequence continues at coordinate 17,433,066 of CM075988.1, forward strand.
ATTAGCTGTAATTTAATTGCCTTTTCAACCATTTCTGGCCTTCTGCTCTCCCTCCAAAGCTGCTGAAACATGTTGCGGTTACATGGGTAACAGGCCTTGCCCAACTGACCATTCTTCATGGGCAAGAGGTCGCATGATACTAGACCCATCCTATCAATGGCAGATTTACATTTTAGAGTCATACAGCATAGAAACAGGCCCTTCAGCCCATCAAGTCCAGGCCAACCATTGTACCCATCCACAATAATCCCTTTTACCAGCAAATGATCTGTGGGTTTCCATGCTTTAGCATTTCAAGTGTTCACCCATATACTTCCCAAATTATGTGAAAGTACATGCCTCCATCACATGTAGCCACCTTCTGGGATCCTCAGATTCTCTCTTATTCCTCAATTTAAAACCTATTCCTGGTTAGGTGTTCCATACTAGAACATCCCAGATGTCCTAATTCTTTAGGGAATGGGGGTTCCCCTCTCCAATCATAGATGAGGCAGTTACTCATCTCCTCGGCACCCCGCAGCTCCGCCCTTGCTCCCCCTCCCCCTAGTCACAACAGAGACAGAGTCCCCCTAGTCCTTACCTTCCACCCCATCAGCTGTCGCATACAACACATACCTCCTCCAACCTCATCTACTGTATCCGTTGTTTAAGATGTGAACTCTTATATATCGGCGAGACTAAACGCAGACTGGGCGATTGTTTCGCAGAATACCTTCGCTCAGCCCGCCTGAACCAACCTGATCTCCCGGTTGCTGGACACTTTAATTCTCCTTCCCATTCCTACACAGACCTTTCTGTCCTCGGTCTCCTCCATTGTCAGAGTGAGGCTAAACGCAAATTGGAGGAACAGCATCTCATATTGCGCTTGGGCAGCTTACAGCCCAGTGGTATGAATATTGATTTCTCTCACTTCAGATAGCCCCGGCATTCCCTCTCTCGCTATCCCTCTCCCACCCATCGCAATAGCTTCTCATTTTCACCCTACAAACAGCTTACAAATGGCCTGTTTCCTTAACCATCGTTACTTTTTTGCATATCTTTCATTCATTGTTCTTTATCTCTCCACATCACCGTCTATATCTCTTGTTGCCTTTATCCCTAACCAGTCTGAAGATGGGTCTCTACCCAAAACATCACCCATTCCTTCTCTCCAGAAATGCTGCCTGTCCTGCTGAGTTACTCCAGCTTTTTCTGTCTATCCTGGTTATATATATATATCTGTTATACATTTTATAGCACTTTCCAGAACCCCAGAACAGCACAAGAAATGTACCAGTCAATTAAATATTTCAGGACTGCAATCACTTAAAGGAATTGTGCAGTAGTCAATTTCTGCAAACAAGGTTCTTGCTATCAACAATAGTTTCAGTTCACACAAATATAGTTATTTAGTGTGTCAATTTACTATTAGTTTAATAGTACTGAATTAGTTTTGTTTAGTTTGGTTTAGTTATACAGTACAGAAAGGTCCCTTCGGCCCACCGAGTCAGTGCTGACCAATGATCCCCGCCCACCAACACTATCCTACACACTAGGAACAATTTGCATCTATACCAAGCCAATTAACCTACAAACCTGTACGGCTTTGGAGTGTGGGAGGAAACCGAAGATCTCGGTGAAAACCCACGGGGAGAACGTACAAACTCCATACAGACAGCACCCGTAGTCAGGATCGAACCTGGGTCTCCGGCATTGCAAGCGCTGTAAGGCAGCAACTTCCCTAATCATTTCCCAGATTCACTAATAGATCAAGACAATGCTGGCTCTAGCCAGTTGTGCAGGCTGTGAACACGACTTTAAAGGCAGAGAGCATCAGACAGTTGAATTAGCAGATTCAACAACGCCACTTGTGATTTTGTATGCTTACCCCGACTGAAAATAATTAACTCACCAGAGCAAAAACTTTGTGGGTGAGAACCACGGGCTAAGGTCCTTCCGCTGCTGGACATTGTGGGACTGTGTCCAGTGGGGACACCCCTCTAACAAGGAAAGGAATGTCACTCTAGGGGGCCACATGAGTGGCAATGATGTGTAAGAAGGAACTGCAGATGTTGGTTTACACCAAAGATAGACAAAATGCTGGAGCAACTCAGTGGGACAGGCAGCATCTCTGGAGAAAAGGAGTGGGTGACGTTCTGTGTCTGAAGAAGGGTCTGACCCAAAGTGAAACTCATTCCTTCCCTCCATAGTGGCAATGTTGCAGTGTAAGGAAAAAGGGAGATGCTAACAACACTGACCATGTTGAATATATAGACACTGGGAAAGATTTTTGCATGGTTTTTGTTTTGAATTCTGGTATTGCATCACAGCACCAGAGAGCCGGGCTCAATCCTGACCTCGGGTGCTGTCTGTGTGGAGTTTGCACGTTCTTCCCGCAACCGCTTGGCTCCCTTCATGTGCTCCAGTTTTCTCCTCCATCCCAAAGACGTGCAGGTTTGTGGGGTTCAATGGCTTCTGTGAAAAGAAATGCCCCTAGTGCGCTGGGAGTGGAATGAGAAAGTGGGATAACACAGAACCAGTGTGAATAATTGATCAACTGTTGGCATGATCTTGTGGGCTGAAGTGCCTGTTCCCATGCTGCATCTCAAACTCTAAACTCAACATAAACTGGTGACGCAGACCAAGACCTTCCTATCTGACAAGACTGATGCCTCATCCTATATTGCATGTAGCTCCATTCAATCACTGAGGCATCATTTTGATTCTGAGACCCAAGGGACAGGACCAACGTGCTGAAATCGCCAACTCTATTTACGATTTAATCAAACTGCATTTGGCTGGCCTGTGGTTCCTGTGATGAATAATGCTGCTTTATTTTGCAGTGAAACAGACTAATGGCACACAAACTAACAGCACACAAAAACTGAAGCAGAAAAAAACGCGGATGTTAAACTAAAAATGATAGAAGGATCCAGAATGTATACTGGTCTAATCACAGGAAATAATCCAAGCAGAAATGCCACATTTTAACACTTATTTTATATTGGAAGGAGCAACCAGTTCTATTTCAAAACATCTCAATGCAGTGGATATTTGAACCACGTTTGATACTAAAGGAGGTGATCAAAGCTTGGTCAGGGATGCAGGTTTCAAAAGACCATCTTAAAAGGAGGAGGTTGGAGTAGTGGAAAGGTGATGTGGGGGAGTTCCATTGCTTGGGGCATTGGTAACCTTCAAGTCATGGCTGCCCTAGCAAATCAAGGAGACTAGAATTAGTGTGTAGAAAGGAACTGCAGATGCATGTACTGTATATACCAAAGATAAACACAAAGTGCTGGTGTATCTCAGCCGGTCAGGCAGCATCTCTGGAGAAAAAGGATGGGTGACGTTTTGGGTCGGGGCCCTTCTTCAAACTCAAGAGAGTCAGAAGAAGGGTCCCAACTCGAAACTTCACTCATCCTTTTTCTCCAGAGAAGCTGCCTGTCCAGCTGAGTCACACCAGCACTTTGTGTCTATCTTTGAGGTTTCAATGAGGGTATCCCGGTATCTGAGAGGGTTGCCAAGTTGTGGAGGCTGCAATGATGAGAGGTTGAGTGAATGGCTTGAGTGGTATTGCAAATTTAATTATAAAATGGGTATTGATGGTGAACAACTTGTGCTCCATTTCATCTCATCCCCACAGAGCATGCAACCCACATCAGAAGTTTTAACATCAACCTGAACAGGTCAGACCTTAATTTCACATGACAGACCCTCAGCTGGGTATAGTCCAACATTACTCTAGAAATCAAACCACTATTTTCTGATTAGAAATGTAATCAACTAAACTGAATTGATTTTCATCCATAACTGATGCACACTTCCTGAGCATTGAAGTGGGGCCCTATTAATGGACAGCTATATCTTGTCAGACAAAAAACAATAAGAACACACGGTCAATTGTTCTACCTCACCTGCCAGTTTCAACTCGGATACACAACAGTGCATTTATCATTTAATGCAAAGAGGGTATAAAATGTCTGCGGTGTAACGTCATTTGCATCCTAGATGATTTACATCTTCTGAAGTACGTTGCATTCCAGTTCACCATCTTTAGCAGCCTCTGTTCAACCACCACAACCCCACAGTAAGACCAAGTTTAGGAAGTTACCATCACCCTGTGACCATTTTACAACACCACAGATTGGTTTAGTAACTAAAACACTTTCCGTACGGCACCTTTTTAAAAAATAGTTTAGAGATACTGCGCAGAAACGGGCCCTTGAGTCCACACCGACCAGTGATCCCCACACATTAACACTACCCCACACACACTCGGGACAATTTTTTACACTATTCCAAGCCAATTAACCTACAAACCTGTACGTCTTTGGAGTGTGGGAGGAAAGCGTAGATCTCGAAGAAAACCCACAGGTCACGGGGAGAACGTACAAACTTCGTACAGACAGCACCCGTAGTCGGAATCGAACCTGGGTCCCTACGCTGTGCCACCGTGCCGCCCTGGATTTTTTCCAGCACATCCGCAGCAATCCTTCATTATAATAATGACTAAAATTCAGAAGCCCTGACTCTGAAGAAAGTAAGTAAGTTTATTGGCCAAGTATTCACATACAAGGAATTTGCCTTGGTGCTCCGCCCACAAGTAACAACATGACATACAGTGACAGTTACGAATGACTCAGAGAACACTAAACATTAATAATAATAAAACATTAATGATAAACCACCATTGATCAAGCATGTGAACCAACAAAATACCAGATCAAAGGGAGGCTACAGATTTTTGGCTGTTGAGTAGAGCAACTACTCATGGATAAAAACTGTTTTTATGTCTGGCTGTGGCAGCTTTGACAGTCGTCCAGAGGGAAGTGATTCAAAGAGTCTGTGGCCAGGGTGAGAGGGGTCAGAGATGATCTGAAGGGTTTCTGATGGTCAGAAGGGTATCAACTCAGAACCTCACCTATACCTTTTCTCCGGAGATGCTGCCTGACCCGCTGAGTTGCTCCAGCATGCTGTGTCTATCTTCGGTGTAAACCAGCACCTGCAATTCCTTCCCACACATTCAGAAAGCATTTCTTTGGTTGAAAAATATTTAGGATAAGTCAAGATTGTGAACAATCTAGTTCGACTTAGGTTATGAACATCTTTATTTCTGACAGTCAAAACCACTTGATAAGATCTTAAGATTCAATGGATATTGGCGTTCGTAAATACTCAGCCATCCCCTCTCTGGCTGTGCCCTTCCCCCCCACCAGCCTGCTTTCTCCAAAGAAGATGGACTTTTTTACACAACTATAAACATCTAGTTTGTAGATCCTAGTTTCCTGGATGCTCTATTAGGGAATGCAAAACTACTCCAGGTGAAATCCCTGACCATGCGCCAATTTCAGCAATGGTTACCTGAAATTAGTCATAGAAAGATATGACACAGAAGTAGGTCCTTTGGCCCACAGCGATAACAATACACAAAACAGGAACATGCCCTTTAGCCCACAATGTCTGTGTCGAATATGATGACACGATAAAATCTCATCTGTCTGCATGTGATCCATATTGCTCTATTGCTCTCATATGCTTACACCTATCTAAAAGCCTCTTAAAATGCCACTACCATATCTGCCTCCAAATTAATCAAATCAACCTTATTTTTTCAATTCTCCTCAGTTCCATTAAATTACCCCCACCCTGACACCCGCACCCCCAATTCTATCCATTCATCCACACACTATGTCATAAATGATAGGGGCAGAATTAGGCCATTCGCCCCATCAAGTCTAATCTATCTCTCCCTCCTAACCTCATTCTCCTGCCTTCTCCCCATAACCTCTGACACCCGTACTAATCGGGAATCTATATATCTCTGCCTCAAAAATATCCATGGACTTGGCCTCCACATCCTTCTGTGGCAAAGAATTCCACAGATTCACCACCGTCTGACTAAATAAATTCCTCCTCATCTCCATCCCAAAGGATTAATTCTGAGGCTATGACCTCTAGTCCTAGACTCTCCCACTTGTGGAAACATCCTCTCCACATCCACTCTACTGAAGCCTTTCACTATTCAGTACTTTTCACGTTTCACTAGGGGCAGTTCAGAGTTAATCTACCAATGCACAGGCCTTTGGGAAGTGAGAGGTAAGTGGAGCACCCGGAGTTGCAAACTCCACATAGACAGCGCCCAAGGTCAGCATTAAACCCCAGATCTCTGGCGCTGGGAGACAGTACCTCTAGTAGCTGAGCTATCCCAAAACTATTCCTCTGCCCCGACTCAGAAAGGAGAAAAATTGTTCTTGATTCCCAGTCTTGTTGTCTGTACAGTGACTCCTGTGTAAGAGATGCACAGATGCGCAGATACGGACAAGATAAGGCTTGCTTGAATCCACTCATTCCTGCAGTGCGTTGAAGAATTTTATGGCCAATTAGGTACCCAAGGGCTGAAGGCACCTGCAGAGAATCAATATGGAAGAACAAATTTCGACAGGAAACAAAGCCGGTGACAATAGAAATGTATTGACATTGCTCTAACTTGACTTATTCTGTAAACCTGGTTTTCAGAGCTGAACGTCAAGTCTATGTATTAATTAAATAGATGAAGCATCAATTTTCTTTCCTTCTGGCAGACCAACATTGCAGTAGCCGATTTGCATCGGGAGACATTAAATCTCACTGGGCGACTGCGCAGAGCTGCCTGCTGTCTCTGCAGTGAGGGTTACTACAGGTCGGCGACTGCCAGTAACCCAGCTTGCTGCCACTGTTGGGAGCTTCTGCATTTAAGCTCAGCGTGCAGTTTCACACAGTTGTCGGTCTGTGAACACAAACAACACTGATGCCACTGCAAATTTCCCCGAGGCAGAAAATAAATGCATTTACTGGTTTTTCATGGTCATATGAGTTGAGTAATGAGCAAGACGTTTTGTCCATGCTACGGTACTGAATTGCTGAGCGGTTTCACTAAGGCAAGAATAATTTGGAACTGAACTTCTTGGTGTTGCATTGATTCTGGGAGTCCTTGTAGCTTCCTTATCTTAAAAGGGATTTTTTTTTTTTTTTTAACTTTAATACTTTTTTTATAATGGCTACTTCGGTGGGTATTTAAATTCAGCTGTATTGGTATGGGATACTAATCACATATAGAGATGTGTCTTTCCTTCCCAAAGGACATCTGAAACTAGGTGGAGCAACCGCACAAATATTGCCATTGCAACATAATGCAATAAAAGGAACAAGTCAGGAGTGTGCTTGAATAGTATTGACGGTAAGAGGAACCGAGGTCTGAGGGATGACGGTTTACTGGCCGATCTAAATCGAGGTGATGGCTGGAGGCCTTGCAACAGACTGGGGCTCAACTGGGTCAGGTGCTGCTCCAAGGGATGGAGCCCAAAGGACCGGACTTGACCTATAGCGGCACGGAATGGTGGAGGAAGCCTAAATCTTCCCATATCCACGCCAAGCCTGCAACGTCGCCAAGCCAATGAGCATTTATGACCAGCTGCACTTAAAGCAACTTGGACTTTGAAAATTGCGCCTAAACCTGGCGACTCATGTATATGGTCTCAGTGGACTAGTTCTACATACGTTGCATTTAATCTGAGATTATGCTTATGTACAGTAATAATTTACTGAATTGTATGCAAACAAAATCACTGTACCTCGGTACATGTTATAATAAAGAACCATTGACTTGCTTAGGTAAATGTAGGGTTTTCAGAACTTAATAAGCATAATGCCAGACAAGATAAAACATGTTGTTTGGGTTTCCCCCCATGTACGACCTTAAAGATTCACTCCCCTCACCATCCATCCACCATACCATTAAGTAGCACAAGGATTGCAGCTGCTCAGAAACACGTGGAATAAAAATGCAGGAAAAGCTCAGTTGTTCCGTCAACATGGGTGGAACAAGAAACCATTAACGTTTCAGACTGAAGACCCTTCCTCAGTTCTGACGAAGGCTCTTCCACCCAAAATGTTGACCAATATTCTTTCCACAGATGCTGCATAACCTGCTGTGATTCATCAACATTTTCCGTTTTTTTATTCTAGATCATGCAGGTTAATTGGCCACTGTGACATGTCATTAGCGTGTAGGATGCGAAACTGGGATAATATTGAACCAGCGTACAATGTGGATTTTGTGCTGAGCGAAGACTCAGTGGTCAGAAGGGCTTGTTTCCATGCTGTATGTCTAAACTAAACTAGGCTAATCTGTAGTTTTTACTTCATATGTCTCCTTTAATTCACCCCCATCTTTGGTTCCTTTGTTGTCACTGGGTCAACATTTGCTTAGTAACACTCCTATGAGAAATCATGCTACATTATAAATGATATGTATTAAAAAACTGCTATTTGTTCAAGGTACCATCCTCACTGTCAATAATTCAACTGGAATGACTGGGAGCAAGATACTTTGAGGTCAGCAGATAGTGAGGAACAGACGTCCATTGGTGTAAGCTGTGGCATTCACTATTAGCTGATGTTGCTTTGATCTTCATATCCATCCAAGCCACCTGAGCAGCCAGAAGGAGCTTCATTTTAATACCCCAAAGAGGAATGCGTCCACCAATGAATCATGCCATTAACACCACGTCAAACATCTGCCTTGCTCTCATATTCAAAGTGGAGTTTGATCCCACAATCTACCGATTAAGTTTAGTTTAGAGATACAGCATGGAAACAGGCCCTTCGGCTCATCGAATCCACTCCAACCATTGATCACACTACTTCTATGTTATTCCACTATTTGATCCACTCCCTACACAATAGGGGCAATTGTGCAGCAGCCAATTAACCTACAAACCCGCAAATCTTTGGGATGTAGGTGGAAGCCGGAGCACCCGGAGGAAACCCACAGGGAGAACGTGAAAACTCCACACGGGCAACACCTGAGGTCAGGATCGAACCTGGGTCTCTGGCATGCGGAGGCAGCAGCTCTACCAGCTGCGACTCTATGCCACCCTGTTTGATGGGAGCTGCCAGCTGATCCAAACTAATGAAATGAAGGTATTGCACTTACTCACACCCATGGTTTCACACCAATAACAATTGAATTCTTCACTATAGAAGATATGTTTTCCCCCATCACCTTTAGGATCATAAAGTGATCCTAAATTAGGAATGGGAATCAAATCTGAGGTGCCCAAACTGTAGGTAAATCAAAATGAAAGTCCAATATCCAAAGCTGGTGTTTAAGCTAAGCAAGATAATGGATTTTCCACCAAGAATAATATCAAACAATTCAATAGAGACTCGGTCACCTAGATGAAACAATTATAGGATCAGATGCCAAACTTAAAGTGATGAAGGTATGAAACAGTTAAAGTATGACATTTATAGAATTACAGCATTAGTCTGAGGAAATCAGTCAGCAAGTAGATAATTCTTTTAAATAATGGTGATGAGGCCACAATTCTTGGAGACACAAGGAACAGCAAAAATACACAAAGTGCTGGAATAACTGAGTGGGTCAGGCAGCATTTGTGGATGGAATGGACAGGCGACATTTCAGGTTGGGACCTTTGTATTTGTTTGCAGTCAGCTTCCAGATAATAATGTATGGCACTTTGTAACAAATTATTGGTACACAACTGCTCAATTTTTTTCTCACCTTTCAACTTAACACTACAGAAAGACACATGTTGTGAAATCAAGTTAGGCACCAAGCCAAGCAAATGAATACAGCAATCAACTAAAAGATGAGCATTTTTGTCATGTGGCACTCTATGCAGCTCTGCATAATAACTAAGGAAAAATATTTAATTAAATTTGAAATTCAGTCATGGGAGTTCAATTAAAATTAAGTTGCGGACAGAGCTCTTTTATGAGAGCACACTTAGCATTAGTCAAATCATAGGACAAATTGTCCTAACTCATTTTTAGTCATATTTTACAGAAAACACTTTGCAACCTGCACAGTTTGGCAAAAAGGTGCCAAAATTGGGAACTCTGACGCCTACTGTTATATGCCTTATGTACTGAAGGAGCCAAAATTGTGCTATAAATTGAGCTGGATGTCATCTTGCCTCCATTATTAGTGCGCATACATTTAATACCTTCCTTGTGTATGCAGAGGAGGCATTGTTAATTAAGATGGCGCCCACACCTGGCGACTCTTTGCGTGCTGGTCCCGGAAGTGGATTTGCTTTCATACATTACAATCTCTCCACTCTTTTAAATCTTTATTTATCTGTACAATGTGGATGGCTTGATTGTAATCATGTATAGTCCTTTCACTGACTGGATTGTCTGCAACAAAATGCTTTTCACTGCACTTCAGTACATGCGACAATAAACTAAACTCATTCCAAGGCCTCAGTACACACTCCAGCCCGTGCTCTCTTATATTTGCACATCTGAACATACATTAACAGGGAGGAAGGGTTTCAGCCCAAAACGTTGCCTATTTCCTTCGCTCCATAGATGCTGCTGCACCTGCTGAGTTTCTCCAGCACTTTTGTCTAACAGGGAGGAATAATGAAGAAAGGTCCCGACCCGAAACATCGCCTATTCATGTTCTCCAGAGATGCTGCCTGATCCTCTGAGATACTCCCAGCAGTTTTTTGCCTTCATTGGTAAACCAGCATCTGCAGTTCCTTGTGTCATCACGAATAATGCTCTCATCAACATTATTTTAAGGAACTATTAACTATCGACATGGTGTTTGGTGGTTGATTTCTGCAGACCAATGCTGCAATTTAGCAATTGTGTGTGGTATTTTCCATTGCTTAGGTTGTAAAACATTTTGGCCAGCACTGAAGATTTTTCGCTAACATCTTCGTGTTTGCCGGATGTGGGTCCATTAGTAAACTTGGAACTTGGCTTGAGTGTGAGAATGAGAAGTGGGGCGGCTGAGTTGCTGTAAGGTTAAGCAGGAATGCAGAGGTGTTCAGAGCGCCTTAAGTGCACAAAAGTGGCAGGGAGAGGCAAGGAAGCAGGAACTGGAAATTAACTAGCAATCATCTCTGAAATCTACCACCCACATCAACCACACTGCAACCTTGGAGCCAAGCAAGGACTGCAACGGTGACCATGGCCATGCATTTTCTGGTGACAATGGCAATACACAAATCTGACACGCACCGTACAGCACCTGATATGGAGATAGTTGATGTTTTCTTTAAATAATGTTGATGAGGGCATTATTTGTGGTGACACAAAGAACTGCAGATGCTACATTACCAACAAAGATTTTTTTAAAGTGCTGGAGTATCTCAGAGGATCAGGCAGCATCTCTGGGGTGGGAGATTGCAACCTTCACGTGGTCCGCCCTGTTTCGACGAATGCAATCAACCCGGCGTGCACAATCAAATAAGATCAAATAGAACAAGTTGTCCTACAATTTTAGGCTGTGCACGCCATACGCAAGAAGAAGAAGAAGAAGGCAGCATCTCTGGAGAACATGGATAGGTGACTTTTCGGTTCAGGACCCTTCTTCAGTCTGGTGAAGAAATTGCTCGAACGCTTTGTGTCTTTTTCGTAAACTAGCATCTGCAATTCTTATTCATGTTGACATCCTGCAGTTTCTTGAGGCTTTTGATTGAAAAAAGATCCAATGACATTTTATTTCCTATTGTGAGGGACCATTGCATAAACAGAACATACAAGTTGCTGGGATGAGGTTTATCTCGGTTCTATGGTACTAATGAATGCACACATAATGTTTTACCAGAACCATATTTCATCATTGCCTGACACCAGCATAGAACGACTGCATAATGGAGATTAATAGATTTCAATGCCTGGGGCCTTGACAACTGTAATGATGTCCTACTTATATGCCAGTCCAATTTGAATAATTCCCAGTGCAGGCTCAGCGGAGCTACTGCATAACTAGTGCAGATATGTTAAAATATTGGGTTCTTATTGATGTATGCAGTCAACCAACAGTACAATTTGTAAGTGTATTGATTCTGCTACATGAACACATTGCCTCTTCACTGCCATCGCCAAATCTATTTTCTGTGCTTTGGCCTCCCAAATGCCTTGGTAGCCTCTCCACATCCTCACCATACCCTGACTTACTAGATCCTGACAGACCCCAACAAACAATCATTCATGAGAAGGCAAAGCAAGATGTGACTGGAAGGCTCCCTTCATTTGGAAAATGTTTCCAGTGGCTCCTGGGTTTATGCCAATCTTAGATCAGGGACTCTGTTCTGTTCTCATTGTGCAATTCTATGTCAACCCAAGGAAAGTACACATAATCTGTGATCGGTAAACTAAACGAGGAAAACACTCATCAGGTCAGGCAGCATCCGCGGAAAGAAAAACACTTATCCTTTCACTTCTGAGACCCTTCATCAGAACTATGAAAGAATGAATGAATGAATAAAGACTGCAGATACTGAGCAAAGAAAATAGTGCTGGAATAAATTAGCAGGCCAGGTGGCATCTGTGGAAGGAAATAGACAGACAACATTTTTGTTCTCTCCCTACTAGTCTAGCCTAGCCTGCTGGTTCCAACTTGAACATTTCAGGTTGGGACCTTCTTCAGGAGAAAAGTTACCTTCAGCTGCAGAGAAGGTGAGGGAGAAATGGGTAGAACAAAATGAACACCAAAGTGATGGGATGAGCCTAACTGGTTTAATGTGATAGCGTCAACTACATTGTACTTCTTTGTCTGTGATATGCATTGTTAATACGTGGGTTGTAGAACATGCCATGCAGTCTAGGCTAGGCTAGTAGAGAGAGAAAAGCATAGCCAATAATTACAAATGGATGACAGATAAAAATGGTGGATTCACCCTGATACAGGCAGGAAGTGAGAGAATTTCACACCGAGTGCATATGGATACAATGTACATGGACACAAGATGAGATGTTATTCCTCAAGCTTGTGTGCGGATTCATTGTAAGTGCAGATGGTCATGGGTGGGTCAGAGTGGGAATGGGACGGAGAATTAAAGTGGCAGGCAACCAGAAGATCAGGGTCACTCCTATGAATTGATGCAGTTTCTTTGTGTTCATACTTGGTTCCTCCAGTATAAAGACCACCGCACTGTGAACACCAAACGCAGTGCGCTGGATTGCAAGTGAATTGCTGATTCATTTGGGCAGTGATCCCAACATTGGAAACCTGCTGCAACCATTTCAACTCCAAGAACTGTTCTGTTGCCAGTGAGGCCGTCACACAGAAGAGGCAAAGGACCAGTGACCCAGGAGCAAGACCTCATGAGCGATGAGACTTAATACTCACGTAACTACATGTGTAAAACCCAGCTCACAAGTTGCATATTTTTGCATCCATTTGGATCCCTGGATGATAAGAAGACCAAAGGCAAAAGGACAGGTGATGCACCTTCTGTGGTTGCTTTGGAAATAAACACATGCAAGGGAAAGGAAGAGCAGACTGGGGAGGCTCAAATCAAGCGATCCCTTCAAAACGATGAACGAGGGAAGGAACATGTGTCTGGTGGTGGAAGCGTGTTGGGAATAGGTGGAAACTACAATGATCTGTTGAATGCAGAGATTGGTGAAATGGAAGGCAAGGAAGATGGGACCTCTGGTATTTGACTGGCCAGGAGGAGAGAGGATGAGAACAGAGGTGCAGGAAATAGATGAAATGATCAGTAAAGACAGAAAACAAAAATACTGCATTTCAATAGCATCTTCCACAAATTTGCAGCCAATTACTTTAAGAAATTTGCCGTGATGCAAGAAACACAATGCTTGATTCGTGCATGGCAAGATGTCACAAACGCCAATGTGGTGATGACCAGATTTTGTGATGATGTTAGAGAGCAGAATTTCCTTTGTTCTTCTCTGAGATATTGTCATGGGGTCATTCACATGGAGGTTATGACTTGGTATGACATCTCCTCAGAGAGTGCAACCAACAATTCCCTTTTCATCCATCTGGCCGTTTCATGTTAGTGATAACATTTAACACACAAGGGTCCTCTGATGACATTGCTGTGCTGGGCTTAATAATTATGCTAAGTTCTGCTTAGTTTAGTTTAGTTTATTTTATTTTAGAGATACAGCATGGAAACTGGCCCTCTTCGGCCCACCGACCAGCGATCACCCGTACACTAACACGATCCTACACACTAGGGACAATTTTACAATTTTTATCTCAGCCTATTAACCGCGAAACCTGCACATCTTTGAAGCGTAGGAGGAAACCCGAGCACCCGGAGAAAACCCAGTTCAAGTCCGCAACACGTGTGCGTTTCTATCAGGTGAATGCAAATGTCAAAGTTGCAGTCCATTTGAACTTGGCAAGCGCACCACCATTTCCAGTAATGAATCAACTACTTACTGTAAAAAAAAATGGAACCACCTCAATTGCCAATAATCTGTAATTCTTCAACAAAACTGCTCACTATCCTATGGACCAGTCGGTCCCGTGTTTGCAAGTCGGAAATGCAGCCGTAAATCGAGTTCCCTGATGGCAGTAGAGGTCGGCAGCCCCACAAATGTTGCCAAATCCACCCTGCTGGTCTCCCAAAAGTTCGAATTTCAGTACAAGCTGAACATCAGTCAGCCACACTTGGGAAGTCCTGTAAATGTCATTCTAGATACCAAAATTCCTGTTGCTCCATTCACTTACCACAGGATGCCTGACATAAAGTTTAACCTGTTTAAGAAGGAACTGCAGATGCTGGAAAATCGAAGGTACACAAAAATGCTGGAGAAACTCAGCAGGTGCAGCAGTATCTATGGAACGGAGGAAATAGGCAACGTTTCGGGCCGAAACCCTTCTTCAGACATAAAATTTAACCTTATGTGTACAGCAGGATGTAGTGAATGGTTTGCGGGGACCACAAAGGTAATAATCCTTGGGATTGGTACATTGGCAGAGGGCAAATACTAGCCCTGTCCCACGGTGTGAGTTCATTCCAAGAGCTCTCCCGAGTTTTAAAAAAATCAAACTCGTGGTAAGCACGGAGAATGAACGTAGCGGGTACGTCGCAGCTCGGGAACGTCTCTTAGCGCTAACGGCAGGTACTCGGGAAGACTCGCTAATGGCAGGTAAGCACGGGAAGACTCGTGAAGATTTTTCAACATGATGAAAATTGTCCACGAGAGCCCCGAGTGCCGACGAGTGGCCATTACCGTAAATCTCCGAGTTCGAATCAGGGCAAACTCGGGAGAACTCTTTGAATGAACTCGTACCGTGGGACAGGGCTTTAAACTCTGAAACTTCCTCCCCCAGTCACAGAGACCCTCAGGTAAGATCTTTCTCTTTGACCAAGCTTTTGGCCATCTGTTCCCGTGTAGTTGGCTCAAGCATATTGGACAACTACCTTGAAACCATTCGGCCCATCGAGTTTGAGCTTGCTCTCTGAGCATTTCCCAGCAGTCTGTTTCACTTTGTCAAAGGTGTTATGTAAATACAGATTATTTTTGTCGCTCGTGTCCCTCACTGCCTGAACTCTGGTGATATAATTACACCGTAAACCTTCCACATTAACCTCAGCTGAGTTTCAATTTCCAGTCGAAGTCATCCATCATCATTAACTTATTTAATGCACCAACACCTGAATAATTCCAAATCCCCCTCTTGCTTTTCATCATTGCCTCACTGTACATGAGCCGATTACATCAATTAAGGTTTATCTGCAGCAAGGCAACTGTACATCATTACCGCCATCTGCAAGGGAATGTTTTTTTTAAAACAAGTCATAAACCAGCAATGACCCAAATAGCTTTCATTGGTTGAGAGCGCTGTACTGAGCTGACTGAATACAGTTCCTATTGTTAATAACAAGCTTGAGCTTTCGGCAGCAGTAACAGTTCCTCACACAGCGCAAATGTGTGGGAAGGAACTGCAGATGCTGGTTTAAACCGAAGATAGACACAAAAAGCTGGAGTAACTCAGCGGGACAGGCAGCGTATGTGGAGAGAAGGAATGTTCGACCCAAAACATCACCCATCCTTCTCTCCAGAGATGCTGCCTGTCCCGCTGAGTTACTGCAGCTTTTTGTGTCTGTCCTCACACAGAGCAAGTACCCTAGCATATTTTCCTGAAATCATTTTGTGAGGCACGCCGCACACAATTACCATTGAAAACATGCAACCAGACACCTGCTCCATGTTGTCCCCTTGTAAGGACGTTATAAAAGCACAGAAGGAAGCCAATCAGTCTATTGTGCCTTTTATTAAAACAGGATTTACATACACATCTATGATTTACATATTTTTCAATTTAAAACATCCTTATCCAGGATTTATTCCAGCCTCTCCTGGCACCAATTATTCCTGGAAAGCCTCCAGCAAGCTGGCTCCCTCCCTCCTTCCCTCCCTCCCTCAGGACAACAGGCATACACTTGGAAGAGGAGCAGGCAGTCACCTTGGGCACAGAGTGCTGGAGTAACTCAACGGGTCAGGCAGTGTCTCTGGAGAACATGGATAGGTGATGATTCGGGCCGAGAACCTTCTTCAGACTGGTCTCGAGTTGAAGCGTCACCTTTGCATGTCCTCCAGAGAAGCTGCCTGACCTGCCGAGTTACTCCAGCACTTTGTGTCCTTTTGTGTATTGGACATCGTTTTGCAGGAACTGCTCCAGTACATCGAGCGCTTTGGACTTTGAATAATGGCGCCAAAAATCCTAGCGCCAACATGTGTAATATATGCAAAAAGGATTTCACTGTGCATTTACATATGTGACATTGAACCAGTATCTGCAATTCCTTGGTTGTAATCATCTTGGACTGATCAGTGGACAGAATGAACAGACGACATATTGATTTAGGACCAGAGTTCCTCTAACTCTTTATTTTTTGCTCAAGATTGCTGCATCTGCAGTTTCTCTTGTCCATCCTGGGTCACGCCATGGATGGCTTGCTGCCAGCACCAGGAATGGCCACTGGAATTTTGAGGAGCAAGCCCCTCATCCGAATTGCACCTTCCCCCACCCCACACTGCATGTTCAAAGATGAGAAGAGTGCATCCATTCAATTTGCCCTATTCCCCTACTCTTACCCCAAGAGTCTTGCAGATGTTTACCCTTCAAGCATTTATCCAAATCCCTTTTGATAGCAGGTTTTGAATCTGCTTCCTCTGCTCTTGCCCGCAATGTATTCCAGGCCTCGGAATATATATTTGCGAGTTGGCATCATTCGCTGTCATCGTTGCTGATGATGCTTGCTGCTGCTGCAGCTGCTGCTCCTACGTCTAAACTCACTTTAATTTGTGGACTGTCTCTTTCTAGTTGGCTGCCCACCCAAGCACTCAACAGGTACCCCTGCCTATCTCCACACAGTGGTTATTAGGCCAACAGACAAGCTGTAGGTAATCACACCAAGGTATGTAGAACGACAAAAGGATGGACATTAGACACCACAAGATGAGGTGAACTCCGAACACTCTTATTTACTTTAGACTTTAGGGACAGCACCTGAGGCCCAGCTTCAATCTTGACCTTGGCCGCTCTCGGAGTGGAATTTATACATTCAATTCCGTGCATGTGAGTTTTCTCCAAGTATTCTGATTTTCTCCCATGCTTCAAAAATGTATGGGTCTGCAGGTTAATTGGCCACTGTAAATTGTGAAAATGAGTGAAAGAATCTTTGAACGAGAATAAAAGATAGGATTAATGTTGGATTAATGTAAATGCATGGTATGTGGTTGGCACAGACTCGGTGGGCCAAAGGGCCTGTTCCTGTATGACTATTGTTTTGCAAGACCTGAATGCTAAAACTCCATAGGCCGTTTACCTTTTCTGTCTAAACTATCATGTGTGGGATTCTAAAACTTTAAGAGTTACTTGTGGGCATTAGTTTGTGGGCGGCACGGTGGCACAGCGGTAGAATTGCTGCCTGACAGCATTTACAGTACCAGAGACCCGGGTTCGATCCTGACTATGGGTGCTGTCTATACATTCTCCCCGTGACCGTGTGGGCTTTTTTTTTCTTCTGAGATTCCTCTCACACTCCAAAAACAAGGGTTAATTGGCTTGGTATAAAAGTAAATTGTCCCTAGTGTGCAGGATAGTGTTAATGTGCGGGGATCGTTGGTTGGTGCGGACTCGGTGGGCCGAAGGGCCTGTTTCCGCGCTGTAACTCGAGACTAAACTAAACTACTTAATCATTAACATATTACTCAAAATGGACCCCCCTGCTCTCCTTTATGCAAGCTATGCTTAGATTATTCTATTAAAAAAAATCTTTGCTCATCCATTTAAAACTCCTTTACGTCACTGGCAGAACATAAATACAGCTGTTCTACCCCTTTGCTAGCTACCTGCAGCTTGGGTTCAATCTCAAATTAGTGTATGACATAGGCTGACCTCCTAATGGGGGAAAAACTGCACTGATGGAGATGTTGAAATTTAGATGAGATATTAAATGGAGGTTTTACCGGCCCTCATATGTGAATGTTATAAAAATCTGTTTATCTTTTCTGAAGAACAAGGAAGGGCCCTATATTTATCCGTCTAAAGTACTTGTAAGCAGCGTACTATTGCTGCTTATGGGAGCTTGCAATACGTAAATCGCTGCCACATACCCTATAATATATCATGGTCTGTACTTCAATTGACCGTAAAATATATTAGAATGCTTTAATGTTGTGGAGGATGCTAAATAAACATGGATGTCTAGTACTTGTTCTTAATAATCAAACGTCTTGCCCTGATCTCATCAAACGCTGAGATAAGTGAATTACTAGCTTAGCAAACATCGGGACCTTCATGCAAATTGGCAAAAGTCCAACCTTGTCCTAACGTACCAAATAACCTTTATCGCATCACTACAGACGGGTGGACAGTTAGTCAAAAATAAAATTGTATGGCATGTTATCCAAAAATACTTTAGAAATTTAATCTGCTCATTGTACTGGGCACTGCTGGAGAAACCATGGTGGCAGCCATTTTGGGTTCCATACAAACCAACGCCAGGTTGCATTGGCTAAGATAAGGTGACAAGTTGCTGACACTTAGTAGACCTGAAGATGCGGAGGACAGGTGAACCTATAAAGGTTTTGTCTACTGATGTTAAAAACGCTTGTCATTTAGTTTAATGGTGCAGCATGAAAACAGGT
Organism: Malacoraja senta; assembly: GCA_038087875.1. Classification (NCBI taxonomy): domain Eukaryota; kingdom Metazoa; phylum Chordata; class Chondrichthyes; order Rajiformes; family Rajidae; genus Malacoraja; species Malacoraja senta. The sequence goes on from CM075988.1 coordinate 17,451,987, forward strand.
CCTTCAGCCCATCGAGTTCATGCCAACACTAGTTCTAGATTATTCCACTTATTTTCATCCACTCACTACACATTAGGGGGGCAATTTACAGTGGACGATAAACCCACAAACCCACACATCTTTGGGGTATGGGAGGAAACCGGGGCACCTGGAGGAAACCCACCTGGTCACGGGGAGAACATGTAAACTCCATACAGACAGCACCCGAGATCAAGATTGAATCCGGATCTCTGGTGGTGTGAGGCAGTAGCTCTACCAGACCTACACTACTCAGATAGACCAATGATCAGAATCTCTGAATCAGTTTTTCACTTAGACATTGGGTTTAAACATAGCTGGATAGTGGCAGGGTAGCAGACATATTGGAAAGCTTTTCGTATGATGGCTTTTGGACTAAAAATAGCATTGCTGTGCCCAAGACCCAGGATCCTTTTTCTAAAATTCAAAACCTCTCTTTGCATTTCCCTTGTTTTTGAGAGTACTATATTGTACTATATTGACTATCTTGTATTATATATGCCTTTCCCCACTGCTGTTCAGGGCTGAGATCTGCTTCGATTTTAGTCTGACTCCAAGTGTTCTTTACTACACATGCCAGCTTATCTGCACATCATCGTGAGTAGTTGACTCACATCACGTAATGTATACCTCATCAACCTATAATCTGATACACTGCTATTAAATATACACCCAGTGCTTCTCGAATAGAAGGTTATGGGAATAAAAAAAAAGCAAGCCAATGTCTCGTGCTGACCCCTAATACTGGCGCTGGGAACAGCCAGCAAGCACGACGTGTTATGAGTCACCATTGCAGCGACCTAATCCAAGTCCAGTAACGCACTGTGGTCTCTCTGCACTCTTATCTCACTATTGTCCTGATCACACTCTAATGGTGCAATGTTGGCAACTTCAATATCAGGCAATGTGTCCTGTAATCAACTGGTTGCATTCACCAGAAAATACCTTGGCCCATTTTAGTTTGCCATCCAAATGGTTTCTATTTCCACTCTCTCTCACAACTGGCACCATCGCCATTTATGTCATTCAGTCTCTCTTGGTCTCCATGCCGTCACGGGCATGTCCATTGTTCTGCGCAGCACCATCCAATGGGTTCTTAAAAGAATATAAACCTTGTGTGTAGGAAGGAAATGCAGATGCTGGTTTACAGGGAAGATAGACACAAAATGCTGGAGTAACTCAGCCGGTTAGGCAGCATCTGTGAAGAAAAGGAACAGGTGACGTTTCGGGTTGAGACCCTTCATCAGACCCTGTTGCTTCTATTTATCCATCTACAAGATTCTTGTGCACATTTTTCATTTGCAGGTTCTCTCTGGGTCATGAAGGCGTGACGTGTGGACATCCAATACATAAGAGCGAGCGTTTAGGAGGCTGGCGAGATGGATGGGGATGGATTTGCCGGCTATCGCAAGGCTGTGGGGTGGGAACGGGGAATTTCCACGTTACTGCTCTGCACACAACTCCTCCCCTCCCCTAGCTGCAGCAATGGGGGGCTGGGTGGGATCGTGCCGAGGTGGGCGCGTTGAGCGGACCCACTCACCGAGTCAGTGAAGCCGGCTGGCGGCTGCTCTTCCCACCGGCTCGCTGTCCCATAGATACATTCATAGAAAATAGGTGCAGGAGTAGGTCATTCGGCCCTTTGGGCCAGCACCGTCATATAATGTGATCATGGCTGATCATCCACAATCAGTACCCCGTTCCTGCCTTCTCCCCATATCCCTCGACTCCGCTAGCCCTAAGAGCTCTATCTAACTCTCTTTTGAATACATCCAGTGAATCGGCCTCCACTGCTTTCTGAGGCAGAGAATTCCATAAATTCACAACTCTCTGGGTGAAAATGTTTTTCCTCATCTCAGTTCTAAATGGCCTACCCCTTATTCTTAAACTGTGACCCCTGGTTCTGGACTCCCCCAACATCGGGAACACGTTTCCTGCGTCTAGCGTGTCCAATCCCTTAAAAATGTGATATGTTTCTATAAGATCCCCTCACATTCTTCCAACTCCCACTTCACAGCTACTTCTGTGACCCTCTCCCACTCACATCTTTCTTGTTCGTTTCTGACTCACAAACAGTACTCTGGAACTGAAACCTGTCACAATCTAGGGACTTGCTGTACAAGGGAATTTTCCAATTGTCTAAAAGCGCCTTGTCCTTAATAATCTTGTGTACCTCAAGAACTCATCTTCTCGAGTATTACCTTCCCACGCTAAAAGGCCTAATTTTCCTGATTCAGTCTTATCAACCTACTAATTCCCTCCTAATCACACACGTTTCAAGGTAACCTTATCAGCAGTACCCAAGGCAATTACAACATCACTCTGCCAGGCTGAATTGAGGAAGTGGAAGCGGAGATCTTTAAACATGTCACCAGGTTTGATGTCTGGCCCTAAATGGTCTTAATTTCAATGTTTTCCAATTACATAAATGCTTGTTAAAGTCAATTATTGGTCCTGAAGTAACTTCCTGTTTTGTCATTTTAAGCTAAACTAGTAGATATGGACCACATTCTGGTTAAAAAAAACATATGGACACCACATTCTGATTCATTACTAATTCTTCTCAGTTCTAAGGACTGACCTGAGACATCCATCCCTCCCCAACCTAGTCATCCTACGAGTTTCACTGTCGTCCTGCTTAGTTTCATTGCTTGCATCCCTCACGGGTTATTGATTGGGGACGATCAGCCATGATCGCAATGAATGGCTCGAAGGGCCGAATGGCCTCCGCCTGCACCTATTTTCTATGTTTCTATGCACCCCCTCATTAGCACCTTTTCCACAGCCAACAATGGACCATTGTGGGCTCCACCTTTCCTTGATCATCAGTGCTGGCTTTGATTTGTTCTTTTCATATCTTTCATTCATTTCTTCTTTGTATCTTTTCATATCTCTAGTTTCCCATCCTCTGACTCTTAGTCTGAAGGTGAGTCTCAACCCGAACCGTCACCTATTCCTTTTCTCCAGAGATACTGCCTGACCCGCTAAGCATTTTGAGTTTATCTTCAGTGTAAACCAGCACCTGCAGTTCCTTCCTACACCTCATGAGCATTTCCAACGTTCTCTGTTATCAAATTATCCCTGGCAACAGTCCACTACTAATCACCCAAAATCAACATTTTTATAGCAACAGTTTAATTAGTCTTTACCACATTGCTATTCATTGGAGTTTGCGTGCTTCTTTTGGTGGTGTATTCTCCACATAGTTGGTTTTGACTCGTATCAACTCCAACTTTAGCAAGAACCTGGACCCACTAAACTTGTCTACTGCTGCATAAATCAATCTCTCTGGCTCTATACTCTACATTGGACAACATGACCATGTTCGTCAGGCCTTTGCTCATTGACTACAGCTCAGCATTCAACACCATTATCCTCTCCAAACCTGTAATCAATCTGGGTCTCTGCAAATCACTAAGCAACTGAATCCTCAACTTCCTCATCAGCAGACCACAATCAGTAACAATTGGCAACAACATTTCCTCCTCGATAACCATCAGCATAGAAGCACCTCGGAGCTGTGTGCTCAGTTGCCTGTTCTACTCACTCTACACCCATGACGATGTAGTCAAACACAGTTCCAACACCATTTTAAAATTTGCTGACACCACCACCATAATTGCATGAATTGCGGGTAATAATGACACGGAGTATAGGAGGGAGGATGATAATCAGATTCAATGGTGCCAGAACTACAACAACTTCCTGGCATGCAAATCTCTGAAGGTATGTCCTCGACCGAGCACATTGATGCAATGATAAAGAAAGCCGATCAACGCCTTTACTTCCTTAGAAAAAAAGGTTGAGGAGATTAAGTATGTCTCGACCCGAAACGTCACCTATTCCTTCCTTCCATAGATGCTGCCTCACCCGCTGAGTTTCTCCAGCATTTTTGTCGACCTTCGATTTTTCCAGCATCTGCAATTCCTTCTTAAACATTCAGTATGTCGACGACTACTCTCTAACTTCCACAGGTGTACGGAGAGAGCATATTGGCTGGTTGCATCACAGTCTGGTTCAGAGACTCAAATGCCCAAGGACGAAGGCAATTACAAAAAGTGTTATATACTTCCCAGTCCATCACAGGTACTGACCTGCCCACCATCAAATACATGTTTACAAAGGCGCTGCCTCAAAAAGACAACCAACATCAACAAGGACCTGGCCACATTCATATTTCACTCCGACATTTGGGAAGAAGAGATATGAGTCTGTAAACTGTGATCTCCAGGTTCAAGTACAGCTTCCACCCAACAACCATCAGGCTCCATCTAACACACTACAAAACACCGACTAAAGTATGACCTGTCTTGGTCGCACTAAGGACTTTGGGCTTTTTGCATTAACATTAGGGTTTCTAATATTGATTTTTTCTTGTTTATTATGTTATCTATGAGTACTGTGTTTACGGGCCTATAATCCTGCTGCAGATAAGTATTTCATTGTTCCGTTGTCAGTACATATGACAATTAAACATTCATGTCTCTTGACACTTCATAACAGCGACCCCACTTTATTGCTGTAGTGTGATTGAGTCGTTCTCAAAGGGGCTGAATGGCCACTACATACAAGCTCTGCTATCCAAGCCTAAACCAACAACTGGAGATAAAGGAGTAGCGATCTCCATCCCCACTTCCTCACTGACATGGCTGCTGAACACCCAAGTCAAACTTTACCCTTTGTGTAGGAAGGAACTGCAGATGGAGGTTTACACTGAAGATAGACACAAAATGCTGGAGTAACACAGTGGGTCAGGCAGCATTTCTGGAGAAAAGGAATAGGTGATGTTTCAGCTCATGATCTTTCTTCAGACTGAGAGTCAGGGAAGAGGGAAACTAGAGGTATGAAAAAGTTCAGGACAAATCAGGTGACCAAGCACCGATGACCAAGGTAAGGTGGAGCCCACAATGATCCATTGTTGGCTGTGGAAGAGGTGATAACGAAGGGATATATGGATGCGATCAGTGGAACTAGCAGGACTACTAGAGCAGGGGATGGATGAAGAGAGAGGAAATGCAAGGGTTACTTGAAATTAGAGAAATTAATATTCATACCGCTGGGTTGTAAGCTGCCCAAGCAAAATATCTATGAGGTGCCATTCCTCCAATTTGCACGTGGCTTCACTCTGGCAGTGGAGGAGGCCCAGGAATGAAAGGTCAGTATGGGAATGGGAAGGGGAGTTGAAATGATTGGCAACCGGGAGATTGCATAGGCCAAGGTGAACTAATTTCCCTCTCCCCTGGCTCTCAGTCTGAAGAAGGGTCTCGACCCAAAACGTCACCCACTCCTTTTCTCCAGAGATGCTGCCTGACCTGCTGAGTGACTCAAACTTCACCTGCCTTCAAATTGCAGAGCTCCATTTCCCAATCCAGATTGCGCAGTGATCAGATTCCACAAGAGGTCATAAAATCCATACAGCTTTTAGGTAATGCATAATGAAAAGTGAACAATCTGACTAATGGATGGGAATAATTCTTAGTTATTTTTTGGACTCAGTCCAATCAACTTAAAACCAAGGGTAAGAATGTGATTTGAGAACACAAGATTCTTCAGAAGCCAATTTCCTCTCAGTCCATTAATGGCTTCTATTTATTTTGTTCTAAGAATATAGCTTTGGTCTTAATCCATCCCCCTCAGACCTAATTCTTATGGGCCTGTCTCACCTAGGAGATTTTTCAGGCAACTGCCGGCGCCTGAAAAAACGGCAACTGGAACAGGCGACTGTTAGAGTGAAACACACACACACATCGCTTCCTTCACCAGCCCGTTATGCAGGCGTGGGACAGGGCAAGCGGGTGGAGCGCTGACTGAGTGAAATTCACATGGTGCAAAGCCAAGGTGATACCGCGTTGGACAGGAAGGTTGGCGCTGTAATTAAGACGGCCAAAGCACAGTGGCGACTGCATAGTCTCCTGCAGTCGCCTAAGTGAGACAGGCCCATTACTCACCTCGACAGTATCTTCTTTTTCAAGGTCTGTAATACTCTCTATTTACCTCTTTGCTTGTTCCCGTGTGTTCCCCTCTTTCTTAGCCAAAAGAAAAGGCAAATGTTCACTCCTTGAAGTTGGAGAATTGTGGGTTCAAGCTCCACTCAGGAGACCCTCTGGCCTTTAACACATGGGTGACGGGTCAGTGCTGTGTTGAATGATTGCTGCTCTGTTAAGGCAGCCTGGATTCAAATGAAACATTGGTAGAGAAGGCGGAGGTATGTTCCCTCATGACATTTAAGAAGCATCAAGACAAGTACTTGAATCACCACAGCATAGAAGGCTAGAGCAAATACAGGTAAATGGGGCTAGTACAATGATCAGCATGGAAATGGTGGGCCGAAAGGCCTGTTTGTGCTGTTGTATTCCATGACTATTAACTTAGGGCATGATCTTCAAGTGATTATTTCCAATATTCAAAAAGACCCATCCATACAAACAACAGATAAGACCCACAATTAGACCCGTCTTACATGGCTCACAGTTGAATCCAGGTATCACCTTTCATTCACATCTAATGTACTTGCCTGCACCTCCTCACCCTATTTATACCATGCAACACGACTGTCCTTCCAATTGACTTTGCACGGTGACATTGGTAGAACTACGGGAGCTTTGTGACTACAACACAACATCACAGTCATGAAAGGAGAACAGAGAGGATATTAAAGAACTCCATTAAAAGAATTAAACCGGATAGTAAAAATTCTCACTTACACAAAACACACATTCAGTTTACATATTGCTTTGGGTTGGGAGAATCAAGTTGTTTCTCAGGATCTTGAGGGATTTTAGCCAAGACATTCAATGTTTCCATCTAGAAAAATTGCTAACTGATCAAATAAAAATACAACCTGCCAGTGCAGCCATAGCTCCTCCAACTAGGTAACTAAATGCAACATAAAATTGGCATTCAAAAGACATTAGGATATGCATAAAGATCTGCAGGGAATGAAGAGATACGAGTTATCTGCGGGTAGATAAATGATGGTCTTGGCATCTTGTTTGGCACAGATATTGCGGGTTGAAGGGCCTGTTCTTGTGCTGTAATGTTCTATTTTCTATGATCTAACAGAGCACACGAATACACATGAAGTGCTGGAGCAACTCAGGGGACAGGCAGCACGTCTGGAGAAAAAGGATGGGCGACGATTCGGGTCGGGATCCTTCTTCAGTTCCTCCAGCACTTTATGTCTATCTTCGGCATAAACCAGCATCTGCAGATCCTTTCTAAACACTAATACACATGTCTCCCTGCAGTCGGTCTCAATACAACAATATGGGGAACAACCATGCTTGCCTTGCTATTCCAGGATGCTGAGTACACTTACCGCACCTCTACCACTGTCACGGAGGTAACATTATCTCAGGAGCACAGCTGTGGCCTTATTAGATTCGAATGTCAGTTGTACAGTGGGCACTGCGAGCTGTATTTAATATATTTGCACAGAGCTTACTTTCATATTTCCATTTGTTGTACAGGGGCATTTCTTCAATGGATTGGCAATATATCAATGGAATGATGTCAGCCCAAAGCATTAGCAATTGTACAATAACTAGGAGCATGCACTATTGCACATCAGGAGTCAAAATATTCAAGAAGGAACTGTAGATGCTGGAAAATCGAAGGTACACAAAAATGCTGGAGAAACTCAGCGGGTGCAGCAGCATCTATGGAGCGAAGGAAATAGTCTGAAGAAGGGTTTCGGCCCGAAACGTTGCCTATTTCCTTCGCTCCATAGATGCTGCTGCACCCGCTGAGTTTCTCCAGCATTTTTGTCTACCTAGGAGTCAAAATATATTTGGTTAGAAATTACGGCAGTGGTGTGTGACTGCTTTAACACTGAGAGAGTTTACAGTCAGTCTGCACAGAGAGCTACTGTCAATGACAGATAGAGGACGGGCTCTCTCCGTATGCCCTTGTTTCATGTTTCATCAAGTGGGCCGTGGCCGTGTTCAGTGGGGAGGTGACAGATTATTGACCATTATTTTCAAAAGAGGGGCACAGTGCCGGGAATGCAATGTGGGAGAGAAACTGCGCTTTGTATTCGAGGAGCCACCTGGGGTAGGAGAAAGAAAGAGTGACTTAAGTGAACTGCAGCAGAGAGAGAAAGAGAGAGTGTACATGAGTGAGGAGAGGGAAAATTACAAATTAAAACAGAACCAGAGAGACATGTTGATATGGATTAAAACATGCCATTTATGCAACAGAGTCAGTAAGTGTGAATCTGCCTTGGGTGGAGATTGTTATTGTGGCGTCAACACTGACAGGGGAAGAGTTACTTGACATTTTAGGATACCACAAAATTATCTTCAGCTCATGGCATACAATGAACTGCATTAGACGCTGGCTATTACATATGAATAAACTGTTGCCAGTTTCTGCACATCGCATTAATTTTTTTTATAAATAATGAATTAATCTATTTTAGTCAAGAGACGTTGAGGAGGAATATTCCCCGAGATACTGAACAAACTTCCTGTTCTTCTTTTCAGCAAAGTGTGACTGGATTTCTATCAAGGGACTGAATAGGCAGCATTGAGCCTGACTTGAAGATCAGTGCCCCCAACAATGAAGCACTCTCTCAGTGTCACTCTGGAGATGATGAATTAAGGCCGTTGGTATTGACACTCAATCCACAACCTCTCCCTCTGGGGTGAAGATTCCAGAAGCACAGTGACCAGAGCATTTCGCACAGAAACATGGAAAATAAGTGCAGGAGTAGGCCATTTGGCCCATCGAGCCAGCACCACCATTCAATATGATCATGGCTAATCATCCAGAATCAGTACCCGGTTCCTGCTTTCTCCCCATATCCCTTGATTCCGTTAGCCCTGAGAGCTGTATCTAACTCTCGCTTGATTACATCCAGTGAATTGGCCTCCACTGCCTTCTGTGGCAGAGAATTCCACAAATTCACAACTCTCTGGGTGAAAACAATTTTCCTCATCTCAGTCCTAAATGGCCTAGCCCTATTCTTAAACTGTGACCCCTGGTTCTGGACTCCCCCACATGAGGAACATTTTTCCTGCATCCAGCCTGTCCAATCCCTTAAGAACTGTATATGTTTCTATAAGATCCCCTCTCATCCTACTAAATTCCAGTGAATATAAGCCCATTCAATCCATTCTTTACTCATATGTCAGTCCCGCCATCCCGGGAATTAACCTGGTGAACCTAAGCTGCACTCCCTCAAATATGGATCACAAAATCTTGAGCATAGCTAAAATGTATAACTATCTAATGCCTATGTGCACATTTAGTTTAGCTTTGTTTTACAGATACAGCGAGGAAACAGGTCCTTCAGCCTACTGAGTCCGCACTGACCAAGCATCACCCCTATACACTATCCTACATTCTAGGGGCAATTTACAGAGGCCAATTAACCTACAAACCTGCATTCCAAACCTCTCGAATGTGGGAGGAACCCGGAGCACCCGGAGAAAACCCACTTGGTCACAGTGAGACAATAGACAATAGGTGCAGGAGTAGGACAATTCGGCCCTTTGAGCCAGCACTGCTATTCACAGTGATCATGGCTGATCATCCACAATCAGTACCCCGTTCCTGCCTTCTCCCTATTGGCCCTGTCCCACAGGCAGGCGGTTACTGGCGGTGAAGCGCGGCGCCCCCGGAAGCGGGGACCGCGCGGCTACCGCGAGAGCGCCGTGCGTATGCCGCGGGAGCGCCGCACGGATGCCGAGTGATCTCCGTACGGCCGGTCCCACGAGCTTGCAGTAAGTAAAAAAAAATTAAACCTTACCGGAAGCTGTTGCCGCACGTATGCCGGGTGGTCACCGCACGGCCTGTCCCACGGGCCGACTGGAATGGATGTCGCGCGGCGTCGGGTGAAGACGTCATCGCGCAATGCAACGCGCTACGCGATGACATCAATTTGGCTCGCGGCGCTGTGGCGGTGCTCGTGCCGCTCGCGGCGCACTGGCGGCGCTGTGGCGGTGCTCGTGCCGCACTGGCGGCGGCTGTGCGGTAGGACAACATTTTTGAACGTTGTCGACTTTTTGTGAGCACCGTGCGGTGTTGGTACCAACACCGCACGGTCCCGGTGGTGTGCGTGGGACCGACCCCGCGGGCCATGCACGGTCTCTGGCGGTCCACGAGCGGTCCCGACTTGCTGCTTCACCGCCAGTAACCGCCAGTAACCGCATACCCGTGAGACAGACCTTTAAATCCCCTGGCTCCGCTATCTTTAAGAGCTCTTTTCTAACTCTCTCTTGAAAGCATCCAGGGAATTGGCCTCCACTGCCTTCTGGGGCAGAGAATTCCACAGATTCACAACCCTCTGTGTGAAAAAGTTTTTCCTCATCACCGTTCTAAATGGCTTACCCCTTATTCTTAAACTGTGGCCCCTGGTTCTGGACTCCCCCAACATCGGGAACATGTTTTCTGCCTCTAGCGTTTCCAAACCCTTAATAATCTTATATGTTTCAATAAGATAACCTCTCATCCTTCTAAATTCCATAGTAAACAAGCCCAGCCGCTCCATTCTATCAACAAATGAGAGTCCCGCAATCCCGGGAATTAACCTCGTGAACCTACGCTGCACTCCCTCAATAGCGAGAATGTCCTTCCTCAAATTTGGAGACCAAAACTGCACAGAATACTCCACGTTCACGTGCAAACTCCAAACAGACAGCACCCATAGGATTAAACCCAGGTCTCTGGTGTTCTAAGGCAGCAATTCGGTCCCTGTGCCACCATTTATAATTTCAATCAATTATTTTTATTTATACTTTTCAATACATTCAATTAATTATATAAAAGTGAGGATAGAATATAATTTAAAATGACATCCACCATTAGTCCAATAATCCTTCAGGGAATACCATTTAAAAGTATTTGGCGAGTACCTTCAATAATATTGTCAGCATGATATTGAATGCCTTGCTGAAGCCCAAATAGAAAACATTGACGTCTTTCCGTCATCAACCTTTTTGGTTACTTCTTCAAATGACACAAATTCATAAGACACGATCTCCCACATATTAAACCATGTTGACTATCCCTAACCAGCCCCTGTCTATCCAAATACAGATAATATCTTTCCCTTCAGAATCCTCTCTCCAGTAACCTGCCTACCACAGATGTTAGGCTCTCTGGTCTATAGTTCCCAGGCTTTTCTGTAAACTCTCCAGGGATTTGGCCCATCCTAATTCTGTATCCTGGTGTTCCAGCCTTCGGTTTTGCTCCTGTTGAGTTCCATTGTTTTTCCCTTGCGATCATTCATCTCAGGCTAAGTGTGCAACTGAGGCAAGGAGGGATTTTGATATATGGAGTATTGTAAATTTTTGGCATTCTTTACCTCAGAGGGCTGTGAAGGCTCAGGCATTGAGCATTGTTATGCAGGACAGAGAGATTTTAGAGATGTTCAAAAATCTCTCTGTCCTCCATAACAATTCTCAATGCCCGAGTCTTCACAGCTCTCTGAGGTAAAGAGAAGTTAGAGGGTATGAGAAGCAATTGGGCAACTGGATGAGGCTGAGATCAGACATGTTATGGAATGCTGGTGCAGGCTTGAAGGGTGGCATTTCTTATTTTTAATTTTGTTCCTATATTATACTGAGCATTAAATGATTTCTTATTGTCGCCCTTCTCTCCAAACCTAAACTGATAGATCTTGATAAAAAAAATGCCCAAGAATTCCTTGATGCTTGTATCAAGCATCTGAATTTGTGTTATTGCTATTGGTTTATTATTGTCATGTGTACAAAAAAACTCTTTTTTGTATGCTATACACAAAAATCTGCAAATACGAAACATTATTCACGTTATTCCCTTTACCATGTGTCTGTACACTGTGAATGGCTCGATTATAATCATGTACTGTCTTTCTGCTGACTGGTTAGCACACAATAGCTTTTCACTGTACCTCGGTACACGTGACAATGAACCAAACTCAAACAATTCATAGCGTATGAAGTATAACATGCGTTAGCAAAATATGACAGAAGGTAAGAACCAGCGATGAAACAATTTGTAAATGTCTGAATTTCAAAACATTATAATATCCAGGGTTTTATGCACAAGTAATTCAACATAAAGTATGGCACGATGGTGCAACAGTTGGGTTGCTGCCTGACAGCGACAGAGACCCAGGGTCGATCCCAACCACGGGTGCCGTCTGTGTGGAATTTGTACGTTCTTCCCTTGATCGCATGGGTTTTCTCCAGGATCATTGGTTTACTCCCACACTCCAAAGACGTACAGGTTTGCAGGTTAATTGGCTTGGTATAAATATAAATTGTCCTTAGTGTGTACAAGATAGTGTTAATGTGCGGGGATTGCTGGTTGGTGTTGACTCAGTGGGCCAAAGGGCTGTGTTTCTATGCTGTGTCTCTAAACAACAAAGGAGGCGGCAGAAGGTGGTGGACATTTCCCAGTCAATTATAGGAACTGGCTTTCCCACCATCAAAGGGATTTACAGGAAGTGCTGCTTCAAGAGCCATCTAATATCATCAAAGACCACACCGCCCTGACCACACTCTCATCTCGTTGCTACCATCGAGATGGTGGTACAGAAGCCTGCGAACCATACCTCCAGTTTCAAGAGCAGTTTCTTCCCATCAGCAATGAATCAGCCTGTACAGCCCCAACCGCAATCCTATCTTTGGCATCAATTCCAGCAACATCAACCGACTCCAACTGGTCCAGAATGCAGCCGCCCGACTCATTACCCACACCAAATCCTGGCACCACATCACCCCAGTTCTCAAAGAACTCCACTGGCTCCTCATTTCCCACCGGATCATCTACAAAATCCTGGTCCTCACCTACAAAGCCCTCAACCACTTGGCCCCCCCCTTATCTCACTGACCTCCTCTCCCCCTACCAACCCTCACGGTCCCTCACATCCACATCAGCTGGTCTCCTCTCCACTCCGAAATCAAACCTCTGCACTTTTGGAGGCAGAGCCTTCTCCAGGGCAGCTCCCAGGCTCTGGAATTCCCTCCCACAACTGATCCAAAATTCTGAGTCCCTCACCATCTTCCAGTCCCGCCTCAAGACCCATCTCTTCACCTCTGCATACCCTTAGTCCCATGTTCCCCTCCCCTTTGCATCTCTGTCTTACTGCTCTATTTTATTTTGTTTATTCTTGACTCTCAATGTAAAGCGACTTTGAGTCCTGAAAAGCGCTATATAAATAAAATGTATTATTATTATTATTATTTTTACCTCTACACCAAACAATCTCCATATCACCGTCTATATCTCTTGTTTCCCTTTCCCCTGAAGGGTCTTGCCCCAAAACGTCACCTATTCCTTTTCTCCAGAGATGCTGTCTGTCCCGTTGAATTATTCCAGCATTTTGTGTCTATCTTCGGTTTAAACCAGCATCTGCAGTTCCTCCCCTGCACCAAACAACTATGGACTTTTCTCTATTCTGGTTGCTTTAAGTAATTTGGTTTTTGCACTATCAAGGTTTAGTTTGCTTAGAATTACAGATAATTTATCATATATTTATTTTTGTTGTTGTCGTTGCATCTAATGTGCATGCAAAGCTGCCGCTGGTAAGAATATTGTTGTTCCGTTTCATATGCGAAATGAACACTCTGACTCTGGAGCAGTTTTTACACTGGAGAAGAATACAAATGTGTGTGGGTCGTTTGGTTTGCGTCGAGTCGAGATCAGGTTCACATTACGAGTTACAATTGCATGAAATTGCTGATCATTTCACTTGGCTTACTGTGAGTGCAGCAGACACAATGAGGTGCATTTACTGGCAGCCAGCCACAGATTACTCCATAGTGAATTACCTGAAGGCCTCTCAGGCATTCAGAGTATTTGAGTATGCACTGAACCAGAATAGACCTGTGTACATCCATATGTACTAATCAGCCAATACCGATTGCTACGTTTTAACCAGCAGGAACAATTTTCTCAACTATTTTCCCAATTCTGTGGGAATCAAAGCTTTGTCAAACAAGTCACTAGGCAGGAGATCTATAAAGTCCTCTCGATAAAGTTTGAAGATTGGCCCAGTATCAATAACCAGGATAAGTCATAGAGTCATACACCGTGGAAACAGGCCCTTCGGCCCAACTTGCCCACGCTGACCAACATGTCCCATCTACACCAGTCCCACCTGCCTGCATTTGGCCCATATCCCTCTAAACCTGTCCTATCCATGTACCTGTCTAAATGGTTAAGGAAGATAAGTTCTCCGGTCTTCTCTATGAAGATGAGCCCACTACTAATAACCAGCATAAGGAAGAGAAGATCTCCTGTACTCTCTATAAAATCTGAAGACTGGCCCAGTACTAATAATCTGCATAATTAAACCTCAGTCTTGGTGTGAACAAAATCATTAAATATACAGTTGTTATATATATTATTATTATTATTTTTACACATCTTATGGTAATGCATAGCCACAGGAGAGAACACGGACACAGAAATAATGGGATAATTCCATAGTGATCTACAGAAACATCAGTGGCAACCACCTTGGAGTGGTGGTTACACGTTGAGAAATTAGTACCAGATGACAAAACATTTGCGTGTTACTTTTCACACAATAGAAGAAGTTCATCTATCTGGAAATATCCTAAAGTTTCAGCATTGCAATGTATAAATGGTTGCTTCAAAGATTTTATCTCCAACAATAATCCTGGATCTATTTCACATGTTGATTATCCCTTGATCATAGAATAATTTCCTGACAATACTTCTGGATAGAGCTAGTAAAGGATTCAACTTTGATCCCCTTAAGTTTGCCACATAATAACATTACAGATTCGTTTTTCACCACGTTAATTATCATTCACGGCATGTAAGTTCCCATCTTTGAAACCCTTTTCACAGTGAAAAGTTTAAGAGAGTCTGGTCTTTCTTCAAACCTGAGAAATTCAGATCAGCCTTTCTTTTTCAATTTTTCACTGGCCCCATGTGGATATGGACTTGTCAGAAGCAACGCGTGTTCAGACATAACTTTATCCAAGTTCGATTTTACTGTACCTGTCATCCCCTGATCACTACAACCTCCATCCTATCTACACATTTTAATCTTTGTGCTCTTTTCTATTCTCCCTTCTTCCATATTCTTAGCGATTGCTTGCTTCATTATTTCCTTTAGTGGTTCAATGGCAAGTTTGGTCCAATAATGTTCTGGTAAACTGTTTACCATAATAAAGATGCCATATAATTGCAAGCTCAAAAGATCATAAATTCTAGGAGCAGAATTAGGCCATTCGGCCCATCAAGTCTACTCCACCATTCAATCATGGCTGATCTATCTTTCCCAGAATTTCACACATTCACCACCCTCTGACTAAAGAAATTCCTCCTCATCTCCTTTCTAAAGGTACGTCCTTTTATTCTAAGGATATGGCCGCTGATACTAGACTCTCCCATGAGTGGAAACATCCTCTCCACATCCATCATATCCAGGCCTTTCACTATTCAGGAAGTTTCAATGAGGTTGCCCCTCATCCTTCTATACCCCAGGGAGCTATACTTAGGAGGTTTGCTATTCCATTAAATTGGATGTTGAGCAGTTCATTAAGGTACTTGGTCCACTTTTGGCTTCACTCATAGAGATTTCAAAAGCTTTCATGGAGATTGTTTCTTTACCATCAAGAAGCACAAAGGCACTTAGGGCATCGAGGCATCAATATCTCCAAGTTCTCCTGCCAGTCACACACTTCCCTGATCAAGAAGTATATTCATGGGTCTAAATGTTAGAACTCTACCCAATACAATGTAGGAGTAACTTCATCAAAGGACTGCAGCAGCTGAGAAAGATGAGCACAATTAGGGATAGGCAATAAATGCTAGCCTTCTCATGGTCCAGATCTCAAAAGATAAATGTGAAAAAAAAAGTCTTCCTTCAGGCAGTATCTTACATTGGTCCATATTAAACTTCTTCCTCCTTCTCCAAGTTCCAACCTCCAAACTAACATTTTAAACCCAATGCATTCCATGTTTTTTGGATCTCTTCTTCCAAGAAAGCAGTCTTTCCTAGTTTGATGTTTTCTGAAAATCGTACTGAGTTTCTCAAACCACGTCATGAATGAGAATTAAGAAAAATAAAAGCCTCATTAATTTTCTCTGAAGAGTCATGGAATATTTGCACATTTCAATTTTTTTAACAGTCTTTCCTTCTTTAAGAAAATGTATGTCCACTCCTAGAAGAAATCAAAATTTCCCAAAGCTTCAAAAATATAACTATTTTCTGCAAAATGTCCCACATTTGGCCAACACAAAAATAAAGTCAGAACGGATGTTCTCCTTCCAAATATCTGTCTCAAGATATTTTGCACTAATTAATCATCCATTATTAATGATAGATTAAACAAAGGATTATGTTGGATCAGACAATAAAGCACCATATCTTTGTTCACTTTGGTTGATTCTAATTGAATCTTGTCACAGGCCAGATATTAAGAAGTAGCCCTTCAAATGAAGGGCATAGGGGTAATGGAACTCACTCTTCCACAAGGCCAAAAACAATTTTGACTGAATTTCACTGAGCCAGGACACAAAGCTGTGGGATTAAGACACGCAAATGAAAATATGGTGGAAATGAAAAGGCAGATATTGTTAAGGGTGCATAGACACAAGGAACTGCAAATGCTGGCTTACAACAACAAAAAAAGACCCAAAGTACTGGAGTAACTAAGCAGGTCAGGCAGTATCTCTGGAAAATATGGATGGGCGATGCTTTGCGTTGGGACCCTTCTGCAGTCCTGACCCAAAACATTGCCTATGCATGTTCTCCAGAGATGCTGCCTGACCTGCTACATTACTCCAGTACTTTGTGTGTTTTAGTGTTGGGTATGAATAGCTTACTTTTATCTTTATGTATCCTGGGAATATATCAAAATCACCATCATTAAAGAAACAAAGCAGCAAAACGAAATGTCCCTAACCTCTTTTCTTCCAACAAGGACCCTCCCTTATAGAGTAGGAGATATCGTTGAATTCTATGTCCACTGCAGGGCGCTTGGGGAGGTGGGAGAACCGCTGTGCCTCTGTGATATGGTTTTCCACCTTCTTCAGGTGTGTGGTGAGGAGAGGCGCGTCCTGGGATCCTCCATTGCATACAGTGTCTTCGAGAGCAATTGTCACACAGCTAGCATCAGGTGGCTTTTCAGCCATAACTCCACGCTGTGGGGGGAAAGAGAGAGAGAAAGGTAAAGTTAGGAAGATGGTTTGTCCTCTGCTCCAACATATTACGGGAACTGAACTGAGTCTGCCACTTGGTTTTCTCGTGATTTGTTTCTGAGGGTAATGGATATTGATCGATTACAAGCCGACACCCTCCCGCAGCTATCATTACTCTACCTCATCTAGCCCAGCATCCTATGAATCCATCGCATATTTCTAGCTACATCTTTATCACATCAGTTCCATGATTTTCCACACCAGCGATATCCAAAAGCCTCTTAAATGCCACCATCGTATCTGCCTCCACCACTACCCCTGGCACTCATCACTCTTTGTGTAAAATAAAACTTGCCCAGCACATTGTCTTTAAATGTAGAAACAAAGAACTGCAGATGCTGATTTATACCAAAGATCGACACAAAGTGCTGGAGCAACCCAGCAGGTCAAGAAGCATCTCTGGAGTAAAAGGATGGGTGACCACACCAGTGCTGTCTTCCTTACACACCAACAACGGCATTCCCATCACCATCGTTGATGGGGTGGTCCCAACAGTATCTGATCCATTTCTCACATTTCCACTCTCAAAGGTAGGACTCCCCTTGTCCTCACTATATACTGTTAGCAGATTATTTTTCTGGCACAAGGGAAAAGTGGCAGCATCAACACAGAGAGAGGCACACTTGAGGTCATATACATTCAATGTTACATCCCTTCGGAGAATAACTCAATGATTTGTGAAGTCCACGAGCCGTGCAAGATTTTCTTTTTTTTGTTGTTATTTGTGAATGGGAATTCAGTGAAGTTAATCATAATCATTATCATACTTTATTAGCCAAGTATGTTTTGCAACATAGGAGGAATTTCATTTGCCATACAGTCATAGCAATAAAAAGCAACAGAACACACAAAATACATTTTAACATGAACATCCACCACAGTGACTCCTCCGCATTCCTCACTGTGATGGAAGGCAACAAAAAGTTCAATCTCTCCCTTCTTTGCACCCAAGTTCACAATCTGTGCATTCTCATCACTATGTTGAGTGCTTAAATTTGTATACGTTTCCTGTGGGTCAGAAGTTCATCGCACAAGACAGGTATTTGACCTCACATGTTTTCCTTCTGTTCACAATTTAAAATCTTTTTCCTCGCATTTAATTTCTCTTCTGCAGGCTGATTTTCCATTCCCACTGATTCTTGGTGTCACCCTCTGAAATCTTCTCATGCAACAAAGTTCACAGCTTTCTTCAGAGAAAACTGCAAGGATCTGCAGCAATCTCTCCCAGCACCCACCCCATCATCAGCAGTGGATTTAAAAAGTAGATAAATTGTATATTTGCCACACCATCTGTGTGAAGATGGCTCCTGTCAACTCAGCCTAATCTGCAGATACCATTAAAAAAAACCTCAAAGCTGCAGTGACAACCAAAATCACCATTGGCCATCTCCGTCAGTGTGGAGGAAATACAATATTTATAAGATATGCCTTTTGAGAAAATATTCTGTTGAGGCAAACTTCCCCTCGCTCTGTTAAACAAATTATGCTGCAATTTTTGTTTTCCCTGCACAGTCTTAAATATAGGAAGAAATGTTTCTTCATGTTGCAGAATTGTCTTTGAATCAATGAACATGTTGTCTGAAGAAGGGTCTCGACCCAAAGCATCACCCATTCCTTCACTCCAGAGATGCTGCCTGTTCTGCTGAGTTACTCCAGCTTTTTGTGTCTATCTTCGGTTGAGTCTGAAGAAGGGTCTCAACCTGAAGTGCTGCCTGTCCTGCTGAGTTACTCCAGTTTTTTGTGTCCATTATGTATTATGATCTGGTTCTCTCCTAACCCTCTGGTACTGTTCAGCAGACTCACAAGGTCATGGAATTCGAACTAAAATATTACATTATTTTTGGCAAATAATCATAACCGCAATGCATATATGTTAACACATGATGGACATAGAATTGCAAGTCTTCCTTCCCGAGTCACTGGGAAGATGGAAACCATGCATCAAGGAAAAAGTCATCAGTACTTCATATTGTGAGCAGTTTCAGGCCCCATATCTGATGAAGGATGTGCTGGCATTGAAGAGGGTCCAGAGTAGTCTAGGCCTGCACTCGCTGGAATTTAGTGGGATGAGGAGAATTTCATTGAAACCTACTGAAAGGCCTAAATAAGAGCGGATGTGGAGAGAATATTTCCAGTAATGGGAGACACTAGTACCAGAGGACACAGCCTCAGAATAAAAGCACGTACCTTTTAGAATGCAGATGAGGAGGAATTTCTTGAACCAGAGCGTGATGAATTAGTGGAACTCATTGCCATTGATGGCTATGGAAGCCGTCTTTGGGTATTTTTGAAAAGGATATTGATAGGTTCTTGATTAGTAGAGGCATCAGAGGTTAGGGGAGAGGGCAGGAGAATGGGGCAAGAGGGAAAAATAGATCAGCCATGATCGAATGGCAGAGCAGGCTCGATGGGCCGAATGGCCTAATTCTGCTTTATGCCATAATCATATATATCTTCACAAATTCACCAGAATAAATGTTTGCCATGTTACACACCACACGTTGAGAGCGAACCACCCATAGATCCTTTAGTTATTTAGTGCACAGAAATACTCAATGAGTGAAAATATGATGTTGGTGAAATTGTTCAACAAAAATACATTCGGAGTTACGGCCCATAACACATCCGGTGACGGCTTAACTGCCAATGAGTTTAGAACATGTTAGCTATTGCCACAGTGTGATACCCATGTAGTGTGTCCACATGGCAAGTTACTCATCACAGCCATCACATCCATCTCACGCCTCATGGGGTTCAACAGAAGCAAATAAACCCTTCAAGCAGCCAGGATGCCTGGCCACGCTCTGAGCTGGGGAGAAAAACACCACGTAAGAGATGCAAAAGGAATAATGAGCAAAGAAACTAACATTAAAATGTATTATTTGCGTCACGTAACACTCACTACCGTGTGTGTGAAATATTTTGACAGATGTGATGAACAGAACTTCAAGCTTTTCTTTCTCAGTCATTGGTTATAGAATACAGACCAAACAAAGGAAATGTTATATTTGCACCACGTAAGTCACCTTGATTTTGCCAGACCTTCATGTGTTTTGTAAGAGCTACAGGATGAAAATGTGTCTATTGTCTAATGAGCTGAAAGCATATTAATCATAGAAAATGAGAAATGAAACAGATGATTAGCATCTCACCACTTATCACACTATTATTGCGATGTTTACATCTCCTAAAAACACAAATACATTATGTTCTTCATGACTGCAAGATTGTTCTGAAGGATGGAGTTTAACGCAACAAACGGTCAGAAGAATATTTGCCACTTAACAGTATCTGTGAGTAGGTACCATGGTCACATATTAATTGAAGATAATGCCACGTGATTTACCACCTTTCAGGACAATGTTCTGGGTTGGTGAATACCCAATAGGGCTTATGAATCAACAGTGTGCTTATTTCTACCATGTAAATATAATATTTTTCAATAACTAAAAATCCAAAACTCAAAAGAACAATGCAAATCATGAGATGCATCTTCCAAAAGATGTTTCAAAAATGATTCTACAGGCATACTTACATGGCAAACAGAAAGCTTGCATTAAGGGTTAGTTTTAGTTTAGAGACAGCGCGGAAACTGGCCTTTCAGCCCACCGAGTCTGAGCCGACCAGAGATCGCCCCATGCACAAACACTATCCTACACAAACTGGGGACAATTTACATTAATACCAAGCCAATGAACCTACAAACCTGTGCGTCTTTGGAGTGTGGGACGAAACTGGAGATCCAGGAGAAAATCTATGCTGGTCACAGGGGAAACGTACAAACTGCATACGGACAAGCACCCGTAGTCAGAATCAAACCCAGGTCTCTGGCGTTGTAAGGCAGCAACTCTTCCGCTGCGCCACTGTGCCGCCCACAACTTGAAGATGTGTTATAATGACCATGAGAGATTAACAGGTGCCAGAAAGAAACCAATCAACAGTTAGTACACTTTGCCAGAATGCACAACTGACACTTGGAACCTCGTTGCATTTCCATTTATTGCGATGAAATAAGTAACAAGATTCATAAGGTCAAAAACCACATGGGCTTTAGGACAAACCTTTTTCTCCAGAACATATCAACCTAATTTTATCCATGATCATCTGCTCCAAGCGCAGCGGTTGAGAGCCCCCCCCACCACTTCTCCCTATGATGTGCAAGAGTGCTGGCTGCCAATGCACTCACTCCCATATTTCCAGTCAGTGGTCCAGCTGACTTCAAACCATCTGGCAGATGACGGATACAGCTCAAATGAACAGACCAATTTCTCCACATTCATCTTTTGTCATTTGTACTTTGTCCTAACCTGTGTGCCAATGGGACCGTCTTTCCTTCATGAATGTTCAGGTAATATTTCAAGTCTGAGTCAATATTGAGCCTGAAGAAGGGTCTCGACCCGAAACGTCACCCATTCCTTCTATCCAGAGATGCTGCCTGTCCCACGGAGTTACTCCAATATTTTGTATCTATCTTTAAATATTTCAACAAGTTATGGAGTCATAGTCATAGTGATACAGCATGGAAAAAGGCCCTTCGGCCCACCTCGTCCATGCCAATCTAGATGCCTTATCTAAGTTAGTCCCATTTGCCTGTGTTTGGCCCAAATCCCTCTAAACTTTTCCTATGCCTGTACCCATCCAAATGTCATTTAAATGCTGTTATAGTACCTGCTTCAACTACTGCCTCTGGTTGACCCTTTTATATACCCGCTACCTCTGAGTGAAAAGGTTGTCCCTTAGGTTTGTATTAAATCTTGCCGCTTTCTCCTTAAACATTTGTCCTCTTGTTTTGATTCCCATACCTTGGGTAAAAGTCTCTATGCATTTCTTTGTTCCTCTCTGCAAGTTATGTATTTATTCACGTGAAACTCAAGTCTCTACCTCTGTCCCAAGGCTCCGAGACGGTCTTATCTTTCAGATTTCTCTTCCTCCTCAGAAACTACAAGTTAAACATTATTCAGTCTTGATCATATTCTGCGATAGCCTCCTTAAAGCTCCAAAAGATACACATCAATCTGTATTTATCCGAATGATGAGTATCTTGGAGAGGAATTTCTTCCCCAAAGACCACTAAACGCTTCCCTTTAGGAAGACACTGGGGAGATATAACTAGCAGTTAAAGCAACTGGAGAATATTTAATCATTTCCTCGTAAAGGAAGCATCCTAAGAATCCCAAAACCCTACTGCAACACTTCAAAGTGCAAACGAACGCTCCTCCCCACTGACGTCTGATTCAATCTTACAGAGCTAGCTCCAGCCCCTGCTAAAACATGGCGATAGTGAGTCCTTGCTCAACTATTTAACAGAGAACAGCATTTCCGTTCGGGTAAGTTACTGAGCAAGCTGACACCAGAGATTGTGCATGTAGTATATAGGGGAGTCTAATAGTTGTGGCAAATCAGACAAACTTGAACAAATCCCATGGAGAAACTCAGGACAATAGTGAGAATATGGAACTGCTCCCATTTATTGTTCTGAAGGCCAACGGGATGGAACACCTTTAATGGAAAGTTAGATAAATGTATGTGTTAGGAATGAGGGAATAGTTAGGACATGATAAAGGGATTTTGTGTGGAGTATAAACACGTGATCTGTTTATGGATGATACATTCCAAGGCTTAAACATCTGTGTATACACATTCATGCAGGCTGACCATTTGGCCCCTCAGGCCACTTCTGCCATTTGATAAGATCATGGCTGACTTAACTCTATAACATTGGCTTTTCATTCCCAACCTACTTTCAAACCCTTCCTTCTCAAGCATGTATCTACATTCAACATTCAAAGAGTGCTTCCACCACCATTTCCATTGAGTCCCAAAGCAGGGGAAAGGATTCAAGGATGTGTTTATAAAATTCAACATCCCCACAGATGCCTCTGAATCCCTGGCCCAGTGTTTCATCAAAGTGGAGGAGGAATATTCAGAATGGTATTGGAAACTTCCAGTTCATGGATCAGGAGCATCCAGAAGCCTACAAAAAGCGCAGAAGTAAAAAACCTCCTAACAAAACATATACCTACCTGTCCCAACTGCCCCATATGTCCCACATTAGTCACCTCAGAAAACCCCCACAGTAGGAGCAAGTCACCCCAGTTCTTGAGGGACTGATTAAGATTGAGCAGACAAAGTTTTCGTACTGAACATTCTAGTATTGTGAGCATGAAGATGATCGCCTCAAATTTGGGATTGGATCCCAATCACTGGGATTGTCTGGAAAGAGCCAAATAAAGCTCTTTGGAAATCCCAACAAGGCCATTCCAAAGATTACCAAATTATTATTGAGACTATTTTAGTCCTCACAGGTTGTCGCATGAGATAAAACATGTTGATTACATCAAAGCATCAAATTAGATCCACGTTTGAAAGCCATGGCTTACTAGAACTAGGTTTGAGCCTACAATTTTGTTCAATATTATTTTAGCACTTTATGAAACAAAATGGTATAGTAAGTAAGTAAATTTTATTTATATAGCACGTTTAAATCAACTCGCGTTGAAACCAAAGTGCTTTACATAAAAGAAATAATAGTTCCCGTAAAAATCAGAAAAATGACATAACACATTATAGAATTCAACAAGAATGTCCCCCACAACAGAATCAAAATTTTCCACTGTGGGGAAAGGCAACAAAAAGTTAAGTCCTCTTCTCTGTGATCACCCGAGGCCGGGGGCCTATTTGTGGCCTCCGCAGCCAGTCCGATGTTTTCAGGCCCTCTTTGCGGGAAAGCTGGAACTCCGGCGTTGGGTAAACACTCCTCAGCAGCTTGGAAAATGTACTTATTTCACCATAACATCCAGTGCCAACTGGTGTGTTGGGGAAATCGGTACGAATTCTCAGCATTGAAGAAATCAGTATTAATTTACGCCACAGTTTGTATTAGTTTTCGCCACAAAGGCGCAAAGCATATTTCTTCAGACCCAACAACAGAAGTCAGACTGATAACATGTTGACTCCCTTTGCTAAAACTTAAATATCCTTCAATTAAATAACCCACTTTTGGCGTAAGCTGATGGAAAACAAGAGCTGTTAAAGGTTCTGAGTTTGTATTAGTTTTTCGCCACAAAGGCTGTGCAAGCATATTTCTTCAGACCTTTCAACAATGTAACAAAGAGCTAGCATGAGCTAAATTAGAAAATAATGCCACCTTCCATGGTGGGCTATACTTCTACCAAGTTCCTAATATAACAATGTTCAGAACATGATTCTTACACCTTGAGGGGAGTGTGGAAGAGAGGCAGTTGAGACAAAAGAATATTATAACTCAAGGTGTAGTGAGAAGCAGGAGAGACTTGTGTTAATGCCACCTCTCAAATATAACCTTCGGAAATGGAATGTTGGAGAGATTGCTAAAACGTACAGTGCAAAGTTATGGTGTAAAAATACCAAGAGAAACTTTACAAGTGTACACATTACTCACCCAAGTCTAACAAGGGATACACAGGGGAGTATTAATGTGTTATGTGATGATCAACATACAAAACAAAACATACAAGATCCCCTCCCTTCCATCGAGGGGATCTATCGCAGTTGCTGCCTCAAAAAGGCTGGCAGTATCATCAAGGACCCACACCATCCTGGCCACACACTCATCTCCCTACTACCTCAGGTAGAAGGTACAGGAGCCTGAAGACTGCAACGACCAGGTTCAGGAATAGCTAGTTCCCCACAGCCATCAGGCTATTAAACTTGGCTCGGACAAAACTCTGAACTTTAATTAGCCCATTAACTGTTATTTGCACTTTATCAGTTTATTTATTCATGTGTGTATATATTTAAAGAATGGTATATGGACACACTGATCTGTTTTGTAGTCAA
Organism: Malacoraja senta; assembly: GCA_038087875.1. Taxonomy (NCBI): domain Eukaryota; kingdom Metazoa; phylum Chordata; class Chondrichthyes; order Rajiformes; family Rajidae; genus Malacoraja; species Malacoraja senta. The sequence continues at coordinate 17,476,989 of CM075988.1, forward strand.
TGCCTACTATGTTCTGTTGTGCTGAAGCAAAGCAATTTCATTGTCCAATCAGGGACACATGACAATAAACTCACTTGACTTGACTTGAAATAGAAGTACGATCAATCTTAGACCCCTCGTGCCTACTCTGCATGAGATAAGACCATGGTTGATACCCTTCAGCACCAGCTCTTGATTCCCTTCATCATTGTATTTCAAAAGCTGATACTGTGGAGATTGTGGAAGCGATGACACAAGATCCTACTGTAACTAGTCCAGAAGTGACAGCTTCCTCAAGTCAAGAAGATAGAACACCAATGATACAACAGAATGATTCTCAACGCTGCCAGCACTTCCCACTGTTAGAACAAGAACATTTGTCCCAGTTGCAGATAATTGCCAAGAAGATGGATGTGGCCAGGAAGCTGAATTTGTAGCAGTGATTGAAGATAGTGATTTCATCTCACCAATGTTCAGATACAGGACACTTCCTGACACCCAGAATTGGATGAGCAGATGTCAGACTGACAACGTTGCCTCCCTTTGCTAAAACTTAAATATCCCTCAATTTCATAACCCACTTTTGGCGTAAGCTGATGGATACTAAGAGATGTGGAAGGTTCTGAGTGTATTAGTTGACGCCACAAAGGCTATGCAAAGCAAATTTCTTCAGACCTTTCTTTATAGGTGGAATTAAGTTGTATTGCAGAAGCTGTTTGTGGATAGTTAAGTCACCTGGATTTGTTGAACAACACAGGCTGAAAGGCATAGAACACATAGAATATAGGAACAGAAGTAAGCAATTTGGCCCTTCAAGCTCTGCTCTGCAGATTCAGTATGATCATGGCTGATCATCCATATTTAGTACTCTTTTCTAGCTTTCTTCACATGTACCTCGATCCCTCAAGTTCTGTGAACTACATCAAACTTCTTGAATGTATTTAATGACCCGGCTTCAACTGTTTTCTGTTAGAGAATTTCACAGGTTCACTGCTCTGGCAGAAAAAAAACCTTCTCTTTCCACCTTATATGGCTCACCCCCCTTATCCCTAGTCTGTGATGCCTTGTCCTGAACACTCCTCCCAATAGGAACACCGCTCCAGCAGGTAGCCAGTCCAGTCCTTTCAGAATATTGTCCTTCAATATTGAGAGCACTCTAGGTACACATAATCTCTCTTGGCAAGTCTATTTTAATTTTCTATTCAACTTGTTTTACCAACAACTTTGTATCCTGCCAGATACACTAGGACCTGGCCCAGTCACCATGAGCATCACTATTGAACTGATCACTCCATGGACCAGTATCTCCTCATATTCCATCCCCTCCTTCCATTTACTTAGATGGAAATGGTTTAGCGGGATATGAGCCAAATGCGGACTGGTAGGACTAGTGTAGATGGGGTATCTTGGTTGGTTAGGGCATCTTGGGCTGAAGGGCCTGTTTCTGTGCTGTATGACTATGATTCTACAGTTCATTTGAAGGCAAACCATCCAACTAGAAATAGTTCAGTAGCAAAACAGAATTTCTCCTCATTGGCTCCAAATCAACACTCACTAAAATTAACAACCCCACTCTCACTATCGACAGTACCACTGTCTCCCCATCTCCTCAGGCACGCAACCTTGGCGTGATCCTTGACTCAACCCTCTCCCTTGAGCCTCACATCCGCCATGTTGTCAAAAACATCATTTTTTCACCTTCGCAACATTGCAAAAATCAGATCGTCTCTCACACCCCCCACTGCTGAAAGACTCATCCATGCCTTCATCTCCTCCCGACTGGACTACTGTAACTCTCTTCTTTTCGGAATCAATTCCAGCAGCATCAAACGACTCCAACTGGTCCAAAATGCAGCCGCTCGACTCATTACCCACACCAAATCCTGGCACCACATCACCCAGTTCTCAAAGAACTTCACTGGCTTCCCATTTCCCACCGGATCACCTACAAAATCCTGGTCTTCACCTACAAAGCCCTACAACAACCTGCCCCCCCCTTATCTCATTGACCTCCTCTCCCCCTACCAACCCTCACGGTCCCTCAGATCCACATCAGCTGGTCTCCTCCTCCACTCCGAAATCAAACCTCCGCACTTTTGGAGGCAGAGCCTTCTCCAGGGCAGCTCCCAGGCTCTGGAATTCCCTCCCACAACCGGTCCGAAATTCTGAGTCCCTCACCATCTTCCAGTCCCGCCTCACGACCCATCTCTTCACCTCTGCATACCCTTAGTCCCATGTTCCCCTCCCCTCTGTCTTACTGCTCTATTTTGTTTTGTTTATTCCTGACTCTCAATTGTAAAGCGACTGAGTCCTGAAAAGCGCTATATAAATAAAATCTATTGTTATTATTAAATATACAGAGTTCTTAAATACTGCTTCAAGTGCTGAGATGTGTGCACTAGATTACATAAATTGCAATTTCATGAAACTCTTCAGTGGGGTCTTTGGTTGTCAGACACCACCTTGTAAAACAAACACAACTTACATTTGTCCAAAACAATTTTCAGGATATCCCAATGTCTGTACACACCTTTAAACTGCATTTACTGTTATGATGCAGGAAATAAAAGCAGGAAATGGGCGTGGCAGTAGAGTTGCTGCCTTACAGCGCTAGAGATCCGGGTTCGATCCTGACCGTAGGTGCTGTCTGTATGGAGTTTGTACGTTCTCCCTGTTACCTGTGTGGGTTTACTCCGGGTGCTCCGATTTCCTCCCACACTCCAAAGATGTACAGGTTTGTTGGTTAACTGGCCTCGGTAAAATTGTAAATTGTCCCTAGTTGTGTAGTATAGTGTTAGTGTGTGGGGATCGCTGGTCGGCGCAGACTCAGTTGACTGAAGGGCCTTTTTCAGTGCTGTATCTCTAAACTAAACAAAAATATTAACTAAACTAAATACGTGCACTCCTACAAACAGTGATGTATTTGCTAGTACATTTACCTTTTGAGTTACATTGGAATATAACAAAAAAAAAGGTAATTCATGACTACTCCACCTTTCAATATGATTGTGCCAATATTTCACTTAAGTGCATTTTCTGCACTAACTCCATATTCTTTGATCTGCTTAATATCTAAAAACCTATTGATCTCTGTCTTAAGTGTACTCAGAACTAACCCTCCACAGCCTTCCAAATATTCATTACAATCCAGACTAAGAAATTTCTTCTCATCTCAGAACAACATCCTTTGTGATTTTGACCCTTGGTTCCAGATGCCCCATCAGTGGGGATCATCATCCATGCATCCATCCTGTCAAACCGTGTACGGATTCGATGCAATATTGCCTCTTATCTTTCTCAAAAGCCTGTGCCCTATTTCTTCTGAGGACAAAACTCTCTTCACAAGGATAACAGGTGGAACTTTAATGCACCCTCCTCTATCGCAAGCTTTTCCTTCCTTAGGTAGACAGATCAGATCCATACACAGTGCCCCAAATGGGGTCTCATCAAGCTTGTCTGTAATTGCAAACAGGCTTCTTCACTCCTGCATTCAAACGTTGTTCAAATGAAAGCCATTATACTGTTTGCCTTTCTCGTTGCATTCTGCCCCTTTACATTAACTCGTAATAACATATTTTACAATGAAACCTAGGCCACCCTTGACTTTCAATCTTTCACCATTTAAAAAAACGCTCTGCTTTTCTCTTTTTTCATCAGACTGAACTATCGCATATTTCTTTGAGAATTAGAACAACGGCAGAAATGCTTTGTGTTATTAGCTCGTCAGGTCATGAAT